>CM028684.1:21075942-21675942 GCA_016760335.1 Gastrodia elata
CTTTGCAACAACAAATTTGATAAGGCCATCCGTGGCGAGAGTTTTGGTCGAAATGGATTTAACTGAGGACGTCCAAAATGGAAGTAAAGAATCATCAACAGTTGACCCAAGCACAAATGGGCCGGAATCGGACAATCCTTTGGTTATCTCAAATTTGGCTCCACTCGATGGGAATGGAGTTGCGGTGATGGTGAATTTGGATGCCATCCTTGATGCCCCGGGTGAGGTTGTGGGGCAACATGTGGATGCTCCCATTTTTGTATTAGTTGATAATTCGGAGGAGTTGGTTGAGTCTGAGGTGGCTGATGATGGTGGAACGTCGACTTCAACCGATGGACATGATGACCCCGTTCTGTTCCATTGGAGGAAGAGTCAAGAGAGGTATTTGATTAATTTTTTCAGAGAGATTAAAACCCAAGCTTAAGTCAATCCAAAACCTCTTACAGATGAGGGCATAAATTGCTGGAGCCTCCAATGAGGTTGTGGCCACTTACCCATAGGTAGTTGAGCAAGTAATGGGGATAAAATGGCTAAATAAGATTTGATTTTGTTAGATGCTCCTTTGGATATATATATATAACACATTTTTCACGTTATAAAGATATCATCCAGTAGTACAAATTTTTCACTCTATATTTTTCTTTACGAGTTCGTCTTTTTCAGGATTAACACTGTTTAGCTTAATTTGTTCAGCATAAATTCAAAATAAAAATTGAAATTGATCTACAAATCGAGCAACCTACTAGATTAGCTTAATTAGTTTAACTCACAATTTAATACTTTAAGCCACATTGTCCCCAAAACATCATAAATCCCGGTTTAATGCAAAATGAATACAAAAATTAATAACATTTTTATAGCCACTAAATGCATTCATGTTAATCACATTAGTGTTGTCTTCATTAAAAAGCTTATGAGAATAATTTATCCAACTTTAATATTATAACCTTTAAGAAGAATTTTCTTATTAGCTTTCATTAGATCCATAGTATTAACATCTTTAGGTTCCATAGATATTAATTTGGCAATGTAAACTAGCCAAATTAAGGTGATAAAGACTTTATTTTCAAGAATTAGCACAAAAATTCCATACTAAACAGCTTGATGGTGGCAAAAACGTAGATGTCCTATTAATTTATTGTTGGATGCAATTGTCATCGGATCTTGAAATTAGTGGCAAATTTCTCTACATTTGATGAAAGGTGATGTTTCAATAAATTTCAGAAATTTAGATTTAAATTATATGCAACAAATCAAGAAATTGAAGAGAAGAATAAAGAGAAGAAACAAGGTTTTAGGGTTGCATTTTGTGGGATTGGAGGAAGAAAAAGAAGTAGAGAGAGAAGAATTTTGGATAAAGAGAGCTGCATGGAGGAGAAGAAGAGATGGTGGAGAAAAGGTGAGCAGAAATAGACACGAGGGATGGTCAGTTGGAGAGGTCGGCCAGCAAGAGTTTGGCCTTTTGCCGTGAGTGGAAAAGGGAAAGGGATCGCAGGAGTAAGGGAGAAGGGGATACTTGCATGAAAGCCAGTCTTGATGCTAAAATGGTTGAGTCAGTTTTATATTTTTTGTTGCATATTACTATTCTGGCTGTGCTTTTCTTTGAAATGCCATGATGTCTCAAAGGTCAATGGCATTAAGAAATTATAGTTCCAAAAATTATAATGGGTGTTATTATCAATCACTAAAGCTTGTGATGTGTCATGACAAAGGTCGAACAGTGATACGAGAAGACTTTGGCAGAATGACGAGAAAAAAAAACATTGTTGCAAGAACAGAGGCAGAAAATGAAGACGACCACCTACCTGCAGAATGACGAAATGCCAGCGACTAGGTCGCCAATACCTTCTTTTGCAAAAACAAAAAGAGATACCAATGCCATGTCAAACAACCTATATTCTCCATATCATATAAATTTATCTAAACTCATCACATATGTCTCTACACGGCTATTTCTCTACACTCGCCAACTCCACTCCATTATGTAGATCTACTTAGAATCTTGTAGATCTAGGTTTATGGGGCCTTTACAAGTGATTATACTTATTTTAAGCTCAAATATTCAATTCCTTTCGGTTTTGATTACAAGCTTTCCATGTATGTTCTTAATGTTTTTATGCACAACAACAAGGGCTTTCTATGAATGTGTGATCAGATTGTGAGATTCAACAAAGTTGGTTGAACGGCCCAAACCAAATCAGCAGACTAAATGTTCTGCAGGACTGACTGTTGGACCAAAGTGTTCAAAAAACTCATCGAACAAACTAATAATTTGACGAGATCATCGAATGAATGATTCTGAAATGTCATTCAACGGGACCATCAAATGACCGATCGTTTGATGAAATCTTGGAATGATAGGTCTTGGAATTGATGAAATCATTTGATCAAATCAACAGATTTTATGATGAAATCTTGGAATGAACGGGCCCAACAAAAAAACTATATTATATAAACTACTTGGGATTGGGATATTTTTCGATATTTCCTGCCAGTTGATGCTAGACCTAGGAATAGGGCAATATGCAGGGTAACCAAGAGTAAAGACTTATCTTATGGGATCTTCAGATCTCAGTTATGTTCTTGGAAACCTTTCCAATTATGAAATCTTAAACTAGTTTTGTTCTGGAGACCAATTCGTCTCGATTTTGTTATGTTACTTACTCTTGTGCAGGAGGGGTTATGTTGATAGTGACTTAATTCTAAATAGAGGTTGAGTCAATTTTTTCGTAAGGAATGATCCCCCAAGAACATAATAACGCTTAGTCGTGACAGAAGTTGACTGCTCGTGCTAAGCTAGGATTTTTGGTGTAGTGAAAAGGTTCAACTAAGTTAGGCCGAGCTGAACCAGGTTCCACAACACCTGCCAAAAAAGGAAGGTCATCTTTTTCTATTGAACTCAATGAACAGCTTATAAAATATTAAAATTTAGTGCTCAAATCATTCTTAGTTTCTCTCAATTAAGAGAGAAGCTGAGAAAATAAATGAGAAATGCACGCCAAACAAGCAAGTGCCTAAGAAACAAAAACGCACTGTAGCATAGATGATATGGATTGTCCTAACAAATAGAACTAAATCCACACCATCACAACAATGACAATATCAAACTCAGGAACAAAATTCATAGTTTATTAAGCATGCAACTTTATTACCAAAAAATTAAAAATAAAATATTAAAAAAAGCATAAGCAAGTGGAAAGATTCTCACGGATGGTGTTGGATTGTTGATGTAGTGAAAGATGAAAGTGATGAGCAAGCTACTTTTCCCACCCCTCCTTGATGGCTGAAGAATAGTCGCAGCAGATTTAGAAATTTATAAGGCTTCTGCAAATCATATGAGCAAAAATTGTTGATAACCTTAAATCTTATAAACAAGAAGCTAAGAAATTTAATAAATTTATTTAACTTACAAAAAGAAATTGTTGATAACCTTAAATACCAGTCATTTGCCCCTCTAATGTCTGCCCGAGCTTACAAAAAGATGGATGATTAAGATTCAGATTTAAAGTATGTATTTTGCAATAAGTCTCACACATAAAAATGCATTTAATCATTACTTTTTATGAGATAATTTTTTTTATATTTCTTGAGAGATGTGTAGAAAATATATTAGAAATGTACATATGAACTTATTCATAAATTAATGAGCTCATCAAATAAAAACAATAGATACATCTCTTTACAAACCTATGTAATTATGTTCTTAATAACATTTATTAGATTTTTTTTAATAATTACGCATTACAAATTATTTATTTCAGAGTTTACACGACTTTTTTCTTAATGTTTTCAAAATTTTTCATATTCAATTAACTAATCTAATTCTCAAATTGAGAATCTTCACAATAAGCAAATTCTTACAAATATATCAGCAAGATATTGCATATTTAACAAATAAAACTGCCATCCACTCAAAGTTTGGCTGCCAAAATTGCAGCCAAATAAAAACCCCAAAGTTTGATTTCCCCCTCCGCGCGTGGAACACACAAGTGCATTTCATACATTTTTTTTTTTGCGCGGAAACGCCTTTTTGCTTGGTTTGTCAATTTTTACTTGTGGCTGCCAAAACGGTAGTCAAACAAGAATCAGCAAGTGCCATTCCTCTCATCACTCCGCGGGCGCATGACATGCGCTAGTGCACCGGACTCGTAAGTTCTTACCCAAAAACATTTGCAAAAAACATTTTTGGCATTTTTTTGTACTTGCAGCAGAAACTCTCTAACAACTTTGATAAAGACCTCTTCAAGGGTGGTGTGGGCAATGCCCGTCGCCTCGACAAGCCTTTCCGAGGCTATGCCTTAAGCACATATGCAATTCTCACCCCGTGTTTAGGCAATTCATATTTTTGGGCTCCCAAGATATGATAGATCTTCATCTTCGAACCAAGGACTCCATATCTCACTATGAATTGCCATCACACTGAATATTATTATAAACAAATTTTACATACATACTGATTTTGTGCTATAATAGCATTTTGTAGTACTTACGCAAAAGCCTTTAGTACAAAACTGAACGCATATAATTTCAACAAAAGCTTACAATTCAGCCAGAATAGGCTCTCCATTTGATAGAGAAAAACGAGCAAATAACAAAAAGCAGGCACGCACAATTGCCTAATCACTGCACAGAAAACAAGAGATTTAAAATTTGGTAGAAGAGCCTGAATGAAGTAATAAATGGTTAATGAGTTTGAATATTCATCTATTAAAAATTAAAATTTAAGAGCCACAACCAAGCTACAACACCATCCACAAAACAAGAGATTCATATAGAAAATATTTGATGAAAAAAATTAAAAGAAAAGATGATAGAGAATATATATATATATATATATATATATATATATATATATATATATATATATATATATATATATATATATATATATATATATATATATTGAAGGGTGATGGCGAGCGTGATGACGATATCAGTCGGTAACCCTAATGCCATCAAACGATGGCGATATCACCGCGTCGCAGAAGCTCGCCATAATTTGAGTTCGTTCGTGATACTTGGGCCCAACTCTTCGTCTATGCAGTGTTCTTATTCAGGATTTGGGTGTTTTCAAAAATCGTTGTGCCCAATTTATATGACATCATCGATTCAACCTTCTGCAACTTTTCAATCAAATTTTTTAGGTGTTTTTTGTGTTTTTATTAAGAGATTGAAGAGTCTTGGAGTTTTTCTTGTGGGTTATCTCTTTGCCCTAATTTTCGTTGAGTGGTGATTTTGGCATCGGGCTTATGGCTGCAATTGAATTTTGGTAGGGGTGAAACTCCATGGACAAGGGGGGGGGGGGGGTGCTTGCACATTCTCCAACCTTGATCCTGTATTGTGTCCACCCAGAGCTCCCAAATCTCTTATTGATGCACTCACGAATTGTGGCACCCTGCCCCTTGATCCGCTGGATTAGACCCAATGGGTGGTGTGCCACTCTAGCAAATCCTTCACTTATTATTGGATTAGATAAGATTCACAATCCACTAATAAGGGAAGGATGTGCAAAGAATGAATATAAGGATCAGTCACCAAATCTAACATACATACAGAGCCCAGAAGCAAAATAAAATAAAGATTACATCCATTCACCATACATCAAGAAGAAGTAATAATATAGCTCAGTAAATAATAAAGCGCAGAAAGTAAACACAGTCACGAGTACCTGTGTTATTATAACATTTTAATTAAAGTTTAAAAGACTGAAAATAAAAATATCACTCATCCTCACAATGAAGAAATAGGCAATTAGAGGTTTTCTGCACCAGGCTGTTGCACCTCCTTTAAATATGACTCTTCCTCAGGCACTGTATCCTCAAACTACTCAAGATCTGATATTATCGGTTTCACAATGCTAGGATCTTAACCAATAAAAGAAAAATTTTATTAGACAAAATATCTAAATACATTTTAGGCAAAAGATTTATTAAGTATTTATTAATATCACAATTTACTCTAAATAATATAAAATATCTATCTAGCATGGGAGCAAGTAAGCATAAAAAGGAAGATAGGATAAGTTATAAATGTATTATTTATAATTATACAAGAATTGAGGCAAAAGAATACCTCAAGTAAACTAAGTAAGGTAGGATATACATATATAATATAATAAGTAAAAGTACTGAAAGAAAAGTCTAAACCTAATAATGCTGATGATCATATGACCTATGTTGATTTAAAATAGTAATCTAAAAGTGCTACATATAGTAAGCAGTAAAATTTAGCATCCTACACATGTATCTTCACAAGTGAGCAAGTAAGATAGGAAAATACAGCTAATTGAAATAACATGCATAAATAGTAAGCTAAAAACTGAAAAGAACGCATAACTGTCATATCAGAAAGAATTGGCAAATCCGGCCCAATATATTCCCATAGCTTTTCTGGGCTAGGGCAGACAAAATTTCCCATAGCCTTTCTGGGCTATGACATACATAATAGATTAGTAAAATAAAACTGAAGAGGCAGATAATACTACGCAAATATCTTTTAGTTATTTACTTTTGTTTATGTAGACAATTTTAAAAAAAATTGAGGAGTCAAGCACGTCTGCAAGACTGAGCAGGTTCCAAGCTTAACACATACTCCTCAATGAGTAATGTTAAGCATCCTGATCTCTCCTTATCCTTGTCTATTGGAGTAAATGTGCACCATAATCTACCATTAACTGAACCCAAATGTAAATATTGTCCTAATATTCTAAGTTTTCATTTTCATGCAATAATATTTTCTTATAAGACATGTTCAAGGAAAGTAAACATAAAGTTCAAGGAATGCGTAGCACAAAATCAAGTAGTAAGCAAGAGACTCTACTAAACATGGTGATATCATTTGTTATATAATTTAACCAATCTAATCATTCAAAGTTACACAAGTTTAGGATCTCCAATTTCTACTATCGAGTGTAACTTATAAGCACATCCTTATAAATTAAAAGGATTAGAACTGATCATATTCTAATCTAATTCAATCAAATATGACTACATGTTTAAGAAATAAATCACAATATCCTAATTTGATTATTTTAGACATTCTATCTAAGATCTGATCAAGATTTACTGAACTAGGGATTATGATTTTAACACCACAAGATTAGAGTTTAAGCACATAATCCAAAGGTATAGTCTAAAGAATCTAGGGTTTTAGTCTAAATGTGAATTAATGATTAAGATAATCATACTAAGTAAATCAAACTTAATAGGATAAATCTTCTATCCTGAATCTAAGGTTGAAAGACAAAATAATCAGAATTAAATTGTAAAATTTTAGAAATTAATAAAACCAAAGATTCATTTATTGAATAACCCCATTATTTAATGAATGAAATCTATCTTATGATCTAACCTTAATCTTAGGAATAGGTGTTGAATTTCTAAGAAAAATGCATAGAGAAATTTTAAGGATTTTATCAAATTTGATTGAAAAGCTGCTTTTGATCACTTAAATGATTCTATTAGAGTTCTAACATTGATTTTAGTGATTTACTGAATAAATTAAGGCTTGAGAGCGCTTAATCTAAATTTTAAATAAAATGACAATTTTGCCCCTACATTAGGGTCCAAAAAGCTACTTTTTGAATTATGTTTCCAAATTAAAATTTCTTACTACCAAATAATTCCTTACTATTCAATATGAAGATAGACAGTAAGCACACTCAATTTGGATAAGAAATAGGTCCTATAGGTCCAAATTAAGGACTTTGACCTAAGAGGCATTTTAGTTATTTACACCTAATAGAATTTAAAATTTTATGCAGTTTACTATTGGATGTTGTTCAAGAATTCCATAGAGTCTATGAACACTGCATTCTGAGGTCAAATGGCTAAGTTATAGCCATTTAAATTTCTAAAGGCAATTCGATAATTTTGTCGGTCAACGGGGGACAAAAATCGAATTTTTTAGTTTGAAGTCCAAATTCAGCAAACTCAGTTTCTTTAGCTTCCATATAGTATACTGAGTGCTTTAATAGGGAGTAGACCCAATTTAGACTTCAAATGGTCAAGTTATGGTCTAACTAGGGTTAGGGGTAGTTTTGTCATTTTTAATTTTTTAGGGTTTAGATCCTAATTATTATTTCAATTTATTGATGATACTAAAATTCTAAGCTAGTTAGCACTTTAAATTTTTGAATTTTGAGTTGAATTGATCAAGTTATGATTAATTGAAGACTATGGGTATTTTGGTCATTTTTAGGGAAGGGTCCTAAACGGCGCTTTCCAAACTAAGCTCCAAATAGAGAAACTAATACTTCTATAGTGATGGGGCTGTTCTCCTGAGTATTTTAAGACCCATATTTTATATGTTTTGACAACTAGATTCAAAGTTGTGAAGGTTTGTTTAAGACTTAAAATGTCACTATATTATAGTATCCTAAAATAAATTTTTAAATTACACCATTTGAATTCTTTTATTTTCTTGAGTAAAATGAGACCTATATTTGTTATATTTGGATCATTGTACAAAAAGTTATTAAATTTTAAAATTTTGAATTAAATAATATAAATTAAATATATTTTACTATTTATTTATTTAATTCGAATTAATTTACTGTTCATGCCTATACTTAAAATGAATTTATTTTATTTACTAATTAATTAAATAATTATCATTAATCTATTTTTAATTATCATAAATTTTAATTAATAAAATATATTAATTATCAATTTGAATTATCATATATTTAAATATTAATCTACTATTTAATTAGGTTTAACATTAATTAATCACAATTAAACTTAATTATAATTTAATTAATTTATTAATTATCTATCTAAAAATAATATTTGAATATTTATTTATTAGACTTAGGATTAGTGTTAATTAATCCTAATTAACTATTATTAATACTATTTAATAATATTATTTTACTATTTGAATATTATTAAATTAGCCCTAATTAATACAATTATTCTTTTTAATTAATTAAATAATATCAATTAATTAAATTAAGCTAATTAAGGTTTATTGATTTTAATTAAATTAATTAGATTAATATAAATTAATTTGATTCATTAATCAGTACTATTAATTTATTAATTATATTAATATTAATTATCTAACTAATTAACTAATTACTATTTAATTAATTACTAACAGAATAATTAACATACTAATTAATGATTAACAGAATTATTAATAATATAATAATATAATTATTTTAATATTTTCTCTACAGGATTTGACCGGCGGGCCACACCTTACCACGTGGTGGCACGGAGAGGCTGTGCGGGTCTGCCGCGGGCCCCACCTTGCCACGTGGCAGCATGCGAGAGGCCGTAGGTCTACTGCGGGCCCCACCATGCATCAGCCGAGCTGACCGCGAGACCCACCGGCGGACGACGCGACCCAATGGGTCCTGCATGCCACGCATCACCGCCATAAGGGAACGCCACGTGGCACTGCGGGCCCTACGCCCCTTGCATGGCAAGCCCAGGCGCAGGTTGGGCCCGACCCGACCCGACCCGAGACGAGTCGGCATCTTCCCGTCACGCGAGAACTAGGGCTCGCCCACAGACGCCCTTCCCGGCGCCGGAGGGATCCGGCCCGCACGGCCGATGATAGGCCTCGACGAGACCTACCCAATGGTACTCGGACCGGCAGCAGGGGAATGCGGGGAGGGGAGAAATTCTCAACCATAGCCGTTAGGGTTCGGCGGGACGAACCCTAACGGTAAGTACTGTGGTTCTCAACCTAAATTCGATCGATCGGGTTTAATCCAACCTGATCGATTCGTCCTATCTCTAATCTATAGCATGCAATCAAGTTACGCACAAGAAATGGAATGATCGAATGGTAGGCTCATTCTCGCTCCTCACCTGAAATAAGCTCCATGAATAGCCTTAGATCTAACATATTGATTTTATATGCAAGACCATAGCCAAGAAAATAAAAATCTTATCAAAAAAATTATCTAAGAACATTCCAGGCTGCATAAATTTTAATTACAAAATTTGAGGATATTACATGGATAATTATACAATTTATGAGGGTGCAACAAGCATCTAGAGAATAGGGATGCAATAAATAAAGTATTTATAACTCAACAAGCATGAGGTAAATAAAGAATCATACCACACTTGAATTGGTATAACAAGAATTAGATAATAATGTGTATAAAACTATGGTGATAGAAAGAAAATCCCTAATCGAAATATGATCAACTAAAACTTGTTGATTTAAATTGGAATATAAGTGATCAATGATGCATAAATTGAATTTAGAACTAGCATCATAACATACATATAATTAAAGAAACGGGAAGTCCACATAAAACTAAAAATGACTAAAATGTTGGAATGTAAAGACCATTTAGATCATCATGAATGTGTCAATGAAGCTCTAGTGAGTTTTCAAGAGGTCTCGAGGTGTTTCGAGATAAGTTAGAAGGAAATCGGGATCTCTAGTGTGCCCAAGTGCATCCTGTAGTCATTGCAGTCAAGTGCATCCTGTAGTCATCGGGATCTCTAGGGAGCTCAAGTGCATTGTAGCGCCCAGAGGTTCAAAATTAGGGAGCCCCAACACACTGTGATGCCCCGTGACTCAAAATTGAGGTGTCCCAGCCCGCCGTGGCTCTCACCAAAACTCAATTATAAATTTTGGCATACCCCTAAGTATTTTTAGGAGCATTTTAGGTCCTTTGAAGTCCATTTAAACCCAAGTATATAAGGAAGCTAATGGGAATGTTTTTTTTTTAAGGTGAGATCAACCCTAATTTGAAAATATGACTGTTGTTGGTGTCCTTCAACCTATAGTAAGAGCTGAAGTTTTTTAGAGGAGAAGAAGTTGATATGGAGGCTTTGTAAGAGGTGGATCATTTTTGTTATTGTAAAGGTGAAGCTCTCTGTAACTCTATAATCTTTAAATTCATAATAAATTTAATCTATGTGGTGTGGCTTCATAGTTTTTTCTATTATCAAGTTTTCCATGTATAATTTAGTATATTTGGATGCTAGTGTGGTTTATACTATGAGTCTTGTGCTGTGGTTTTACTATTTTGTGCATGAATAATTTAGTTTGTTACTTATTAAATACTAATGGTATCCCATCTAGTATTATTTCTGCATGCACTAACATGAAAAAAATAAATATGACTGTAAAACATATAAACATGATTGTAAGATATAACTAAAAACTGAATGTATATAAATCTAAAAATATACCTAAATAAATCTGCCATAATAGTAACTAACTAATATAGCCACTGAAGAGAAAAGTTTCACATGTATCATCTAACCAATCAAAGGGCTAGATCTATAATGAACCTCTTAAGTAGTATCAAGCAGAATTCTTAAATATTGAGGAGCCTTTATAGATAATGGTAGAGTTCTGATAAGAACTTTATAAAGTTAAGCATGCTCATGTGAGAGCACTCCCAGTATGGATGATTTGTTGGGAAGTTACCATACAAGGATACAACCATGAGGCCATTTAGGTCAAATGGATAACACTTGGGTGCTTAAGAGTTTGAACTATTACAAATAGTATCAGAGCAAATAATATGGTGCCAGATAAAAGCTAAGTTCCATATAGAAAAAAGTACCACTTCATGTGAACAGCCTCTTAAACCCAAGATAGTTAAGGTGTTACATAGTTGTGGGTACCTCTTAAGCTTGTGTAGGCCACCTCTAATCTTATCTACCAAATGGATGGTTCTTGGATCTGTGTATCGATTATAATGAGGACATCAGTTACTTATTTTCTGAAGGAAAATAATTTCAGAAATTTGGGGATGGTTGGAATGCTGGGTCCTTACTTGGGCTCCAGTACTATGCAATACTATAGCCCAACCGATCGATTCAATCGACAAGGTCCATCCCAATGCCTAGGGAATTAGCATTTGCTTTAGTGTCATTAGGCATGCAATTCGAGTGGGAGGACACTAGACTAAAGTGCTATCTTTTAGTGGAAGGATTTTTGATTCCACTGGATATCAGCTCTGTCTAGATAGTGAGTTCTAGTTGTCTGGACTGAGCCCAATATTCCAAACTTGGAATAGCCACTCACTTGATCGCTCAAGGAAACTCACAATACAATCCAACAATTGATCTAGTGCATAGACCCTATTTACCCTATTATCAGGCTAGCCCAATAGACCATATTTACCTTCCGATTTCTTATAGATCTAGTGCTTATGCATCTTCATTTGCACAAAGCATGCATGATTTACACCAAGAAATCCAACAAAAGATTACTTTAAGTTATGGTAAATATAAAGCTGATGCTGATGCACACAAACGATTTGTGAAATTTAATGAATGAGATTTGGTTATGGTCAAGGTTAGGTCTGAGAGGCTCTCAACGGGAACTTAAAAAAAGTTAATGCTCAAGAATTCTGGCCCTTACAAAATTGTAAAGAAGAAAAATGATAATGCATATGAGATTGATCTTCCAATAAATGCTGGTATTTTACCTTATTTAATGTGCCTGGTTTAATGTTGTACTGTGGGCATGCCATGGATATTATTATTCCCTCTGCAAATAGCACTAGCATGCAGTTTGACACTTACTCGAGGCTCCCATGCCATATCGCCGATTACGATCCCATCATCCTGATTAGGATTTAGATGATTAGATCATTAACACATCAGATGGATGAGTTTGGAGGTTTCTTATCTATTGGAAAAGACTATCGCCACTTGAAGACTCTTGGCTTACATTTAAAGATTTAGATTATATTATTAGTCCACAATTGCTACATGAGTACATTGATCATCATTCTCCAGAGGAGAATTCTTCAAAGCCGGGGAGTGCTGATGCAGAACACCCACGTAATCATCATCGAATCACCAAATCATAAATTAAGCTTAATAGCTCTATGATTACATATTGTATTTTTCATTTTTGAGTTACATGAGCTTATTCATGAATTCCATTTAAATGGGCCTTTATATTAGCCCACTTACCATAGTTTTGTTATGAGTGTAATTTAGGTGAAAGGACTCTTTAGTCTTTTGTGAGAGAGTTGGTTTAAGGTTTTTCTGGTATTTTATGTGAAATGACACTTTAGTTCTTCATGAGAGGGTTGGTTGATGATTTTATTAGTCATTTGTAGAAAAGACATTTTGACCCTTCATGAGAGGATACATTTATGATTTTTACGATCATTTGATATGTATTGTATGACTATAAATAAGACAATATCTTATGTATCATGGCATTGGAGATTGAATGAAAATATGTTTCTCCATTTATTGTATTCATTAGTACTTTCATTCTTAAGAGAATGAAATATTGAGTGTGGGTAGTGCAAGCCTTAGAGAATGACATCTAAGGAAGGAAGAAGATCATGCGATGAAGGATTGTTTGTAGAGGTCGACTTCAAATTATCCTCGGTTCGTCACTGGTTACCTTAACTTGTCACAGGTTAGATCAACCATAGCTCTTATTTATCTCTATACTTTTATATGGTAAGGAATTATGTGTGTTAGTATAAATATTGTTTGAATCATCTCAATCTCATTTTTTTTAATTTTACAATTGTACACAAAATCCATCTTATTTTATCGATACTTAATCGTGAGTAATATATTATTTTATTAGTGTAAAATCATCATACACTTCGTATATGCATTCATTTTTGTCCTACATCACATGATGTTTCGTCGTCCATTGAAATTTCAAGTAGACGATTTTGCATACCTTAAGGTCAGTTCAATGAAAGGTATTTAGAAATTTGGCATTGTTGGTAAACTCAATCCCTTATATGTAGGTCCTTTTGAAGTATTAACAAAGATATGATCATCACCCTACAAGTTGAAATTGTCATATGATTTCTCCTCTATTTGTGATATGTTCCACGTATCCTCATTGAAGAAATATTTTTGAAGACCATCTCATCATGTCTCAATTCTTTATGTCTATTTGCAACTAGATTTATCATTTGTTGAAGAACTAATTAAAATTCTGGAAAGAGACCAAAGGCAATTGAGAAGTTGATATATTTCAATGATCAAAGTTCAATAGTAACATCACAGTGTATAAGAAGCCACTTGGGAGAAAGATTCGGATATACGTCAAAAATATCCAAAACTATTTGAAAATCCTAGTGATATTTTAATAATGTTGTTTTTGTTTTGCTTTCTTTTTTATCCCGCTTATAAGTGATGTCGATAACGAAATCATTCTTAAGTGGGGGAGTCTCTGAAAACTCTAAGTTGTTACCCTATCTAATATGGGCTTATCTAGATCATAAGCTTATCATTATTTAATTCTAAACATCATAAGGAGCTAACACTAAGAATTTAATACAAAAATGATTAAGAGGCAAATTCTTGATTATTTTATTAGATTTAAATATTCTGAAAATTGGCCAAATTAATTTGACTCCAAAATTAAAATTTGAGATCATATTTGACTTCCTCACCTCAAAATAACATTGGGTGCAAGTTTCATAATTTTAGACTTGTATCAATTAAAAAATGCACAAAATATAATTTTTATTTTTATTTAAATTGGAACTATATGATTTTAATTAATGAAACCGATTTTCAGATTTATTTAAAATGTTTAATTAAAAATCATGTTGATTCCATTCGACGATCCGAACACAGAATACTGGATCCAAAGGATCTCGGTCGTTTCGTGTTCTGGGATTGGATTAGACGGCTCTGATCGAGTTGTCCCATTATCGCCTATTACATTTAAATGTGCACTGTTAGATCGCACAATGGATCCAATGATCGACCATTACGATAAGGAAGATCAAGGTGGTGGTGTGCTTCTGATAGGGAATCATACGGCATCCGCAGCACCTGGCATTGTTCACCATCGCCCCAGCTACACTCGCCCGACAACCAGATTTCCTCGTACTGCTGCTACCATGCTTGTCCCCCATGTCCTCCAACCATTATCCTTGCAGTTCCCTAAGTGGAAGGGAGCCTCCTGGATGGACGAGAGGCCCGAAGATCCCCTAAATGACCATTGGGAGGCCAAGCTATGGGCTTTGGCCTGACATCCTTGGTCAACCTCCTCAAGGAATCCCCGACTATAAAAGCCTCTATTTTTCAACAGATAGCTTTGTTTTCCTGATTGCAAGCTCTCTGAATCCTCAACTCTTCTCCCATCTCTTCCTAGCCATCAACCACTCCTCTCTATGCCGACAGACGTCTGTGAGCTCCACCAAACCTCCTCGATGATTCAGTGGGCTAAGCTTGGCGTTCGAGTACCTAGTAGTGAGCCAGCATCCTAGGAAAGCTATCGAAATCCTCCTTAGCATTTAGAACCCAACCAGCAATCCAAAATTTTCTCCGAGATCTCCCGGTGAAAGGTACATCCTATGACTCCCCTTAATTCAATTCCTAACGGCTCGATCAGCCATCATTTAACTTTGAATTAATTATTAGGATGTTTAGGATGGTGTTATGATCAAATCCAGGCTACGAACCTATAGGTACATCGATCCAAGGGCTGGGATTGGGTCAATATTCACTCGGGCGCTCACCATAAAATTGATGAAATCCCATCAATTACATGCATCAATCGTCGCCACAATGTGCTCGGTCGACATTACGAGACTAAGGGATGTCTGTCGAGTTCAACAGGGACTTGAGCTACCCGGTTAAGCCTTGATACGTTGGGCTCCATAGTGCTGCACACTGGAGCCCAAGCTGAGTAGACCCCCGGTGATCTGGGAGGGCCCTGCCATTCGGGATAGGTCTGTTCGAACTATTTGAATTAGAACCTTAATTTGAAAACCCTGATTTGCTTGAGTGACCTTTAATCAATGATTGTTGGTCTTAGATAGCCTATTGAATCAAATTTAACTCAATGGGAATCTATTTAGACTAATTATCAAATCAAATTTGACTCAATGGGAATCTATTTAGACTAAACAATAATGTTAGTCTAGGTTTGAGTAGCTTAGATCTTAGAAGCTTTGAATCCTAAGTTAAGAAATCTAAACAATATTGATAGTGTTTAGTCTCTCAAACTTTAATCTTGATTGATTGTATCAAGGTCAATTAAGTTGTGCAATGAAAATTAAATATTAGTGATAAGTTAACTACAATATGTGTATCTTTCTAATTGGAGTTAGAACTTTGGTTAGTTCTATTATGTTTTAATCTTAGAGTTGTGAATCTGGGATTGTACTAGATAGTAGAATATTGAAGATCCCTGAGCTTGTACTTTCTCAGAATAATAGAGCATATAAATTAGATAGCAATGGATATAACATGTATTTTTGTACCAGATGTTTTGCATTTTCCTTGATTTTCTGCTTTTGCATTTGAGTCAAAATACTTAAACATGTCTTATAAGATAGTTTGTGCATGAAAATAAAATTTTAGTAACACTAGGAAAATATTTAGCATTAGGTTCATATCAGAATGGGTGATTATGTATACAGATTACGGACAATGGACATACAGTAAGAAGAAATAAGTATTACTAATATGTGCTCATTGGGGAGAGTTTTGTCTAGTTTGAGAACCCACACTTAGTCTTGTAGACATGCTTGACTCATCAGCTACTTCTCTATGTGCCCATAGAAGCAAAATAAAATAACTAAAATAAACATTGTATATGCGTTTTTTCCTTTTCAGTTTAGCTCAGTATAGTTTAGCTTTAATTATGAATAGCTAGATGACTTTACAATTATAGTTATAGTGGCTTCATTAGCCAATCTGATATGGCAGTTTTATATTTAGTCTTTACTTTCAGTACTTGCACACTTCACCATTGCTTTACTTTATGCAGTTATTTACAATACTTGTAATAATATTATATCAGCTTGGAATTTTGTTAATGACTTGTTAATATTATATATATATATATATATATATATATATATATATATATATATATATATTAGTACTTATTTACAGTACAGTCAAATCAACATGTAGATTTTTGGTCATATTCATGTTAGTTTACTTTCAGTCACATGGTAGATTATATGCATTTATTTATGTCTAACCTTGTTTGCAACTACTGGATCTTAGTTATGTGTCCTTACTTATCACATTCTACTTAGCAATAAATTGTTGATTTATAGCTTTACCACTTTTCTATGCATTTATCTTTGTTGCACCTATTGTATGTTTTTAAAGTTAAATGTTATATCCTAAATAGTAGAAAATATTAAATCAGCCTATACTGTACTCAGACAAATTATCTAACATAAGATTTTTTTTATTTTAGCTGAGGCCCCAACATGTGAAACTGACATGCCATATTTGGATTTTTTCAATGAGCCGACTGCATGTGAGGAGTATGAGCATGAGGATGATCCTGATGTTGCTATTTAGATGCTTTTGATTCTTTCTTTTTTGTTTTAGTAAGAGAGAGAGATAGTTATTTTATTTCAGTACTTAATTATTCTAATTTGTAATAATTCTGGATGCATTTTCTTTTTTTTGCACTTCTTATTCTGAGAGGGTGTACATTTCTTTATTACTGCATATATGTAATGTATGGATGTCTCCTTTATTACATCTGCACTTTGCTTATTTATGTATACTTATACACTTGCCATCTGAGATTATGTTTATACTTGGGTGATTAACCTCAGATTCATCGGTTGATTAGTGAAAGATTCAATTTGGCAATAAATAGGGGTTATCATGGTGACTGCCAAATCGCAATCGGATTAATTTGAGTATTAACTCAATGGCAGTTGGGTGAGGCACCACATTAAATCTAGGCTTGATTCTGACTGAAAGAATTATAAACCCTAGTTTGAATTTCTTAAGGTCTCTGTTATATTTTTAGAGGTAAATAGGTCATATATTGATGATTTCAAAGTGTTATAGGCTGTCTACAGTGGCTTTGGCCTATTTTGGCTAAATGCTTAGATTGGGTTAGCTTGAGTTTTCCCAAATGGCCAAGTTTAGATTTCAGGGTTATAAATGCAGATTAACATAACTAAAATTGTTGATATACTTAGTTTAAGGGTGTTGCTTCAGTCGAAAACAAATTTGGGGATCTGTGGTTCACTTTGGACTAAGGGTGGCTTTGGGCTAACTTGAGAGTGACTTAATTAGCTAAGTGATTTAAGAAAGGTCCAAGTCTTGATTCTATGGTTTCTATAGGGGAATTTGGTCTTCTTAACACTTGTAAGGTTGATCCAAATCATTTTGGTTGAGCTATTAGGTTAATCCTAATTTGGGTTAGGTTGGGCAAGCCTAAATGGGCTTAAATGGATCCAATGGGCCTTTAAGCTTTAAACCTGAACTCTTAGGTTTCTTCTTAAGGTATTTGAAAGTTGTTTGAGCAATTGAATTTACTTAAGGCTTGAATATAGAAGATTTGGGCTTTTAGGGTCTAGCCTTGGTTTCGGGCTAGTTTGGGTTAGTCCAATTAGGTCAACTTGCAAAACAAGGAGAGTTGGGACTCCCATAGTTCTTTTTTAGTATTACAAGGTGGTAGTGATGGTGGGTGCACCTATAAGGTTAAAATGGATCAGCTTGTCCTAACCTGTACTTAAGCCAGCTTGGGCTAGCTTGAGTCCAATCAAAACTAGTTTTGGGCATAGTTGGGTTATGATGGCTTGTTATATGGTTCTTATGACTCCAAGTGACTTCATTGAGTCAAATAGGGGCTAGTGGTACCATGGTTTGACCAAGTCAACTGAGCCAGGACTCGGGCTAACTCGAATTTGACCAATAATCAAGATGAGCCAAATGGATTTATGGGGCACCACCTTGATGCCCATATTCCCCAATGGGTTATACTGACCCATTTGGTGAGGTTGGGTTGGCCCTAAGTGGGCTAGCTCGACCCTAGCCCAAACCCTAACTTGGGCTAGCCCAATTGAGCCATTTGGAGTTTTACAAATTTTGAGGTGGGATGACGCACCTCACAGTCTTCCTTGGGCAGAGAAGAGTCCTCGGGTAGCTCCAAGGGTCGTGATCAACGACAGTGTCTGTGGAAGTAGGGAAGGAGGAAGCCTTTTGGGTCAGAGCCTAAGGAGGGGATCCATGGTGTTGGGCTATGGCTCCACATATTTGGCTGACCTAGATGGCCGGGTGGCAGCGGCGTGGCGGTTGAAGGGAGGAGGCCGAGAGAGGGAGGGGGAGCTTCGGGAGAGGGTTTAGGGGAACAGAAGGGGGTGTGGGGATTAGCTGAGGGGGTTGGGGGGGCTAGCCAAACCTGGACCCTCCCCGGCCACTAGGGTAACGTAGGGTGCAGTTGGGCTAGGGTTTAGGGTTTGAAAAGGTGGGCGATTGGCAGAGGCTGTCGGGGGCTCACCGGTGTGTTCAATGGGCCAAATTGGGCCATGTGGGCCAGTCAGTGGCCATGCAGTCCTCTTCGTGGTGGTTGGACATCCAGATTCGGTGCACCAAGACGCCTTCCACGCTTGAAAGTGATGGTTGTCGCGGCAGGCCACTAGTAGGGGAATAGGTACAGGAAAAATCCTGGCCGTATTTGGCGACCCGATCTAATCCACGGTTCCGGATTGAGCGTGGACCATTGGAATCTATTTAAAAAGCAAACGACGGTCGGGATTGAGCAATGTCCAAAGTTCGAGATTCTGTCCTTTGCACGAGATCTTCGCCGCGGAAGCATGATCCGATTTGGACCGTTGGATGGGCCGATCAAATGGCCCTTGAGGCGTCGGATGGCGTTTCGGTAACAGCGGATCACCTGTCATTTAATTAATTTAAATAAACCTAAATTTAATTAATTACAAATGTATTTTGCGTATTTTTCATCTGTTTTATGCCCGAAAAGTGTGAACTTTCACTCCTGACTAAATTGGAAGTAATGGCTTCAAAAATACCAAAATTTTTGCGATTAAGGTCAAAAAAATTTCTCATTTATTTAAATAATAAAATATATTTTTCATGTGATGTTTTTGGTATTTAAGAACCAAGCAAACCCTGTGGCTAAGTAAACAATATAACATCTAACTAAACTAAGGCCCAAAACCATACAATAAGCCACATCTATTTGGCAAGTATTATTACATGAAGAACCAATGTTTTAGGTGTGGTCGCATGGGACACAAATACTGAGAATGCCAAATAACGACCAATATTGATTGGTAGAGTTTCAAGATGAACAATGTGGTACCACCAAGAAAAACACATAATTCCAACATAAGCCCAACTCTATAATTTCATCTCAAAAGAAGCCCAAGAAAACTCCAATTTTATCCTATGATAAATTGTTTGATCAATAATCTTATTATGTACATACCAAACATATACATATACATATACATATATATACATATACATATACATACATATATATATATATATATATATATATATATATATATATATATATATATATATATATATTTGTGTGATTGTGAGTACGTGTGCGTGTCATAATATCCAAGAGGATGGCATAACCTTCTCGAATATATGTCAAATGCTTTACTAGAACCTAACAAAATGAAGAATTTATTTTGTAATTTATTTTTATGGTTTACTCAAATTCAAATGAAACAATTTATGCAAGCTTTAGTTTGTGAAGATACTTTTATAAATCATTTATTTTGTTCATTGTTTTCATGATTTTTTATTTTTACTTCCCACACTTAATAATTTTATTATAACATCTAATGTACTTAGTTCATCACCAATGAGATTCATTCCCTAACACCTTTCGTAGTTCATTTATAACATTTAATGTACTTAGTTTATCACGAAGATGTTTAGTACATGTTTTCACAGTTGTTATTATAAATTTAAAAATAATTGGTTTCTAATTTTACATTTTTTTAAAATTGTATGGACAATTAATTGAATGAAATGATATTTACATTTTGCTTGAAAGTTCTCCTTAAGACAAGCATCTGACTATTAAGAAGATGAATTTTTTCTCTCGCAATAACCACCATTGCATGAATAATTAGGTCACAGCATACCCAGCCCTAATTAAGCATGGGCACTTATTCCCCACTGAAAATATACCCTCAAAACATGCTAAAACTAATGCTTAGCATGACCCTAGCAAAAGTGCCAACTACTCAGTCCCTGACTAAAGGTTAGGCAAGAAATGATAAACCCCCAAAGAAATTGGGCATTATCTTTGCTTAAAGTAAACGCTTAGGTGCGTTCTGGATTCCTAGTTGCATCACATTATCACAGCGGACACTTAGGTGCGTCCAAGTTTCCAATGCTTGGCTTGCGTAATTCAAGATTTTTCTGTTGATTTCCAGCACGCCTAAGTGCCCAATACTGGTCCATTGTAGTTCATAGTTCTTCTGTTGAAGTCTGAGCGTGCTAAAGTGCCTAGGGCTTGGTTCTTCAAAATTCATGGGAGCTAAGGCATTGTCTTAAATTTAATGATATATTCATGGTTTATAATTCAGGATGTGTGGTTGTGTGCACGCGCATTGGTGTGTTTGCGTATTGGTGGTGGTGGTGGTGGTGGTGGTGTGCGTGTGTGTGTGTGTTTGTGGTTGAGTATGTGAGCACGTGCTGTGTGTGTGCTCGCGTGCGTGTGCACACATGAGTGTGTATGTGAGCACATGTGCTGGTGGGTGCAGGTGTAGGTGTGTGTGTGTTTGTGTGGATGTGTGTAGGCGAGTATGGGTGTGGGCACATGGGTTTGGGGACGCGCGGGTGCGTGAGTGGATGCATGTGCATGTTGTGTGTGAGTTCATGTGGACACATGTCCGCATGATGCGCATGCATGAGTGCGCGTCTGCGAGTGTGTATGTAGTTGTGTGCAGTTTTTTCTTTTTTCTTGTTATCATATATTATATTTTAGTAATGTAAATTTGCTATTAGAGGACTCCCTATTGCATAATTGTCTAGGCTATTAATTGTATTACTAGAGTCTACTAACAATTATTCAATAGAAGTTATGCCAACATATTCAAATTCCGTAATCTCATTCACTAGGGCAGTTTGTTACAAAACTTGTAGCTAATCACTTAACGATGATCTAGGTTTAACTGATAGACTTTTGCTACAATCATGGAGTTATACTAAAAATCAACAAGACCAAAATCATAAAAAAGTTATGGCCATCTTAGTGTCCAAGACTTGCTATAATGGAGTCATTAAAAAATTCACATTAATTAATTTATAAGCATATGTCTCAACACAATATGTAGTTATCAATTTCTCATGGATGACTTCGTGCTTACAATCAAATTAGCCAAGACAAAATATGGTTTCACAAATCCTAAAACTATTGAGTTCTATTTTTGATCCAACACCTGGGCCATCCAACAACCTTCATAGGGAATCTAAGGTGCCAGTACATTCACAAGTACACATACTACACCATTTCCAATCCTATGCAAAATCATATTTTGACACTTTACTTCCAAAGCCCAATCATAGCCATTCATGAACCTAAATCTCTACGGCATCCCATAGCCGCCCAAACCCCCCATTTAAACTTTAGAGATTCTTAGAGTATATTGGAACCCTAAAAACTAATCTCAAAGCAGCACATATACAATAATACTAGCCAATGTCTCTCACATGTGACCCTTTATGCATTTGCACTCAATTAAAACTTGGAACTTGATGGCTTTGACCAAAATTAGGGTGTATTAATATCATTTGAAGCAACCCCAAGTTTGCCCATGAATTGGAAGTATGATTATCAAGCCTAAAAGGAGTCTCACCTCTTCCTCTTTTCTTGAATCCATGGAAATCCCACCTTGTAGTGTGTTGTATTAGAAGCTTAATAAGATGTTTTTCTTACTTATCTAAAACGGGCTAGCAGGTAGGCAGTTGGGCTGGCGGGCGGACACAGGTGCGTGTGCTTGCGTGCGAAGGATAACATTTATAGTTACCAAATTAGTTGAGTTATTTTTTAAGAATAGAGCCAATAAACCAAAGAGTGAAATTATTACAAAAGGTTATAATGTTTAGGAAAATTGAGCTGTTTAATTAGAGATTCAATGTCCAAATTGAAAGTAGAAGACCATTAAGATGTTTAATGGGGACATCCTCTAACATGATAGCAATCCAAGAGAAAAGATGGGTGTAATCTACTTTGTTGGAGAGCTTGATAAATACATGCCTACAATCAAAATCATGTTGTTCAATCTCATGAGGCCAAACTCCGTGATGCACACTCTTATGTTGGCCATAAATAACCAACCATAAGAGAATTCCTGATAAGAGAATTCAAACGGTCTTACCATCTCCAAAATCTCATCAAAAAATAATAGTTGACATGACTTAAAGGAAGATGAAGCTCTAATTATACAATCATCAATGACATCACAAAACTATGAACTCGTAACCATTTTGGCAAATGAACAACCACCTTAGCTAAGAGGTTGAGTTTCAAACCTGCGAGATAAAGCATTGGGGGGCAACAATGGTGGCTTTAAAGTAGGATCCAATGACAATGGATGACCTATAATCACCATAGACAATCCATTGTTCGTTCCAACAAAACAAAAAGACGAAGCACAAACCAGAGCGGGTACCTATAACAAGGATTCAGATGAACAAGGCGTGTGAGGATCCAACTCACTCAAAATCACAAACAGAATGGAAGAACAGAGAGGATAGCAACCTCACCTGACATCAAGGACTACCACCCTCACCACAGTCCCAACAACACCGAGTCTTGCCGAATACAACAAGATACACAAAGACATGGAGTACTCCATTTAGATCAAACACAGTTCTTCATATGATATCCTAAAACAATCCAGAGTACTCAAAAACTCTGGATTGCAAAAATTTTGCTTATTACATTTACAATATTTCCCATGCTTTATTTTATGATAAAATACTCCACAAAACACTTTTATATCATTTTACCGTTCTTACAATTCTTCTGATTATAAAAAATGTTCTATGCAATTTAAAAATGAGGGCATATTTATCAATATAAAGTTTACAAGCAATCAAAACAGTGAGCTCCCGCAAGCAACGGTTAAGATAGAGCATCAGTTTAATGTGGAAATTAAACATGTTTATTTAAGAATCATAAAACAAACCCGCAAGCCTCTCATTCCCAAATATCCCTCCCATATCATAAACCTTAATAGCAAACAAAATCAAATATCAAATTAGCGAGAAAAACTGCACCGGAATCGATGGCGAATGAGCTTTATTCCGAACCAATGAGCTTTTTAGTCCCGAAATTCCTGCATGAAGGATTCATGGAATGCCTTGAACCTGGATATAACGCCAGGAATCTTTTCCTCCTGAGGAAGAATCGTGCATCTTATGTGCCATGTTCCAGGAACCTGCAACCAAGGACTCATTTGGTACTCAAATTGCATAATGTTAGAGGAGGCTCAAGCCCAGAAAATTTATTCTTAGCTTATGTAACGTCATATTATATTTAAAATAGCATATCTTAATTGCTGCAATTTACAATTAATGTAATAAGGTAAATGTTTTGGTAATTAATTAATGATTAACAAAAAAATTAACAGATTTATATAAGTACAATAACTAAATTAATGCTATTATATGATAATTAAAATATTGAGTATGTGATTAATTATGTAACTAATGATATTAACTAAAACTACAAAAATGTAATTAACTAGTAAATTATATATCTATTCATAATTATTTAATATAGTTTTTAGAAATGGTGCATCATTCAAGATAAAACCAATTTAGATAATATAGTGAAAGTTGAGATGTTGAATTAAATATACCAAAATGCAACCATAATATTTATTTTGATTGTTTTAAATATCAGTAAAATAATATGAGAGTCTAACTAGAGTATTGCATCAATATATATAAGTAATAGAAATGCAACAAAAGAAATTCTCTCAAATCCCCCAATGACTTTACCTCATCAACTAAAGGATGGGTTGATGGGTTCAAATAATGCACAATCTAGCAGTTATAATTAATAGAATACTTTTTTATATTGAAAATATTCATGCCCTTAAATAATATTGAATATAAATGTAAAAGAAAAAATAATTCATGATTTAGAGAGTCCATCCAAGAAATATCCTATTATTTATAGGAGATGGATTAAATAGATATGTTTAAAGAAAACTGCTGAGTTTAATAGAAAACTGTTTAGAGAAAACTACGGATTGATGTTGTTGTAATTACATAATACAACAGCAACAACAACACCAAGCCCTAATCCCACAATGTGGGGTCGGTTACATGAATCTTTGTTTTTATTATGCATGATCAAATAGAAGCTTCTCTCTAAGTTTAAAATAGAGAATATCCTTCATAATAGTTTCTTCCCATATTTTTTTGGGTCTTCCTCTTTTTCTTTTAAAATTACAGATTCATAAAGTCAATTATTCTAATAGTGGAATTGCACGGCCTACCCTTAAAATACCTAAACTTGCTACAGATAAACTCATTTTTATTCTATCCTTGCGAATATACGCACTCATTCACCTAAGCATCCTCACCTCCATAACACTTGTTTTATTGATAGATTTCTTCTTTGTTGGCCAACAATCAAACCCATATAACATAACTGGTCGTATAATTGTTCTATAAAATTTTCCTTTAATTTTCAGATCTCACAAAACTTCAAGAGTGTTCCTCCGTTTCATCCAACTAGCTTGGATCCTATTAATCACATTGTTCTCTATTTAGCCATTATTTTGAATAATTGAATCCATGTAGTTGAACCTCTCGCTCTTCTTGAGTGCATGGTTCTCAATAGTTCTGTCCTTGAGATTAGGGCTTCTAATACTATTAAGATTACACTCGATATATTATGTTTAATATCTACTAAGACAAAAACCTATGGATTCTAATATAATCCTCCTTAACTCAAGCTTTGCTTTAACTCCATCTCTAATTTTATTAATTAATAAAATATCATATGCAAATAACACACTAAGGAATTTCTTTTTGAATGTGCTTGGTAAGAACATCTATAACTACAGCAAAAATATATGAGCTGAGATTTGAGCCTTAATGTAATCCAATAGAAATAAAAAGTCATTAAACTAGCCACCTTGCAATCGTTAGTTATTAAATATTACTATGTTTAAAATAATCTAACATACAACAAATTGTACAAATTATTTCCAGTTTATGCAAGCTTACCTACCAAACATTTCTAACTTAACTAGCAATTTCAGCTTTAACCTAAACCAAGCACAAATTAAACTTCCGCCACTGTTTTTCCAAAGGAAAATCTCTCAATGCAATCAGCAAAAGGAAGCATACCTGGCCAAAGCCGGAACCTGGAACAATGACTATTCCAGTGGCAACAAGAAGGCGGCCGGCATAAAATGCATCAGGCACTGTATTGGCAGCCTTGGCAGCCTCTATTGCCTTGTTTGGCAAGCGAATGCGAGGGAAAAGATACATGGCTCCCTCAGCCCGGTTGCACGTCACGCCTTCTAAGCTATTGAAGGCGTTTTCTAATGCCTGTATAAAATATAAGAAAAGAGGCTCTTCATTAAAATAGTTTCTATATATAAAACTGCACAGTAATCAGTGTTACCTCAAAATTTGATATAGCAAGCTTATATGAATCCCCATCATTTTACACATTAAAGACAATCCTGCAAGAGATTTTAACTATATTTTGTAGAAATTTTTGCCATCTTAATTTTGATGTATATAGATAAGTTTATAAAAACTTAAGAAACTAATCCTATATACCCTCAATTGTTCTGCTAAACATATCTGCATTTTACTCTCGTATGGTTATTGTGCAGTATACGTATGAAACTAGGAGTTTAAATATCACAATTTATTTAGCCATTTATCCCCAATTACAATGAAAATCAGAAATTTAATATATTACATTTAATATAATTTTAAAAAGTAAGAAAAAAGTAATTAGGAGGTTCCTCAAGATAAAAGTAACCCTGGTTGCAGGTTATCTAAAGTATAAGCTAATAAAAACAACACTTGGCAAACATGACTAATGTGGAATAGCTCAATTTACACACTCCAAGGATTTAGTAACATTTTTAAATTTCATAATATTCCAGATATGGAGCAGATTTAAATCTCAAGATACCAATGAAAGCACCATTTTGGACTAATTCATGATATCAATGTCAAAATAAAAACTCTAACCTTGGCACGACGTGCTAATGATGACAGAATTCCATCTCGCTCTGCGATGAAAGAGTCATATGATTCATCTCCAGGCTGTCAAAATTAAAAAAGAATACTGAAATGGATAAAATAATATCTAGCATAAAACGAGCTTGAGGATTACTTTGTCAAATACTATAAAAAAATTAGCCATTTACCTTCGGAGGATTCATCACAAGAGTAGCTAGAATTTGTCCTGATATATTCGAACAGAGATTAACAGAAGCCACCTTGTAAATCTGTTCTCTCACATCAGCACTAAAGCCAGTAACCTCCATGTAGCCACCCCTCTTTCCACATTCTCCATAGTAACCTAATGATAAAAAAAACATTAGTGTTCCTTATTTAAACAAAAAATAAGTTTAAAAATTGTTACACTCAGCATAAAAAACAAAAAACAAATATAATTAGATATATAATAGCATTATAACAAATGAATAAGATGAGAAGCAAAAATATACCCTTAGAGACAGATTGAAAAGAAACTAGGGATACATCTTTATCGCCATATCCCATAGACCTTGCAATCTTCTTGAATGAATTGAATTTCTTATCCTCAACATATATATTTTCTTGGTATACCTGTCAAAAAGTGTTCCAACATAACAAAACTGTATAAAGAAATTCAAATAATAACATCGGCTTGTAAGTTACAAAAGAATGGCCTCTTCTGATGTATCAGCTTGTGCCATTTAAGAAGGCCACTGTTGTCTTGGGTCGAAACATGAGAGGACTACAAATAAGGGCATCAATGTGGATAAGGCTGAGCAACCAGTCAGAAAGCACTATCTCTAAAGGATGGGAGGCAAGGATGTGTTTTAAACCAATCAAAAGCAGATCAAGGCATTCACTACCTCTAGTGCTCCAGTTGAATGAAAAGAAAGGATTACAAGAGTAATAATACCTCATCTGCTAGTAGAATCAAGGATTCTTTCTTGCAAAATTCTACTGTCTTTCTTTGATTCTCTTCTGCAAGAATCTGAATTATAAAGACAGCCGTTTAAGAGAAATGTAAAAGAGCCAAATAGCAACACTTTAAGTAGATACGAAAAACACTCTAATGGCAATCATTAATGACAATTTCAATTGCTATCGGATGCTGCAAAAAGCGATGAATATATTTTGCTAACAGTAGACAAATCATCATCATAGTTGGTTTTATCCCCACTATTTGAGATTGGTTTATGCAATCATCACTTTTTATTTATTTTTGTTTAACATTGTTTGATGAGTTGAGCCTATGGTTCACAATTTTTTTGACCCAAACATTTTTTTTCATTTTATTACTAGAGAACTAAGTTTACATATAATATGTATATTTCCAAATCACTTAAATATATTTTTAATTGCCTTGTAACTAATATCATCTCCATCATCATTTACCTTAATGTAACTATTAAGGATCAACTTTATGAATCCTTATTTTTCATTCATTCCTAAAGAGTGTGAACAAGGATATAGAACTAGAAAATATTTTTCCTACTGGGAGTAAATATTTTTCCTACTGGAAGTAACAAGAACTCAGGCAACACTCTTTAGGGATGAATAAACTTCAAGTTTCATAAAGTTCATTGTAAATAGTTGCGTTAGGCAAATGATGATGATGCAATTAATAATAAGGTCTAAATCGCTCCTTTCAAATCCTCTAGTAATAAGTACATTTTAAAATTGTTATGCTTTTTTAATTCATTAAAATCTTTGTTTTAGTTATGTTACCTTCAATAGATGTCATTCAAACCATTTATGTAAACCAACGATTAACAATTTTCTTTTAAATTTGATACATTCATATCAGTATTCTTAATTTTTGTAAGGCTCAATTAAGACATCAATGACTTTTTACTACCCAATAATATTTTTCACAACACCACTTACCTAATCATGGCCTTGTAAAGTTTAGAAATAAGTTTCTATGTCAACGCCTTATAGCATAACACTTTGAGCACTTCATTTTTACATCAAAACTTCAACTTTATAAGATATCCTCATTTACAGCTCTATTATGATCAATAAATCATCTAGTAATACAAAAGTACTTGTATACTTGATCTCCTCAAAAAGCGTCAATATCTCCATCTTCTGAATTAAGACCTTTCGTAAAGTAGATTTGAATTTTAACCAAACTTTCCCTAAATAAATTATCTAGGATTTAATTAGATCTGAGGTTGATGATTTCCTATAAGCGCAAGCCAATACAGTTATTTACTCCTCTAAAACATTTAAGAAAAAATTCATGATAAGGAGTATTATAACCTTTCAGCAAGTAGCAAAATAGAGCGTAGATGGGAGACACCCAATCAAAATCCCATAGCTCTGTTATCGTAGGCCAACATGCAATCAAATTTGTCAACGTCAAAGGGAAATTTGTTCGTAACATCAAGAAATTCTGATTATCAGCCATGAGTTACCTCATCTCAGTAATCTCGAGTAAATTGGGTGGTATTTATGGAAGACCAAATAATAGATTTTAGTATTTTTTAGATTTGGACTTTACGTCTGTTGGACTATCCAATTTGATTTAAAATGAGACATATCTATCAAAATACCTAAGCATAATTTGAGATAGAGCTTATATACATTGGAATGCCTAATCCAATGTTTAGGATGGGGTTTACAACTATTTAAAATGCCCAAAATAGTAGATCTTGTGAACCCTATAGACAAGATGACTCAAACTTGTATTAGAGGTGAGGCTTATATCCATTTAGAATGCCTACTATAATGGGTTTAACAGTCTTACCATTTAAACAACAAGATGGGTCTAACTTGTACTAGAGGTGAGGCTTATATCCATTTAAAATGCCTAGTATAGTGGGTTTAACAGTTTTACCATTTAAAATGCCCAAAATAATAGGTCTTATGACCTTATAGACAAGATGGCTCAAACTTGTATAAGAGGTGAGGCTTATATCCATTTAGAATGCCCAATATAGTGGGTTTAACAATCTTACCATTTAAACAAGGTGGCCTAGTACACATGTATTTTAGATCTTTTATATCTTCATGTGTCAAATCACATGGCTTTATTAGTGATCAAAGTATTTGAATAAAGGTATTTTGACTTGATTTGATTTAACTAGAACATATAAGATCAACTAATAATCAAGTGATAATTTGACTAGGACCATTTAGAACCAAATGAATTATAAGTTGTAGATTTTCTACATATTGCATGCACACTCTTTTACATACATGCTTTATGCTACTTTTAGCACTTGTGCATTTCTTTAAAATGCATTTTTTGTTATTCCTTTACATGTTTCATGATATTGATCTTTTTTATTTTGTGTGCAAGTAGCAAGCAAAGGATAACAAGCACTTGGCAAACTTAGGATCGAGATACTGATATTGGTACAAAGTGATCTTAAGAGGAAGTTTGGGAGCTCAAATGAGGATATTGGGAGTGACTTTTGTACTAAGTAGTAGGAATTTAAGATAAATGTTTGTACATTTGAGACTATAAGTAGAGCACATAACAACATTGTATCCAAAATGCATATAGTGTGAATAGTTTTCCTTTATTTTTTCTTGTTTTCTTCATATATTGGTGTTTGGATGGTGGTAATGACACTCGCAAACATTTGGCAATCATTCATCTATACTAATGCAGTGATTAGGCTCGTAGCGATCGTTTAAATACATCTACTTGATGCTTCATTTAAGCTATGATTACTAATCCTCAAATTGATCAATTCAATTAATTAATTAACATTGACAATCTTATATTATTAATTAATTAATTATCTAATAATTAATTAATTAATAACTTAAATTATTAATATTGTTTAATCAAAATTATTAATTAATCAATGATAATTTAATCATTAATCACATTAATATTATTAATTAATTAACAATAAATCAATGTTATTGATTTTCATTTAATATTTTTAATTGATTAATAACTTAATTTAATACCTTTTAATTAATTAATTCATTGATTAAATTATTTTAATGGAGAATATTTTTCATAAAATTTTGGCAATATAATGAGATGTTTTTAGTTTAATGGGTGTTTTAACAAATTTTTGCTAGCATAACATCCAAAAATAGTGTCAAAAATATTGTTATCTGAATCCGGATCTAAGATCAGCGGAGGGAGCTTATACCAACCCGACTAGCTCTAAGAGACTACGAAACGTGGAGTTTTAAAAGGCTTCTTCACTCGATCGACTTTACGAGAACAAAATGTAAGGTCTTCTCTTGTACATGTTTTTACCCTACTTTGTATACCTAGCTTTTCCTTAAAAATGTACTTACTCCTTTCTACTCTTCTTTCATTCTTTTCTCTAGTCATTTTCTATGCTTCATTGTGTGATTGTGTGCCTTCAAGATGCCAATTGAATGAAGGAGTGACCTCTATATTTATAAGCAAGGAGGGGGTTGTAGTTTGAGCGATAGATATTGTACGGTGTTGAGCATGTAAGTAGCCGTTATCGAGCAATTCACAGAAGATTGCAAAGAGAATCCGGCCACGAATGGTTTCGATCAGTTGCAGGAAAAGTATCGTGGGATGATTTTGACCATTACAAGCATGTAGTTCTCATAAATAATATCGCAAATCATCGATCGGCTCTGATTGAGCCTCCTAATTTGCCTCACCTCTTTCTTTCATGTAGAAGCATTGAGCAAAGGTAAAGACGAAGGGTGATTTTTTCATGAGGTCGTGGAAGGGATCCATGTTGGCTCGTGCGGCACGTTGGAGGGATACCTACAGTTGCGTGTTGTGAATGTCAAGAGTGAACATTCGTGTAAAAACAACGCACAAAGTAAAGGCATTGCTGGTAGGTGTCTTCACCATGTGCAAAAGGAGCGGAAGTGAGAGAGATAGTTCTATGAAGTGTCGAAGAGACGGACATAGGAGGCGGAGGCGGAGGCGTCTACATAGGTGATTTTTCCTTCCTCCGTTTCGTTTGTTTGTTCTTCCTTCTTTCCTTTTTTTTTTTATGCAAACAATACTAATGCAATATATTCAAATTATTAAAGCTCCTATCATTAGGTTTTCATTTATTGTTATTATTTCATGCATATAAATACCTATGTTATTGTATTTGATTAAAAATAGTAATAATGAAATCTTTTGCATGGCATTAGAATGAATCTTTTTTAATGATGCACATGTTTCCCACTATCCTTCACCCAAGTCAAAGAGAGAACATATGGTTGCATTCAGTCTCACTGAACTCCCACTCTTGGCATATCTTTATCTAGGTTTCCTCAATTTTATACACTGACAATACACAATAACCACATTCACAGCTCCCGCCCACTCAAGCCTCCTGCCATATCCTATCATGAAATTCACCCACATACCTAGTTGATAAATGATCTCCGACAAATTTTCACTTTTCCTACCAAGATAACATTCCCAAGCTCTTAATGTTATTCATCTTAGTAATATCTTGAGAACTACAAGTTAATCAAGACCCTTTCTTCATCTACAACTACAAATTAATTTCTTATTGTACTACTACTGAGCTCCGAAATCTCGATATGCACCACTCAAACTTGACATGCCTTTTGCATTAATAATCTCCATCGACAATCTCAAAAATTTATTCTTTTTCAAGAAAATTTATTACTCTCTGATGGCACTATATCATCACACTTTATGAATTTACTAAACAATTACTTTAATACTCTTTCCAATCTCTAATCACTTGGAGCTTGAAGAAGTATTTTCAAACATAAATTATCTCATGGTAAGCTATACCAAGTAGGATACAAATAACATATACAACCTTTATTCAAACAAATCCAAGCCTGCACTTGATTCTAGATAAATGTCAAGAAGGGAGACATGATTCACTAATTTGATTAATGTTACAAGCTACTAAAACAAAAGTTACAAATAGATTCGCATGATACCTGTTGAAAACAAAAGGGATGCCAAGAGTGTTTTGTGTAATGAGATGCGCTTAAAATGAGCAAGCCTATAAAATAAAATCAATGAGAATATAAAAGATTTTACGAGCGCCTCAACACTGAATACGCAACTCATGATAGTTGAAAATTCACCCATATAAACAGTGTCCTTCACTGTAAATTGAACCTTTATTAAATATCATTTTTCAAGGTTTGTAAACCCACGCACATGAATTTCTCTCAAAACAAATCTCATCCAAGTACAATAGATGACATAAGAATTTATTATTGCAAACCCATGTAAAATTCTTTATATAGGCTCCATAGTCATAGCCAAAAAGCAGACCTCATAATTCAATAAAATACTCAAAACTCTCAAAAAAGCATACTACAAACTTACCAATACACAAATATTCAAACCTACTGTCCGCAATTTAAGCCTACCACCTCCAAAATCATTCTCCACATGCTCATCATGGCAAAAATAAGCCAATTATAACAAATGTAAGAATTTCAATATACAAATAAAAAAACAATTAAAAAATCACAAATGGCCCAATAAAATAAGAGCCATATACAATGGTGTTAAAGTTCACAACTATAAGGCACAAAGTAAAATAAATGAAAATTCAAGTTTTTGGATCGCATAAGAATTATAATCCTGCAAGCATTATCAATGAAAATTATAATGTGCAATATTAGCTCTCCTTGGTTTTGGAGATTCAACTATGGTGAATAAAGGTCCCAATATTTCTTAGGCAAATCTAGATCAAGTTGTTTAAGTTCTTCAAGCATCATCCAATCCTACAGGGATGGAAGAACTTATCATTTTCTTCAGTCATGATCGCCTAACAGTCAACCTTTAAGTATTCCCACTGGGAATTTCACAAATATCATTCTTTAACTCTTAATATTCAACAAATTTTTATGCTTGTAAGCACTAAATTTGCAGTAATGATATATTTTAGCTAGTTTTTGCTAAATTTATTAGTGAGAATCAAACATATTATGCAAACAATTATATAAACTCGCTAAATAACCAAGTCAATAAATTTACATGACTCATAACCTATCCCGTATAGAGAGAACTATTATCAATTGAAAAATTAATATAATAATTATGAACAAACTTAATAGTTGGTAATATAAAATCACAACTTGCAAAATAGTCTAGATCAAGCACCAAAATTTTTCTTAACTTCTATTCACTCGTGAATCATAGTATATCATGATCAAAGACAAAAATTGTCAATAGGCCATGTAATTTCACTCTTACTAAAGAATAAAAAAGCAATGTGAGAAACATCAAAACCTTTGAAGTACAAAAGAAAATGATATCTATGAAAAGCAAGCAAAATAAAATTGAGTAAAATTCATAATGTGTGAAGTAAACTCAACACAAGTCATATTTATGCCTTTGCAAAGCTCATGAAAAATAGGACAAAGGGGCTAAAGTTCTAAATTATTATTCATTCCTTTTGCTAGCCAGCATGTGCGATATCAAGAAACAGCATAAGCAGCATCACACTTTACACTTGGCAATAAAATCTATTTTTAGCAATAGCAATAGATTTTTCACACCCAAAAACGACCAGCAATTCCGACAGCAAATAACTCCTCAATGAGAAAATCACAAAGATTAAAATCAAGCATGCACAAGATACCGTGCAAAAGGATATATCCAGCATCAGATTATTTAAATAATGATACATAAACTTTATTAAAATCTTGGCAAGTGGAGTATTCAGAAAATGTCATCTAAAATTCAATCACTTTTACTTTTATGGTGTGTAGAAGTAACAGCATATGACTATTGCATCTACACCTTTATTCTCAATATCAATCTTTAGTTTAATATGAACTGAAAGAAATTGCACCCATTTAGTATGATGACAATTTAAGTCTTTTTAGACCTTAAATATTCAAGGCCTTCACGATTAAAGTGGAAAATAAATTTTACAATATTTTGGCAAGCATTATTTAACTTCTCACTAAAATAAGCTATTTAATATCCTTCTTGCTTAAGCCCACCACCAATTCTTACCCCTGAAACATCACATAAAACTTCAAAAATTTTACTAATATTTACCAATTATAAAATTGATAAGCTAGTCATATACTCTTTGTTTTATAGGCTTTAGATGTTGCAGGAATTCACTTAACTTACCCTTATTTAAGGATGGTGTTTTATGTGCTTAGTAATATTAGATCCTCAAATACAAGTTCTACAAATATGGTTGGGCAATAGAAACTTCAAACTTCATGGATAGATCTTGAAACAGGGCAAAGTTTTACATTTGCTATTTTTAATGAAACTTTTACTATCAAATAAATTATTAAAATAGAATCAACTACTTCAGTTTGACCAATTTATTCCCATACAACTTAATTTGTCCATTTAATCCCTAAACTAATCAATATGTCCAATATACTCACCCAACTATTCATATTAAAACATTCGATACCATATATTTTAATTTCTTGAGATTAAATTAGACTAATGTAAAGTGCTAAGAGAGTATTTGAACGTTTCAAAACGTAAGAGAACTAAATTGAACAACTTGAGTTATTTGATAAAGCTTGGTCATATTGAACTAGCCAAAGGACAACTTTGACAATTTCCATTCATCTATGTATAGAGATCTTTCTTAGAAAAAACCTGTCCTGTGGGATTGCCTGGATTTATCACCACAAGTGCCCTCACAGTTATACCGTTGGATCGGGCATCTTCCAATTGTTTCTTCAACTTCGATATCTCCAATCCCCATCCAGTTGCTTCATCTAGGTAATATGGAACCTGTAACCAAAAGGTAAATCAGAACAGAATAAAAAACAATATTTCATAAAAACATGAAAAAACAAATAATATATCGATTAATAAGAAATAATGAATTCACAAACCCCAACCAAAATTTATTATTATTATTATTATTATTATTATTAATATATACATATACACACATATAAAACCTCTATTAATAAACATTTATTTAGTGTCGCTCCAAAACATAGAAACTAAGAGAAGAAAATTAGAGTGAAAGTATAGTTATTTAGCTATAATAAGCAAGAACAAAGTAAACTATATATATATATATATATATATATATATATATATATATATTTACGCACATTCATACATATAACCTCTGGGAATCCACATTATTCTGAGTGTCCAAATTATAAATATAAAGTCAGATACTAGAGCAGTAGCACCATAATAGCTTTAATAAACAAGAACAAAGTTAATCACATAGATCTATAGATATATGTATATACAAATTTATTCAGTGCATGTCCGAAACATAAATATAAAGTGATGGATAATAGAGCAAAAGATTAGTAGCATAGCACTAACAAAACATGAACAAAGTTAACTGGTGAGGTGCCATTGACAAACCTAAATATAGGATACAATGAAAAATGGATTCAACGCTGAAAACATACAAGAAAACCACCATGAAGAGCAATTGATGCCGAATAAAGAGGATATTGAGGGATAGGGCATAGAATGCCATCTTTCTCAGACCTTATGAGTAATTGCATCATCATGTGCACCTAAGACAATGGAAATGATGACAATAAGTAGCTTCTTTCTTAATGAGACCATAAAAACCAATGCTATAGATGGGAAAAAAGTAAAAAAGAGGTGAAAATCATACAGCAGGGCTTGCGCCATCTGTTAAAAAAATATCATCTGCATTGCTGGGATATCCATCACGGGCAGCAATTCCAGCTGCAATTGCTTCTCGTAAACCTTTAATTCCCTGAAAGTTGCAGAAAAAAGAAATTCAGAAATTTAAGGATGGAAACAAAATAAAGAAAATTCAACCTGTACTCCTCCTACCTGACTGTGGCTGTAAGCACCTGTAGCTCTACCAGGTATTGCATCTAAAATCTCCCATGCTCTTGCAATGGAGTCTGAGCTGAAAGACCAAGATAAAACATTATAAAGAACAAGTTTATATTATGAATTGACAAAAAATGGTGAATCTAGCTCTTTGTTTAGAAATAGAAGAAAAAATTCATGTAAGAATGCTTTCAATAATTGAAATCTTTAGTTCAATGGTACACAAATTAATTCACAAACTAAATAGTTATTGATTAACATAATTTGTGCGTAACTGATGTTGCTTTTTCATGGAATGCCACTAAGTGAAAGTAGTACACAAGTTGCATGAGTATGCTTTCTCCGTTTTTCATGGAATGCCACTAAGTGAAAGTAGTACACAAGTTGCATGAGTATGCTTTCTCCGAGTCACCCACAAAAAAATTGAATGAGTATTACTATAATCATGTTGTAAAAAACCTTGCTGTGCTTCCAAATGTCCTCATAACAGAAGACCGTCAGAATCATATACAATAATAACAGTACGAAATATGTTAGATGATACAAGAGAAATGCAGTAAATAGCTGTTTCAAGCTGGCTTGTTCGAACCTATAACAGATTTTAGAAAAAGGTTAAAGTAATGAATTAAATAGATTGTAAGAGTGTTGTAACCCAGTAATACATATTGAGTCTCGTAATGTTGATTGTGTTCCCAAATATAATTGATTCACAAAAGGCATCAACATCATATTTCTTGAGCCATACCTGAACAAGCCATGAGTTTCATCCCTGTCCAAAATGGAAGGATGATCGCATAAAGCAAGAACCTACAGAAGAATGTACTCATTTAGAAAATATTGGGTAAACAACAATATTGTGGCTTAAACTAGTAAATTCAGAACACACCTCCCTAAAAAAGGTAATTGACTGCTGACCAAGGGACTGGGGATTTCCTATATTGCAATATAGTATCTGGTTGAATATAAATAAAATATTGCTTAAGCAAGAGAATGGAGAATTTTCAACAATAGAAGAACTACAAACTCTGCATACCTCATCAAAAGGATGGGAACCTGGTTTTGCTTTCAAATCTTCTTGCAAGCGCTGCACAGTAAAGCAGCCCATTAAATATATAGCCCAATACAACAAAAGATTGTGTAAAATTAGATATCCCTTCAACTCAATTTATCAACTCCTAGAAAGAAGCTGCCAATATACCATAAACAATGTAAAATGATGACAACTTTCTTATCTCTTATTTAGAATCACGTTGAGTTCATTAAAAATGAACGAAATGACCAGTCCAGTAATGAAATGCACATTTATAAGCAAACCCAAATATGACAATTAGAGAGATTGAAGAAACCATTCCTCTATGCAAAGAAAGTTAACTTGACAAATACATTATAGAAACTTTGCATATTGTAAAGTTTTCAACAAACTTCTGTGTTACATAAGTACAAACTTTTTATGCCACTTTTTTATTTAATTATACATAAATCAATCCATGTCTTTGATTGCAGGTTTAGAAAACAAACTAAATATACCAAGCACAGAAATTGGGGACATCATTCCGTTGTAAGAAACAATTTAAACTGACAATAAACATGATAGAAACTCTGTTGAAAACTATACAAACACACTAACTTCCGTGCTGTATAAATTAATGAAAGTGCTGCACATCGCTAATACATTTGATTGCATACATATCAATTCATCAATTGGTTTCTTGAACTTGATATATTTTGAATCATAAAATTTCTTAATGAAAAATTCTCACTTGTTTTTATATCGATTTATTCTATTAAATTTTTTGCTTAGAAGATGTTTTTTTGAGTGTGCTTTAAGAAACTTTCCTTTGCATTATTTTGAATCAGAATCCTTTGTTATGATAATTAGCATTCATTTGTTTTGCATTTTGGCAATCCTTTGAAAATTTAAAATGTAGCTGCTTCTAAGTTCCAATTTTTTCGTTGCACATGTTGTTAGGATCTCTCACAATCAATTATAAAGTGATTCGGAGCAAAACCCGCAAAACAGAAAATTATACAGATCTCAACACAATCACAGAAAAATAATCATCAAAACACAATGATATACGTGAAAACCCAACACCTGATAAACTACAGAACCACATCACAAAGAATATCCACTATGAAAATTTATCAAGAGCTTACAAAGTTATTCCCGAGAAATCCTAACCCGGATGAAGAGGAAAATTGCATAGCTAGGGAGATCACACAAACCCTAGCATCATTCTCTCTGTGCCCCCTTCCTTTGGTTCTCTAACTCAACTCTTGAACATACAACAGCTGCCACTGCAATCAATATCGCAGCCAACGAACCACCGCTTCAAGTTCTCCGCTGTAGGCACCGTCATAACACTCCTCTACAGCCACCACTGCAACATACCGATGCGACCACCACCGCAACACACCGATGCGACCACCGATGCAGCCCCCTTGTGGTCACATACTACAGCTTGCCGCTGCAGCCATTCCGTGCAAATCTCCAATGAATATCTCCATCAACTGCTTCCTTGTGTAGCCACTGCTATAGCCATCCCCTGCTATAGCCTTCCGCTACTACCCTTGGCGGCAACCTCCGCTGTGGCCTTTGGCTGCAACCTCAGCTCTAGGACTGCCGCCACCTTCTCCTTTGCACTCATAAGGCTTGCTTATACATCCATACAACCCCCCACATATTTAGGCTTTTATATAGGGTCAAGTCAAACCCTATTTTTACCTAAACATACCTTGGGTCCCATTGTTGTTTGAGTCCGCAGTGGGCGCCTGGGGCGCCCAGGTTCAAACCACGGGCGCCACAGCACGCCTGGGCTCCAGCACCATAGCGCCTGGCCCTCTGGTCCAGGGGCTGCAAGGCGCGTCGGAGCGCCCGAATTGCCCCTAACTTGTCCCGGAACACCCCGGAACCTCACAGAAACCCACCGGAATTCCTTGCCTTACCTCGAAACCTTCCAGAACTCCTTTGGCACCTTCCGTGTCTATCTAATCAAGCTCCACATCCAGCACATGTTTCGGTTGTATTGAACGTATATCACAAATTTAGAAAAAAAGGCATGAGCTAGCTCTAAATAGAATGGCTATAGGTAACAAGTTTGAAAATAAAAAAAGTGAGATATGATACTTCCACCTGTTTTGAATTGTGCCATGAATTACAAAAAAGATTAGAGCTTTCCTAGAAATGTAGATAAAAAGAGTAAGGACACTACTATGAAGATTATAATTATTATTGTCCCAAAAGACTAATCTGGCCAATCCAATCAGGGTTGCATAGACTCAATGACTTAGGGCATTTTACTAAATAGGTCAAGAATTCTACAATCCACTTTGAGATCTTCACTTTGAGTGAATCGCTTTTACTTTTTGAAGGACAAAGATGTGTAACATAGGCTTTTTGGGCAGTGTTTGCGACTCCATCCAAAGGAACCAATATGCAAATATTTTCCCAAGGCAGTTGTTTTATTCCATGATGTGACATATCAAACCACAAGATTTTATCTAGTATTATTTGGTTTGGGCGGCCAAATTCAATCCAACCCATCCTTATTTCTACTTCCCTGCCTCTAATACCCTTACAAAAAGACCTTATTTTCTCCTCCCTCTTAATCACCAATTACTCTATAATCGAAATAGACCTTGAGAATGTCTATCTTATACTCTGCATCTTGTAATTAATAAGTCTAGTATTTATAGTTTTTGAAAAAAAAACCTTGCACCTTCGCTGATTCTTGTCACTGCACTCAGTTAACCTGACTCTTCTTTGATCTTTTCTACATTTTTTATATTATTATTTTTAAAAATTGGTTCTCCTCTGTAAGATCAACAATATTCTTTCTAGATTGCTTAAGTGAGACTCTTCCACTAATTCCATCTCCATCAAAACTTTGCCCATCTTTTTTGTGGCTCGGCAAGGAGTACGGCTCGACCTTCTCTGAAATTGTTTGGCAAACCCCTAGAAATTCAAGGGCTTCGGATGTTGCTATGTAGCTCAATTGCTCAAGATCCTAATCTTTTATCACATCATTTCTAACATCATTTCTAAGTAACCCTGACATTTCATATTATTTATATATAAATGACAAAAAAAACCTTCACTAGGTTTACTTCTCCATTCTCCTCATCAATTTAAAGAAGTTGTACTTACTATTGGAAGGAGTAGACAAGAAACCAAAAACCATGTCAGAAGGGGAACGGAAAGTCCTCAACAAAATGACACTAAGCTTGATACGCCTCTTTATCCTCATCAATTGCATTTAACAATGTGAATGAGAAGATGACAATCAATCTCATGGAAGCCTTTACTCGAATGTATGAGAAGCCCTCGACTTCCAATAATGTATTCCTGATGAAGAAGCTATTTAACATGAAGATGACAGATGGCGGCTCAGTGACAGAACACCTGAACGAGTTCAACACTCTAACAAGCCAATTAATCTTGATGGAAATTAACTTCGATGACAAAATTAGAGCTTTGTTGATTTTGTCTTCTTTTTCAAATAGTTGGGATGCAATGGTAACTGTAGTCAGTAACTATTCAGGAAATGCCAAGCTGAAATTCGATGAAATTGTCGGGCTGCTGTTGAATTAAAAAGGAAACACTCCAACGGTGAAGTGACTACTTCAACATTAAATGCAGAATTCAGAGCAAGAAGTACAAACCGGAAACTCAATATAAGCAAGTCCAAGTCAAGGCGGGGAAAATCAAAGCCGACTAAGGGAAAGGCAGAATGCCGAAATTGCGGGAAATCTAGACACTTCATGAAGAATTGTTATGCCTTGAAAAAGTCAGGTGGAGGAGGTAAACATAAAAACCCCTTCGTGAATATTTCAGCAGATGAAGATTATCATCATTGAAAAGGGCAATGTGGGTATCCAGTGTCGAAGGATTGGTATGGAAGTTAAAGGATGTCAGATATGTCCCTTATCTGAGAAGAAACTTAATTTCTATCAGCCAATTAGCCTGTGAAGGCCACAAAACGAGTTTCATAGGAGATTCTTGGAAGGTGACTAAATGAGCTTTGACAGTTGCTCGGGGCAATATGTATGAAACACTTGATCAATAAGGTGTCTGACTCCATTGCAGCAACATAACAACTTGATGCATGTTTATGGCACCAAAGGCTCGGTCATATGAGCAAGAAAAGATTGATGTCTATGTTATATAAGGGAAAGATTCCAGGGCATAAATTCGTGAATTTAGAATTTTGTGAAGATTGTGTGTGTATGTCAAGCAAGAAAAATGTCAGCTTCTCAAGAAGTGAGAGAGACTTGAAGTCTCAGACGTTAGAGCCTGTACACACAGATGTGCAGGGACTATCTCCTACATCCTCTCTTGGTGGAGCCACATACTTCATCACTTTCATTGATGACCATACTAGAAAGGTATGAGTATACTTCTTGATGCACATATTTGATGTGTTTGAAGTGTTCAAGAAGTGGTTAGCCTTTATTGAAAATGAAACGGGTATGAAGCTCAAATTATTAAGAACATATAATGGCGGGGAATATTGTGGCAAAGAGTTTAAGGAATTATGTACTTTGAATGGGATTAGGCGGGAGTTCACTGTTCCAGGAACACCTCAGCAAAATGGTGTTGCAAAGTGCATGAATACTTACAAAGAGAGCTTAGAGCATGAGGCTACATGCTGGGTTGCCCAAGCAATTTTGGGCAGAAGTTGTGAATATAGCCGCATATCTGATCAATCAGAGTCCTTCAGTTCCCTTGAAAGAAGGGATACCCGAGGAGGCGTAGAGCGGCAAAGAGATGAAATTGAATCACTTAAAGGTATTTAGTTGTTCATCCTATGTGCACATTGATATGGGTTCCAGAAGCAATCAAGTGCACATTCATTGGCTATGGAGCAGGAGAATTTGATTACAAATTCTGGAACTATCAGAATCAGAAAATCAGCAAAAGTCGAGAAGTCACATTCAATGAGAATGAGAAAGTACAAAGACAGAAATGGAACTTCAGATGATGCGCCAAATTACATCAAATTGAATGACAACGCTAAGCAAGATGAGCAAGCACAGCCAGATGCTCATGATGGTGGAGAATAGATAGCACCTCAGACTCCTGCACTAAACTAAGGAGATCCACCAGAATATCAAGTCTCACACAAAGGTACTCTCTTTCATTATATTATCTGCTGCTAACGGATTGTGGTGAACCAGAATATTATGAGGAAGCACTTCAAATTGATGACTCGATCAAGTGGGAGTCAATCATGAATGATAAGATGAAGGAAGTCATTCATGTCAAATGAGACATGAGAGCTAACTAGACTTCTAGAAGGAGAAAAGGCTCTTCAAAACAAATGCGTTTACAGGTAGAAGGAAAAACCGGATGGTAGCAAATGCTACAAAGCAAGGCTTGTGATAAAAAGCTTCTAGAAGAAGCACAGCGTGGACTACAGTGAGATCTTCGCTCCAGTAGTGAAGATGACTACAGTCAGAGTAGTGTTGAACATCGTAGCAGTTGAAAATCTGCATCTTGAGCAGATGGATGTGAAGACTGCATTTCTTCACGGTGATTTGGAGAAAGAACTGTACATGATGCAGCCACAGGGTTATGAGACCCGAGGAAAGAGTGAGCTAGCCTGTAAGCTCAAGAAAAGCTTGTATGGCTTGAAACAAGCGTCGATGCAGTGGTATAAGAGGTTTGACAAATTCATGTCAAACACATGATATAAAAGATGTTAAGCAGATAACTGTTGTTATGTGCAATAGTTTGAGACCTATATCATTCTACTTTTGTATGTAGATGATATGTTGATAGCATGATCAAATGTGGAGGAGATTAAAAGACTCAAAAGGCAGTTGTTAAAGGAATTTGATATGAAGGGCTTGGGGCTGACAAAGCAAATACTTAAAATGAGGATCAATAGGGAAAGAAGTGCAGGGATACTGAAGCTGTTTCAAGCAAATCAGATACTCGGGACGAGGATCAGAAGGGAAGAACAGCAGGAATACTGAAGCTGTCTCAGGCTGAAGCTGAATCTGTTGAAAGAGTACTCAAAAGATTCAACATGAAAGAGACAAAGCCTGTTTGCGCTCCCCTAGCAAGACACTTCAACTTGACAAAGGTACAGATGTCAAATACTGAAGTCAAACGAGAACGCATGGAAAAGGTTCCGTACGCTTCAGCAGTCAGGAGTTTAATGTACGTGATGATTTGCACAAGACTGATTATTGCCCATTCGGTGGGAATGGTCAGCGAGTACATAAGAAATCCTGGGAAGCCTCATTGGGAGTCAGTTAAATGGATTCTTAGATATATGAGAGATACAGTGGACAAAGCACTTTGCTTTGGTAAATCCAAGATAGAGCTACAAGGATATGTAGACTCAGATTTAGCTGAAGACATTGACAGCATGAGAAGCGTAACCGGATATGTGTTTACCTTGGGTAGCATTGCAGTGAGTTGGATCTCTAGGTTACAAAAGATAGTTGCCATATCCACAACTAAGGAAGAGTATATCTCCATCACTGAGACAAGCAAGGAGATGATCTGGTTAAAGAGCTCCATGGCTGAGTTGGGCAACGAGCAAAGAGATGGAAGACTTCATAGTGACAGTATGAGTGTCATCCGCCTAATTAAGTATGCTGCATTTCACACCAAGACAAAGCATATTCAGTTGTAGTACAATTTCATTCGATCTTTGTTAGAAGATGGTCAGCTGGCATTGGAGAATATTCACACTTCAAAGAACCAAACTGGCATGCTCACAAAATCAATAACAGAGAAAAAACTAAAGCTATGCTCAGCTTCAATTGGCCTCGAAGGATAAAGAAAGGGTGAGCCACACCACATCCTTTGCAAGAAGGAAAAACAAATTGAAGAAAATTCAAGGTTAAAAATAGATTGATCGCAATTGAACTCCAAGTGGAAGACTGTTATGATGTGGAGACCAATTGGATCATCAAGGGAATAGCAAAAAGTGCTCTGGCAGATTCCAGGACATATTTATAGAAGCCGACATAAGGTCTAGAGCTCAGGAGCGCCCAGGAGCCCAGGCACCCAGCAAACAAGAGGTCTAGCGCTGAGGCGCGCCCAGGCGCCCAACAGACAGAAAGGTTGGTGCCCAGGCGCTCCAGAAGCAACAACGCAAGCGTCCAGGCGCCCGCAAAAATATCAACTTAGGTGTGACATGTCCAAGGCTGTTTATGACACTTTGAGGGTTGATTTGGGATGTCCTATATATTCTAATACAAGGGTTAGGGTTTAGTGTGTGCCAAAATATTTTGTGAGAGCTTTAGAGGCTTGAATCTTAGAGTGAGAGCAAGCATAAATCTAGGAGAGAAGAAAAAGAAGAAAAGTTTAGGGCGGTGAATCTCTTCTGCCTCAAGAAGATTGATAAATTCTCTGTAACTATGTAATCCTTTTTTACATAGTGAATTTTCTTGTGGTGGTGTTGCTCCGTCATTTTTCTCATTCTTGAATTTTTCACGTATAATCTTATGTTCATATGCTTGCATGTTTATGATTGCTTGTGCTATGATTACTCTTTAGTTTTGTGTCAAAATATTTCATATCTTCTTCAATGACTCTCATCGATCAAACCCTGATCCTTAGGATTTCTTCGGCATAGGGGATCTAGTTTTTCATAACAGATGAGAAGAATTCTTTTCTCAGGTTGGCCTGAATGGAGGCTCTACTATTGATCACCTAGCTAGTCTACTGACTAACAGGTTGATGGTATCAATCTTGCACAAAATGATAAGCTCATCAGTAGTAGCTGCAATATTGAGGGCTTTCTCTTTTCATCTTCTTCTGCTTCTTCCCATCAACTTTCAACAAAATTTCTTCGTATGACCCTTTTTCCATAATAGAAATATTTAACGTGGCATAGATCCTTCCTCGACTTTTTCTCCTGCCATGGCTTGGAGGTTCCCAACTTTTTTGTTGTCATAGCCTTGTAGTTTTATAATAAGCACATCTTGAGAGGAGGATGCTCCTTGCAAATTCCTTCACATTTCTCCATTGAAAAAGTTGTTCACTAGCTCCATGGAGATTTCTCCATTTAATGTTGAATTTAATAACAATGTTTAAAATGTCTCCCAAGAGTCCAGCAAAGTATCTAACTATCAAAGATCTTATACTTTATCCTCAAACTTGATGCTCATCCTAGCTAACTGGTTAATGATCCCCTGGAACTTGTTTAGATGGTCAGACACAAACAAGCTTCCCTTCTGAATAATTGAGCTCCATAATCTGCAAAATTAGGTACATCTTATTGCTCCCGATCTTCTTCATAAAAAGGTTCTCAAACTTCTTCCACATCTCCTTTGCGTTCTTCTCATTATTGATATGATTTAGGATGTTGTTGTTCACCCACTCTCAAATGTAGCTGCATAGTTTTCAATGTAATAGATTCCACTCTTCTTCTATTTTCGTTTTATTGTAATTGTAAAAACAAGTAAATAAACATAAACAATATCTTCTAGTTTTCTCTTTCATACATAATAATTTTGAGCATTCAAAGCAATCATCCCAATTGGATTACTTTTCATGGCTTCTCTCAAAAAAAGTACTCCTACCACCTAAAGAAAACTCTATCCCAAGAACCTCGCCCTATACTACTTTGTTGATGATAGAAAAAAATATAAAATGAAAATTGGAGGTGGATGAAACACATAATAATCCCAGATGAGATGATGAACGCTCAAAGATACAAGTTATCTTCCAAGAGAGTACAAATAATCAGAGAAGAGATAAATTCCCCACAATGAACGAAAGATTATTCTTTTTCGAAGTCTCTAAAATCGAAAGCATTAATACTAAAATATTCTTCACAAAATCTCCAAAAAAGCTGCTAAGAAATTGAGAAGATATTAGTGTTTGAACCATCATCAAAAACTAAAATTATCACACTTATATAGGCTAATGCTCCACATGCCAAGCATGCCATATTGTGCGCCTTGGTATATAATAAATTTTGACGAATCAATTGAACTGCCACCTACATTAACACTTGTAATTAACGAAGCAACAATTCATTTAAAACCATCACAGTCCATTTAAGAAACAGTGCATTCTTTGGCAATGTGTCATTATGGGTCTAGGTGCGTGCTAATCACGTGTGTAGGCGTGTGAGTTGTTACACATCTGAACACGCGTGTAGGCGTGTGAGTTGTTACACATCTGAACACGTGTTAATGTGCTTGGGTGTATTATGAGTTCACGCCTGAGCGTGTTCACTGGGGTTGCGTCTGGACGTGTCTTAGCCCGTCTAGGGGCACCTTCTGATCCTGGGTGAGTTGGACTCAGCACAAATGACATGCATTGCTTATGTTTGCAGTAAACTTGGAAAGATCAGATAGAAAAGTGCAGCTTTAATCATTAAAAATCTTATCATCTAGGATAAGAAAAATTAATAAAATTAAGTTATGTTAAGAATTCCATTCATACTAGAGAAATATTACACAAGTTTTATAGGAACATTCTATTTTACATGGCAGCATCACATAGTCACACATTCTGAGAACCATTAGTCAAAGTATTTAATGGGTTGTATTAGAATAACTAGTTGAATTAGCATTGCAATCTATTAAACATTTTCAAAAATGGATGACTACAAGCAATAAGCAAACTAATATCGTCATGTGATTCAGAAAAAATAAATTAAAATTGCAATTTTTTAATCTCTAAAATATGGGACAATGAATCATTCAATATACCTGGGCATGGCTGACAATCTCTCCACGCACAGCATATTCACATTTCAACACCTGAATAAGTTAGCGAAGAGACAATATTTAAAATCATGTTGCAAGAGATAGACAAAAAAGGAAAGAACATAATTTTATTCAAGAACAGTATGAATAAAATATAAGAATTGACCCAGAATATAAATCAACTGATAGGCATGACACATGCATTGCCAAGAACGAACTTTACGCAAATCCACAGACGTAGATTTTCCTCTATTCATATATACTCAACATACTTTCAAAAAGTGACATAGAGAATCAAGGAGATAATGCAGGTTTAACGATAACAGAACTATTCAAAACAGAGAATTTTTATGTTAAAGATTAGCGTGTGAGATAAAACAGGCAATGTAAGGAAAAACACCACTTATGCATGAACAGTGAAGTAAAGTATATCTGACCAATATCTTAAATTGAACGGCGAAATTACTAAAAATACGAGAAATTTCTCCAGCTGAAATGCCAAACAAATGTTCACACAATCCCATATTAATGACAATCAATAATAAGAAATTCAGGAAAACTCAAACTGTAAACTTCTGAAAGCACCGGGAAACCAGACCAACTCCCGGACTACAGCACGAAGTGGAAACCAATGTTAAAGCACCGGGAAATAGGAAAGATAAACCCATAAACGGACGAAAAAAGAAAGACCTAAGAAAATATATCAGTTTTACGCACGTTTGGGTTGATGGTCTCGAGCGAGACGACCGGAGTCGAGGCTGTGGACATGGCGGCGGCGGAGGAGGGAGAGATAAATTTAGAGAAAGCTGAAGATGGCGACGAGGTTGAGGCGTCGGATATTGGCGCTGGAAGAGTACAACCTACGAATAACCTTTTAGCCCTTTCCACAACAAGTCGCCGCATAGCGCTGCTGGTTTCTGAATGGTAGTATTAGATTCTGTGATTTACCGTGCAGAAGACGGACACCATTATCCGGTGGAATTTAAAAATGATACGGTTACATAAGATACATCAAAAATATTCAGAATTAATTAAAATTTTTTTTTTTTGTTATTTTGGAATATAGAGCTTATCAAAAAGTGCATTTAATTAATAATCTATTTATATATTAAATTGATATATCATCTATATATTTTAGTATATGTTAATGTGCAACTGTAGAAATACTCTGTAAAAATCAAAAGGTCAAATTTTGACTCTCAAAACCACAATTAAAAAAATATATTTAATTATTTAATAAAAAAGAAAAATAGTATAGACTAACACAAGAATATATATCAAAAAATATATATTCTAAATAAAAATAAATTAATTTTTATATATAAGCCTCACAAAAAAATGTATTCAACTAATAATTTACTTACACATTAAATTGATACATCATCTATATATTTTGATTATATTTTGATATATATTAATATGTAAATATAGCACTGGTTAATAAAAAAATAAAAAATTTAGCCCGATTAACTTGTCAACAAAAGAATATTTAAGTAAAAAATTCTATATATATCTAAACACTATAAACAAGTATACAAAATTTATGAGTTTATAGCTTCTTTTTAAATTTATTATAAAAATGTATTAAACATGCAATCTATATAATATCAATATTTTATTTTGATGATCTCAAAGGAACCAATGATAATACTTATCTATTTTCTTATAATCATAACTCAAAAAAAAATTATTTTTAGCATATATATATATATATAAAGAGAATCAAAATTTGTTCTCATTTTTCAAGATTGGCTTTTTAAAGATTGCCCTTGATTATTTTTAATATTATATAATAACTATTGCAAGTTTTTTCTTAAGCCTTCACTTGCTCTCTCTAAAGGTATTCAACATATTAGATTTAATAGTGGGATAAAAAATTTTACTTGAATTGGACTTGTAAAAGGAATTGTTTGATGCAGTACAGATGCCTACACGAGAGCGTGTAATGACAATGGCATATTCATGGAGCTTGAAAGATGCTATCAGCTCATGTGGGGATTTATTTGTAGATTCATCATATTTTTATATTTTATTTGCTTAAGTTTGCTTTTATATTATTTTAATATTTGTGTTTTTATAATATTTTATGTTGAGTTGAGCATGTAAAAATTACTTGGGAAAATGTAATGAAATCTTATTGTGAGTATTAGTATTTTTGGAGTGGAATTATGGTATTGTTGATATATATATCATATGTGAATTCTAATTTCGAAATTGTTGAATGATATACATAATTTTAGCTTGAGAGCTTGCTTAGTGTGGATAACCGAGGGAAACCATCTTCGGTGTACATAACTAGGGGCCTTAAAGGTGTGCATAACCTTCAAGAACCCAATGTATAATCTTGGATTTATCTCTTTTTTTTTTTGTTATTTTCTATTTGGAATCATCGTACTCTATGCTAACTTTTATCTCCACTTTGTTTCACTTAAATCTATTTTCATTTCAGCCTTCAAACATTACTTCTTCGAAATATACGTGCAATTTGATGTCATCTCACTTTGTTGTCCATAAATTTCCCAAATAGCCACCAAATCATAAAAAGCAACATATTATAGATTTCTAACATCCACCACAACATCCTTCAAAAATTTTGTGTCAATCCGACATCATTTGATCCACTAAAAGCCTTCTTAAATTCATCAAAATCATATGTACAATCGTATCACCATAATCCCCATCATTTTTAGTATCATAGCCAAGTTTATTGGCTTGGATTGTAGAGAATTTTGTGCTAAAATTTTACATCTTTTTGTATTTTTTGACCCAAAAACCTCCAAGGGGTTCATTTTACGGCCATGAGTGTAATAACTCAATGTTGTTAATCATTATTTAACAATCTAATTAACTTAAAATATCTTCTAACAGTCTTAACTAGTCATTAGAAGTGAGTTCTGAAGTCTTAGTCGAATTTGAGAATCAAACGAGCAAAACCCTAATTTTGGGCAATTATTTAAATTAGGAAAATGAGAAAATTATTTTGACGTCAAATTAAAAATCGGACTTCACTATTGCGTTCCTCACTCCAAAATTAGTTAGAGATGAAAATTTGGTGAATTTTGGAGATCATCAAAAATTCTTAATTATTTATTGCATTTTTGATATTTTGAAAAAATGAAATAATTAAGACAACCCCCGATTGAAAATTTCACTGCATTTTTGAGCTCATCACCCCCGATTTAGTTATAGAGCAAAAATTTTAAATTTTTCTTGAAGCATATAAATACTTAAATTCTAATTAAATGAAATACCTAATAATTAATTAATTAATCAAATAAAAGATTATATATATATATATAATTTCATTATCTCTTAAATTTACCATACCTTCTTCTCTGCCCTAATCCATTCGCACGCCTTCGACTCGAGCGACACGGCCAACATCGTCTTCCTCACCGAAGCCCACAAAAGGACTTGTGGCATCCACCGCTCGCGTAAGCCAATGGCCGCTCGTGTAAGGGTCTAGATCACCACCACTTCATCTAATCGCTGGTCGCAAGCAAACTGCCAAAAGCCTCCATTTAGTAAGAGTCAAGCCCATAATTAGTCTATCTTTTATCTAGAGTCTTCATATTTCATCGTTCACCATTTAATTTGTGAAGGAGTTAGGCAGCATACAGGACGACCTCCTAAACTATAAAGTTGTGAATCAGGTACTCCACTCGATTCTCCTATCAAATATTAAGTTATTGAATGGGTATTCTGGCAAATTATGATTTTAGCATGTTAAGTTGAAGATTTGGTTCATAAACATTTGCTTAATATCATGTAAATGATTCATAATTTGTGATCAATATTGGTTTAAATTTAACTAAATCTTTTTAGTTTACTTTTATGTCTCTATATTAATCAATAAAATTTAAGTTTTCTTGAGGAAGTAAAATAGTTTTTATTATAAATTAGGAGTTTAAATACATATTGCCGTTAAGAAAATATTAATTTGAGATTGTTTTAAATGACAACTGCATTATCAAGCCAACATTGGCTTTGTGCTAATTGATATATATGCTACAAAAGATGGATAATTTTGTTAGGAATGTTTATTGATCAATCCATTATCTTCATTTTTTTTTAATTTGGAATTATCAACTAGGGTTGACAAAACCTGATTTGATACTATAAAAGTATATGTTTAAGCTGCATATGCATTCAGTTTTACACATCTAGTTTATATATATATATATATATATATATATATATATATATATATATATATATATATATATATATATATATATATGTATACACACACACACATTAATCTCATAAACAATTGAAAGATGAGAAGTATGATTATACAATGTCAATGTGAAATTAGTTAGTTTAGTTATATTGATGCATATCGATCAGAATTGTTAAAAAGGAATTCACTCACTCAACATGTTACTGTATTGGTCTCATATTGAACTTGTATTGGCTTGAAGAACCTTTTAGCTATAAATTTTCTATTTATTGGGTTTACTTAGTGGCTTATAAGGCTAATTCTATGCTTCTTCTTTATCAACTTGAAATTTAGTTGATGCTGGTCTTGCTTAAAAGTTATTACCTAAATAATCTAAAATCATTTGAAGGAGTAATCATTACACTTCAGCTGACAGAATAATTAAGGCTCTGCATGCAGAACTACTTAAGCTACTCTATTGTTGCTCATCATTATTTCTCTTGAAATAGACTTTTCTGTTAATTACTATATAGAAAAATTGAACCCAATTAGAAAAACAATTTCTATTTTTCTCTAAGAGAATGTGACGCTAATATATGAACCTACAGCTATACCAATTATTATTATTGTTGTGGAACTAAAACATTGTACTTCTCAAGAAGATGACTTTATTAACATTTTGCCCATTTCTGTTAGATTTCATTCTATTTCAATAATGCAATTAAATTCTATGTCAGTTAGGCTTATAGCTTTTATTATATGTTGTGTTGTTCCACTTTTTGATTTAAACAGAAGTATGATATTTGGATTAAAAGGGTAATATATTATTGTACAAATGTCATTATGATGTGATCTACATCTATATTTCATAATATTTTATATGCTTATATCTCGTGTTGACTCACTTTTTATTTCTTCAACATTGGTAAGCTTCTTGAATACTGTTATTAAAGTGCAATTTAAAGGTGTAGATTAGAGGCGGTATAAAGAAGAAATGATTGATATATATAATTAACAAATTGTGCCATTGACTATGTGTGATTTCATATTACTTTTTACGAAGATTTGAACACAGCAAGACTTTTGTGATGATTTTCTGGCATTGTAGCACTTATCATTTATTTGTTGTCGCTGCCACAAAATCAAGTATTGAGAAATTTAAACTTATAATTTTTGAGTTTGAAATTTCAATCTCAAGTTCTTGACCCATATCATTGTATTGACAATCTATTCTTTGTGTTGATCTATTTATGTTAAGCTGAATCGTATGCTAAACTTTGCACTCAAGGATGTCACAAAAATAAAAATGTATTTTTGGCATGATAAATACTTAATTTCTTAATAAAAAGTTTCACTTAATTTTACTGAAAATAGTATCAAATAAATGCATTCATTAGCTCATTCTTATATAAATATTTTACAGAATTGTTGGTTCTTAGATTATGTTAATAAATGTACTTGTCCTTTTTTTTGTATATGGTAAATTGAGTTTATATTCACCGCATGTTTATTTTAAATATGTTATGCATATATTGCAAAGTTGCACTTAATTTTACTGAAAATAGTATCAAATAAATGCGTTCACTAGCTCATTCTTAAATAAAGATTTTATAGAATTGTTGGTTCTCCGATTATGTTAATAAATGTACTTGTCCTTTTTTTGTATATGATAAATTGAGTTTATATTCACCACATGTTTATTTTAAATATGTTATGCATATATTGCAAAGTTTAACTTAATTTTACTGAAAATAGTATCAAATAAATGCATTCATTAGCTCATTCTTATATAAAGATTTTACAGAATTGTTGGCTCTTCGATTATGTTAATAAATGTATTTATTCTTTTTTTTTGTATATGGTAAATTGAATTTATATTCATCACATATTTATTTTAAATATGTTATGCATATATTGTAAAGTTTCACTTAATTTTACTAAAAATAGTATTAAATAAATGTATTCATTAGCTCATTCTTATATAAAGATTTTACAAAATTGTTGATTATTTGATTATGTTAATAAATGTACTTATCCTTTTTTTTTGTATATGGAAAATTGAGTTTATATTCATCACATGTTTATTTTAAATATGTTATGCATATATTGCAAAGTTTCACTTTGCTGTAGTACATCAACTGATTCCAATTGACATTCTATAATATAATGTACCATAATAGCAATAAATTGGAATTTTTGCATATAAGTTTTAACAAATTGCAATGACTAACCAATTTGAACATACAAAATTAAAAAAGAGTACAAAATTATTTGAATATATTCATATTTTTTTCAGTTACAAATATTTCAAATGCTATACTAACCTATTTATTGTAGGAATTATAAAAATGTTTGAGAAATATAATAAACTTTTCTTACTTTACATCCTAATTATTTTCATGCTTATTGCACTATTTTTTCTTTAAATTGTAAATTACTAATATGATATTCGCTTAATAATTTGTTTAGCCTACTCTTAAAATGTGCATAAACTTTTAAAGTATAATCACATTTTTATTTTTTTGGCAGTACCCTGCCATATTTAAAAACCAAAATACGGTAGATTATGAACGTGGATCAAGTGCTGCAGTTAAAAAAGAACCTGAGCAATAACTTGATTAAGGAGCTAGTTTACCTTTTATTTCATTATGTGAGAATAAGAGATTATATTCTCAAAAATATATAAATTAAATAGTTTATGAAGTTTGTAATCTATTTTTTCATGTTGTTTGTAATTCCATATTATGAATAATAAATGTTTAAAATTAGCATAATTAAAGTTCCTTTCACCCATAGATCTGTATAATACAAGGTAGTACTTAATGTTGGGCTATAATTTCCTAACTCAAAATTAAGTACTACCGTAACACCCGTTGTTAGATTTATATATTTAATCCAATAGCGAGGCGTTACAATGTGATAGCCCATAATCGTCGTCAGGTACACTTACTAATCTGACTACAATTAGATGGTTGATCACTAAGTATAATTTCCCATCCAATGTTAGCATAGAATAAATTTAAAGATAAACATAGTGCAAAAGCAAAAAAAAAGTCATTAATACATATATTCATCTAGAAATAATAAAAGGCATACATATCAAAAAGGAAACAGCAAATACATCTAAAATAGTTTGAGTTATTATAAATTTAATTTAAATATACTAAAAATAAACGCTCTCTATCTCTCTCTCTCTCTTAAATAAATAAAAAGGAATAAACATAGAAATCAAGCACATGCTCCTCCTCCGACATTGGCTCCTCAAGAAGCTATAAACCTGATCTATCAGTTTAACATGTGATGGCTCCAACCAAGAAAAGAAAAATATTATATTTTATAATTATCTAAGTACATTTAGACTAAATAATAATTTTTTTTTATTTAAGGATATCACATTTATTAGTGTAGCGCCCCATCCCATCATCTCGCGCAACCGAGATATTTTTAAGGAACAAAGATAACCGACGGTGGAATGGTGCGCCACTCGGGAAGCCTGAACTTCCCAAAGACTAGCCTCAAGAACTGTTGAACACTAATTCTTAAGACAAGTAGTATTCTTATCTTAAGTATTAGCTATAATACTCGTACATTTTGGGATAGGTAGAATAATGAAACATTTCTAATGTATACTAGTACTTTATAAATGAGTATATCACTTATTTTTGATCATATCATAATATTAAGTGTAACTAGTAATAATAGAGTGCGAAAAGCTATAGCATTCATCCATATTATTCATCAGAAAAGCTAAGTAAAAGCATTTGTCTCAGAAAAGAATGAGCAAAATACATCCAGAGTTATTACTAACCATTGCATAATAAAATACAATAAATATCTCTCAATAACTAAAATTGTAAGTGAAAGCTGAACTAGCTAATGCTCCATTAACTACTCCTAAATATCTTGGGAAGCCTCCAAAGCCTACTCCTCAAACTGCTACGGATACGACAAATTGTCGAATCCCAAAATATATATTTCTCAGATGAAAGAAAAGAAAAGTGTTGAGCAGAAAAGAAGCTAACACTGAGCATGACTTTCATGCAGCAGAAGCGATTGACAGAAGCACACTCAAAAATTTGAAGACCAGAGTTGCGTTGATGATTACCAAGCAATCTCAGAAATCACAAAATCACAAGAGAAATGAGACAGCACATGCATGGAAGTTCATAACACACAAAGAACATACAAACACAAAAAAAAAAAAAGTGAAAAATCCAAGAATAAGAAAAACCACGAATCCATACAACAAGAAAATCCACTATAAATAACCGAAGGTTACAGAGTTGCAAAGAGCTTATCATATTAACACAATTATTCAAGCTTTATAATAACCTTAGATTGTTACTCTGCTTAATTTCAATTTAATAAGGCAATCATTTTGGTTCCATTGGATTTAGAATACCAATTGAAACTAATCTTGAAAGTTTGAGGTCTATTGGACCTCTCAAAGTCAAATTAGTTATTAGATCAGTCTAGATGCCCTAAGTTAAACTTAAAATATTTTGATCTTAGAATTAAAATCTGATTATATTTTTGAATTCATCATCCCTAAATTAGCTAAGGGTGAAATTTTAATAAAATTTAGAGATTATTTAGACCATAATTCAATTTAAATTAAAATGGTCAAATTGTACTCGAGGGTTTCCAACAATTAGAAATTACAAATATACCCATTTACTCGATTAAATAGTCATGATCCTCTATGCGGACTGTGAGCGATCCGCTGTGGAGCCCAGGACACATGACAACGGAGTCTTGCTGATCTCACCGTCGTGCTTCATGAACCAACGGCTAAGATTAAATCCCGTAGAAATGCGGATCGAGCGTCGGATGCGCCCCGTGGATCCCACGGCTCTGATCAAATCAGATCTGGCTGTTAGGATCCAAAGGATCAGAACTGTAGCATCTTTCTGATCGATAGATCATACGGCTCCTGTAGCGCCCCGCCTCGTCGCTGCGCGCAAAAGGTAAAAACAGATCGGCGGTGGAGTGGCACACCACTTGGGGAGGAATATACCATCTCCCTGAATGGCTGTAACCAAATCCATCTGAATGACTGCTGACTCAGCCCTAAGGAGGTTTGAGAGTTAACACTTAAGATAAGAGTAGTATCCTTATCCTAAATATTAGACCAATACATACATTGGATGCAAAATACATGATGAATTTAATATATGTATAAGATATCAGTATTTCCAGTATATTGATCACATCACAATACTAAGTGTAAGTAGTATATAATGGAGTGCGGAAGCTAAGCATTCATCCAAAAATATTCATCACAAAAGCTGTATAAAATATTCATCTCAAAAAAGAAAAAAAAATACATCCATAATTATTACAAATAATTTATTAAAATACAGAAATAAAAGTTAAGTACTGAACTGAAATAAACTAAGCAGAAAAGTAAGGCTGAAGAAGAGTCCACTAGTGCTTCACGAGCTCCTCCTAAATCTCTTAGGTGTCCTCGTAACCAGGCTCAATATACTGCTCAAGATCTAGTAAATTGCTGGATCCCAAAAGTGCCTAATATTAGACAATAAGTCCAATACATCGAAACTAATCTAAATAGTTCTAGTTATTTATTTAGCATTTACATGATATAAATAAATCTGCAAAAAAACTGTAATGTAACTGAAAGTATAAAACTGTACAAAACTAAAGTAATATAAAGTAAGGCTGTACTGGAAACTGAATACTAAAAGTAAGTAAAAATAGTAATAGATCTGAAACTGAGTAATAGCACGTAAAACTATGTTGTATGCCATTGAATATGCTACTAATATACAACCAAAATATCACTGAACTCCTATGAGTTGTACGGTCCAATATATACATACATCAAGTTGGAAACAGCGATGCTGATGCATCTTGAAATTCCCCAATCAATATATGCAACATTCCATAACCCATAAATCATCACTAATACTCATACATCATTATTAATACTCAACATCATGCTTATGCTCATGCTCATGCTTCTAAGCTATATGAGATAAATCCAGAAATCTAGAAAATGCTTTGAAATTTGATAATGAATTTAATATCTCTATTATGCAGAATCCTATTAAAATGAAGGATTCTGACTCCTATATTATAGTTTGATAATTGGTTAAAGTTGAGAGTTTACTTAAAAATCATTAGTTGGGAAGATTATATACACATATTTAGCATATTTCCAAAAAAGGTGATTCTTAACACTTAGTCTGATTAAGCCACCCTAACGAAGCGATCTTCGATAGGAGGCATCACCCGATGGCGATTTGTATCTCAGCTAAGTCATTAAGATACCCAACTCATAATCATACTCAGTGTCCTAAAGAAGGTGACACAAATTACTTAGTTTATTTAAGCCACACCTATTGAAGTGATCTTCTCTAGGAGGCATTACCCGATGACAATTTGTATTTTAATCAAACTAAGGAATGAGTTCCTATTTATAACACTTTTAGTCTTGAAAGATTTACTCTAACTGGACAGTATTCATCTAATTCCATAGGATAGCACCTGGTTATAAGTCCACATTGGAGTGAATCAACAAATCTTGAATACTACTGAAATAATCTAGTACTATGAGTATACCCTACTATACCCAACCAATAATCTGGGTTCAGAAGATTCTATTTAATCAACAAGGATTATGAAAGCTATTAATCCTTACTCTAAATGGGTGAGTTCTACACAGGGCTCCAGGGATGTGATCCAAAAAGATCACTCAATATTGATATCTACCGTAAAGGAGAAGTTTCATTCTAACTGCTTTAGGTGATTCCTACTATAAGGTATTAAGTTCAACTTCTAAGGTTATGAAGGATCATCCAAGTTCTTATCTCAATAAATTACAAAAGTTATTCCTACCTCAATGTATCAATAATTAAAATCCTTAAATATCTCAAAAATGATCCTATAGCAAGACCCTTGAGATCTCACATTTATACTTCTTAAGTTAACATTCAAGGTTTACTTATTAGACTTGGATTAAAGTGATCTAATCAAATGAATAACATCCATCTGATCGTACTCTATTCTACAATCATAGGATGCAATCAAAGATATTATTAGAGTTAGATCATTTTATAAATTATTACAATTTTTTTTTAATCTTATACTAGTGGTCTTATATAAGAGAAAATCAAAGATCTAAAGCTTAGATTCAGATGATTCAATCACACAGATTTAATATTAACCTTAACAATTCTAATTCAATAATTTAATATCAATACTAAATCAAATGCATTATTGGAATAATATCAATTGAATTATCTTTCAATCAAGTTAATTGATTAAGTGATTAAGGTTTAGATCTTAATCAAGATAAGTTAGGGTTTAACCCCTAACCTTTCTACCATTAAGACCAAAGGTTAATTTAAAGTTCAATGACAAATTAATATATTATTGGTGTATTATTAATGTTAAAATTTAGATTTATATTAAGTATCATTAATTTAATTAAGTTCTTAAGATTCTTATGTTCAAATATAGTTAATGTCAATCTAAGCACATTTAGGTGTCCAAATAAATGTTAAAGTTCTCTAATATATATCCTAAAATCAAGAAAGCATAAGAATATAAAGATGATATTACATAGGAGGTAATTAAGGCTAACCAAATTTTAAATCAAATCAAAGGGGTTGCACTTAATTATAATTTTAAAAGACTTAAGTTTCATGCCATTTAGTTATTGAGGTATACATGTTTAAAATAAGCAATAAAGGATCCTATTATTTAATATTTGGCACAAAATTTTTATGGTACATAATAGGTTCTAAGCACTTATTAAAAATGACAAAGTTTTAACTTTAATTTTTATATAGAATTTTATGCAATGCTCAATTTTAACTAAAATATGTTCAAATTTGATATAATTCAGTTCCACTAGGGTCTTTGGGACTTTAAAATGCAAAATTAGTGAAGTTTTAGCCATTTCAGCTATTTTTGGGCAAATTCAAAAAATTATGGGCGCTACATTAAGGTGTGGCGCGCTGCGGCGTGCTGCAGCGCTTTTGATGCTGCGGCACGCTACGGCGGGACCAAATAGACAGCCGGATGCTATGGCACGCTGCAACGCTTTCAGGCGATGCGGTGCACTATGGCGAATCAACTTGCGGAAACACTGTTCAATTAATACGTGGTACTTTTGGGATCCGACTAATTTGCTAGATCCTAAGCATCTTGTTGAGCCAGGCCAAGAGGACTCTTAGGAGATTCAGGAAGAGTTCATAGAGCTATAGTGGATTCTCCTCCAGCTTTTACTATTTTATTTAGCTTTCTTTCAGTTCATTGTTTAGACTATGTTCTGTATTTTCAGTAAACGGTTTGTAAAAATTTTTAAATGTATTTTCTTTTCTTTTCTGAGATGAATGTTTAAATCAGTTTCTGTGATAAATATTTCAGGATGTATACTTAGCTTCCGCACACTGTTTATATATTATTTATACTTAGTATTATGATGTGATCAACATACTATAAATGATGATGTTTTATACTTATATTAGATTTTTCATATTTTATTTTAAATCTAATGTATGTATTTTTCTACTACTTAGAATAAGGATACTATACTTATCTTAAGTATTAGCTCTTGACTCTCCCTTGGGGTTGAGTCAGCAGCCTTCAGTATTTTAGTTTCAGCTATTCGGGAAGATGGGATATTCCTTCTTGAGTAGCGCACAGCTCCACCGCCAAATTGATTAAGTTATCCCTTTTGCACGTGGCAACGGGGCGGGGTGCTACAAGCTCTTACTATAATATAGAGAGGATTGGAAGCAACCACCACCTGGAGTATCTCCTCCAATATGAAAGAGCTAACTTGCAATGCTGCTTCCATAGGGTTTAGGCTAGGGATCTTCTTCTCACAGTAGCTTCCAGCCTCTACTTAGCCTCACCTGACTTTTTCATTCATATGAAACTTCTCCTAATATTCTCTTAAGTACCCAGCTAAATAAATAGACCCTGAAAAGTCCAAAATGCCCATTAATTTGCTTAGGGCATAACCTGGACAAAGCAAATTTTTGTCAAGCGCTATGGCGCGCCGTAGCGCCTGGCTCTCGGGCTGAGACCCGCTGCGGTGTGCCAGTAGTGCCTGCATCTTAGATTGGCAGTTGCTATAGTGCACGATAGTGCCCACGTCTAGGGTGTCTTGGAATGAACCCATTGGGGTGCACTGTGGCGCTAGTTTCCGCTGCGGCACCTGCTTCTCTGTTGCTGGTCACTGAGGAATGCGACAGCACCTCAGTCTTGGGTAAGAATCTCATGGGCACACTGTATCCCCTTTGGTACTCCTGAACACTAAAGGCTCTCCACCACATAATAATCTCGCACTTTGAGACCTTTAGAGAATCTTTCTTCCTTTCCTCCACTTATCCTTCATTGTCTTCTTCTGTGTCTGTCAAGAAATATGGTGTGGCTCACCTGCTTTCTCTTCATGTGCTAAGGCCAATTGAAGCTACACATAACTTCAATTTCTCCACTGTTACTACTTTATTAAGCATATTAGCTAGATTCTTAGAAGTATAGATCTTCTCCAATCCAAGCTGCATTTCTTCCAATTGTGTCCAGATGAAATGATAATATAGTTGAATGTACTTTATCCTGGCATGAAGGGAAACATTCTTTACTAGATGAATAGAGCTAATACTATTGCTGTAGAGCATCACATCCTTCTACTTCTTATATAATTCTGCCATGAAACTCTTTAACCAGATCATCTTCTTGCTTTCCTCTGTGATGGAAACATATTCTACCTCCATGGTAGATAGCAACACGATATTTTGTAGCTTGGAGATCTAGCTCACCGTTGCACTTTCTAATGTATACATATAGTCTGTAGTGATTCTTCTGCTATCAACATCACCTGCAAGATCTAAATCTACATAGCCCTATAAAATAATGTTATATCTTCTAAAGCATAAAGCCTTGCCCGCTGTACCGTTCAGATACCTTATGATCAACTTGACCATGTTCTAATGGTGCTTTCTTGGGTTTCTTATATATTTGCTAACCACTCCCACTGCATGGGCAATATCCAATCTCATGCAGATTATCGCATACATCAAGCTCCCAACTGCTGAATAATAAGGAACCTTCAGTAGATGATGCTTCTCTTCTTCAGACTTCGGCATATGTTCCTTTGATAAACTGAAGTGACTTGCTAGGGGAGTGCCCACTGGCTTCGCTTCATTCATGTTGAATCTTTTTAGTACCTTTCCAACATACTCCTTTGCGGCAGCTTCAGAATTCTTGCCCTTCTCTCCCTGTTGATTCTCATTCCAAGAATCAGCTTGGCTAGCCCCAAGTTCTTCATGTCAAACTCCTTTGACATCATTTCTTTTAGCATCCTTATCTCCTCCATATCTGATCCCGTGATCAACATGTCATCCACATACAATAATAGGATGATATAAGAGGACTTACACTGCTTTATATAACAGTAGTGATCCGTCTGGCATCTCTTGTACCCTAATTCTGACATGAACCTTTTGTACCACTGCTTTGGCACCTGCTTCAAGCCATAGAGGCTCTTCTTGATCTTGCACACTAGTTCAAACTTTCATTTCTCTTGATCCTTGTACCCTTCAGGCTATTGTATGTATAGCTCTTCTTCTAGCTATCCGTGAAGAAATGCAATTTTAATATCCATTTGCTCCAGATGCAAATCTTCAACTGCAATAATGTTCAGCACAACCCTGATGGTTGTCATCTTTACAATTGAGGCTAAGATCTCACTAAAGTCAACCCCATGCCTCATTTGGAAACCCTTTACTAGAAGTTTTGCCTTGTAGCGCTTGCTTCCATTCAGCTCTTCCTTCACTCGGTAAACTTACATGTTTTGAAGGGCCTTCTTCCCAGCAAATAAGGGTGCCAACTCACATGTCCTATTTGACATGAGTGATGCTATTTCATCATTTATGGTAGCCTCCCACTTGACTGGATCTTCAACTTGAAGTGTCTCTTCCAAGTTTTATAGTTCACCACTATCCGTTAGGAACAAATATAACAAAGAAGGAGAGTACCTCTATGGCAGTTTAGAGACTCTTGTGGATTTTCTTATTATAGGTTTTTGTGGTTCAACATTGACACCCTCCTGAGCTTCTTATTGTTCCCCAACATCTGGCTCAATACTGTCATCAATCTCTATGTGTCGGGGCTCACCATCTGAAGCATCCTTGGAGTCAATCTTGACTTCAATACAATCCTTGTACATTTCACTTTTATTAAAAGTGACATCACTGCTTCTGATGACTTTCTAGTTCTGATTGTCCCAAAAGCTGAAAGCGAACTCGCCCGTGCCATATCCAACAAATGTGCACTTGATCACTTTATCATCAAATTGTTCCAGCCAAAAACCTTGAGGTGGTTCAATTTCACTTCTTTTCTGCTTCAAGCTTCCTCAGGGATCCCTTCATTCAAGGGTACGGAAGGTTTCCTATTGATTAGATATACAACTGTGTTAATGACTTTAGCCCATAATTGCTTTAGTAGACCCGCATGCAATCTCATGCTTCTGGCTCTTTCTGTGATTGTTCTATTTATTGGTTATGCAACACCATTTTGTTGTGGTGTTCTAGGGACTATAAACTCCCTCTTGATTCCTCTCAAGGCACAGAACTCCTTGAACTCCTTATCATAATAGTCATCGCCGTTATCAGATCTTAAACACTTAAGCTTTAGTTCTGTCTCGTTCTCTACCAAAGCTAGTCACTTTCCAAACACATCAAATACGTCAGATTTATGTTTTAGAAAGTAAACCCATACCATCCTAATATGATCATCAATGAAGGTGACGAAGTATGTTGATCCACCCATGGAAGATGTAGGAGCTGGTCGCCATACATCTGTATGCACCAACTCCAATTTCTTGCTTTTCAGCTCCCTTCCAACTTTGGAGAATGAAACTTTCTTTAGCTTGCCCATCACTCAGTCTTCACAGAAATCCAAGTCCACTGTCTTTAGTCCTTGGTGCTTCCCCTTGACTATAGGGATTTTAATCTCCTTTCACTCATATGGTCAAGCCTCCAGTGGCATAGATCTGCATGTATCTCATCTGCAGCTGCTATAGTATCAAATAATTTATTGATCAAGTAAAGTGTACCTTCCATACTGCCCTATGCAATAATGAGTGCACCCTTGGTGACCTTCCATGAATCTCTTATAAAACAAGTGTTGTAGCTTTCTCTAGCTAACTGGCTTATTGAAATCAAGTTCCTTCTTGGACATGACACATGTTTAACATCCTTAAGCTTCCAAACTACGCCGCTTGGTAGCTTAACACCCACATCACCTTTACCAATGATGTCGCATGCCTTATCATCCCCAAGATAAATTTTCCCCAAGTCACCCTTGGTGTAACTCTTGAAGGCACTACTTGATGAAGTGGCATAAAAAGATGCGCCCGAGTCCACAACCTAGAACTCTATGTTGACAAATGAGAGGATCAAGGCATCGTGATACTCCTCAGCTGAAACATTTGTAGTGGGGTTCATCATCTTACCACCACCACTTAGCTTCTTTAGGGTAGAGCTGTTCTTCTTGAAGTGACCTACCTTCCCACAGTTCCAGCAATCCGGCTTCACATTTTTTGGGTCTTGCTTTTCTTTGTCAAGATATTGACCTATTTTTGTTATGTCTCCTCTTAGCATGTCTTCCCCTACTCTCAGCATTCAGTGTTGAGGTAGATGCCTCTCCATGAGATATTTTATGCACCTCCTCATTCAGCATAAGCCCAACAATGTCATCGAACTTCAACAATGCATTTCCAGATGAATTCATGATGGCTTTAACCAGCCCATCCCAACTATCTAGAAATGAAGAGAGGAACAATAAAGCTCAGACCTCATCATCAAAACGGATGCCCATCGAGCTCAGTTGGCTCATCACAGTGTTGAACTATTGAGGTTTTCAGTCATTGAATACCCATCCATCATCTTCATATTAAACAGTCCCTTCATCAAGAAAATCTTATTCAAAGCCGTAGGCTTTTAATACATTCTCATCAAGGCATTCATGAGATATACAGTAGTTTTCTCATTAATAATATTAAAAGCAATAGAAGAAAATAATGATAAATGAATCAAACACAATACAGTTCTACCAAGAACTTCACATTCTTCATCAGTCATAGCTGTCGTTTTCTTGTCGGCTCCTTTCAATAGAAGATACAACTTCTTTAGGTAGAGTAGATCCTCCATCTGCATCTTTCAGAACACAAAGTTTGATCTGCTGAATTTCTCAATCTTATGTCTCATTTCTTCGGCCATTGCTCCCACTCAAACAGCAAACCCTTCTAGAACCAATAAGGTAAGAACCAACTCTCTGATACTACTTGTTGAGCAGAAAAGAAGCTAACACTGAGCATGACTTCCACGCAACGGAAGTGATTGACATAAGCTTGCACTCATAAATTCAAGGATCGGGGCTGTGTTGACGATTACCAGCAGTCTCAAAAATCACAAAATCACAAGAGAAAATACACAGCACATGCATGCAAGTTCACATCACACAAAGAACATCCAAACATAAAAAAAAATACGTGGAAAACCCAAGGACGAGAAAAATCACGGAGCCACACCACATGAAAATCCACTAGAAATAACTAAAGGTTACGGAGTTACAAAGAGCTTATCACCTTAGCACAAATGCTCAAGCTCTTACTCTAATATGGAGATGAGAGGAAGTTGCCACCACCTGGAGTATCTCCTCCAGTATGCAAGAGCAAACTTGAAATGCATCTTCCTTAAGGTTTAGCCTAGGAATCTCCTTGTGGCGCCCCACCCCCTGACCCACGGGATTAGACTCAAGAGGTTAGTGCGACTCTGGCAAATCCCTCACTTATCATTAGATTAAGTAAGATCTACAATCCACTAATAAGGGAAGGATTTTCCAGAGTGGCACTCCACCTCTTGAGTCTTATCCTATGGGTCAGGGGGTGGGGCGCCACCGTTGGTATCAGAGAATTCCATAAAGTATCAGATTGGAAATTTGTATTCCACTCTAACTAATAGATTGTTCTTCTGCCAATCAGTCACTAACTAAATACTAGAATTACATCCAAGCACCATGATCATGAGCTCAGGATAATAAGAGTATAGAAATGAAAATGCATGCATAAGTAAAATATTAGTAGACTAATGTAACTTAGAAAATCATTAGATGTGCAAGGATGACACTTAGGTGGCATTACCAACAATTTGAAGATATATGGGAGTACATCTTCCAAATCCATCAGCAATATGGGAGGTACGTAGAAGGAGCATCAGAGCATGACGTCCAAATGCTGAATTCACTAGTCCAGCAAGGTGTTTTCAGGGGATTTGACCTCCCCATTTTGGCCAAAGAGTGGCTGAAATGGGCATACTTTGTGTTTGAAGCCATTAATTGCCCAGAAAAAGTTAGAGTCTCCATTGTATCCCGTCTCCTACACGACAAAACCAAGGATTGGTGGAGCATCACCCTACGGGCACTCACCCATAGGCATGAAGGAATGCGAAGGGAGGTCACATATGCAGACTTCCACCGTACTTTTACCGCTAGATATATTGGATAGATCTCTTAGCTTTCATTTAATGCTACCTATTTTATTATTCTCATCTTATATCTTATTTTTGAATAAATGTTAGAGTTGGAATTGAATTATTATTCTAATGATGATTGATCTGGATACCTAGGGACATACCTATACAATCATGTCGACGCACGACTTTTTCACCTATTTGAATACAGGTGTGTTGCCGGCCTGCCCCGCCGTGGTCCTGTTAACTCTTAAGTTAACATGATTACGGTGGAGGGGTTACCAAATGACAAGGTCCCCACTTAAAATTGGATTAGACACACTTTCTAATCCAACTTAACTAAGGACTTTGCCATTCATCCCAGAATCCATCACTAAATGATCATACAAGAACTCAGAATGCGGAAGCAATATAAATCTAACATCCATTCATATAGTATAAATACAACAATATAGAATAAGTAAAGTGCTGAAAAGCGAAAGTTAACCTGTATTATTACAATAATTTAAAATAGTTTAAAGGACTGAAAATAACTCTCAATCTCACAGGCAGAAAGAAAGCTAAAACTATATGTCTTTAGGAACGGGCTCCTCCTCCAATGGCAAGCTCTCCACTGGATCAACTACTCCAATAAACTTACAACCTACTATTATCAGTTTCATAATGGTAGGGCCCCCAACCAACAAAAGAAAAACTAGTTAGACTATTATCTAAGCACATTTTAGGGTAAACAATTTTATTAAATTACTTGAATATCACCATAAACCAGAAACTGAAGCAAATAGGTGCAGAAAAGCATACAAAAAGAATAGTATAAAGTTATAAACAAATAGTTTATAACTAAAGCAACTAGGAAGTAAGCACATACCTCCTCCAAGCAACTGCAACAAAGACAGATAAGCAAAAAGGAAAACTAGATAAAACTGAAAAGAAAATACAGCCTAAACATGCTTATGATCAACAAGATTATGCTAAGTAACATATAGAACTTGAATAGTATAAATCTGAAAGCAACTAACATCCTAGGTGTACATATGAAAATAGTAAGTAAAACTAGCATCCTATATAGAAACACGTGCAGGAAAACTGTAAGTAAAACAGTACTAAAATGCATAATATACAAGTAAAAGTAATAACTAAAAACTAAAAAAAACTGCAGTGACTATCCAAGCCACTCAACTGAAAGCATACTCAGCAAAACTTAGCCTAATGGGCTAAGAAAGAAGCTCTGAACTGAGTATCACTGAAATTCTTAGCCTGATAAGCTAAGACAGAACCAAATGTAAGTGTACTTGAATTAGTATAACCATATCAAAATCCTGACTATATAATCAGTATGGCAAGAGTCTATCCATCCTATCACACGGACTAGGCATGGTCATAGATTGTCGGACATTAAACCCTCGACAAGGTTGCCGACCCGAACGAGTTGATCGAAGAGGTATACTAATCAAGCTACACCTTACAAACCACTTATAAAAAGAAAACATAATGCTGCTTATGAATATTCAAAATTGACATAAGATATTTATCAAATATCTTAAGTACATAATATATGTTCAAGGTAATAAACTCAAAATCAAGGAATGCAAAGCATCAAAATCAAAGTGAGCAAGAAACTCTATCTAAAACACAGGTGATATCCGTTGTTGTCTACTTTATTCGTTCTATCTACTCTAAGTTACATAAGTTTTAGAATCATCAATTCTTACACATTCTGTAACTTAGAATCACGAATCCTACTAGTTGAAGATAGTTAGGACTGGCCAAGTCCTAACTATATATAATCAAAAGACGACTACTTGATTTAAATAAATAAATCATCGACCTAATTTGATAATTTAAACCATCCCAAGCTATTTTGATTAGCCAAATCAAGATGGAAAGATTAAGAATTTGACTCCATATGATGGGGTATAATCACTTAATCTAAAGGTATAACTAAGGGTCTAAGGTTTAGAATCCCACCTCACAAATTAAGTTAAGGTAAGTCCTAATGATAAATCAATTTATTAGGATAGATCTCTATTCTTAATTATAGGGTTTAAAGATCAAATAATCATTTAATAAAATAAGAAAATCTATAAACTAGAAAACTCAAGGTTTCACCTATTGAGTAACCCAATTTACTCAATAGATGAATTCTAACCTAAGATCTATTCCTAATCCTAAGAATTAAAGTTCTTAATTTCTAAGAGTATTTCTCAAGACACACATCCTAACTAATATTATAAAGACCTAAGAAAAGATCTAAGAATAATTTAGGAAGGAGAAACACTCACTTAAGACTTAGGAATTTTCTTTAAGGGGCTAATTTTGGAATTTTGGTTAAAATCAAATTAATGGTTGGAATTATACAATTTCTGTTATAAATCATTATATTACTGTTTCTAATGATTATAAAGATGCTTTTAGGGCTTTAAGATGCTAAACCCTAAATTTGGGCAAAATGACCATTTTGCCCATACTTAAGGGTTCAAAAGATCAAATTTTGATCTAGGGCCTTAATTCTGAAATTTTCTTTTGGATTATGTTTCTTACTATCTAATATAAGATTAGACAACAACTAAATTAATTTTGGGTTATTATTAAGCCATATGAGATCAAATTAGTGAATTTGACTCGTAAGGGCAAATTAGTAATTTGGCTAAATGAAAGTTAAATTTTCTTTCAGATTATTGTTCTTTACTCACTAAGCTTTCCATAGAATCTAAATTTGCTAAATTCTGATAAGTATTGACCAAATTATGGCCAATACAAGATTTAGGGTTAAAAAGGGTGATTAAGAAATTCTTAATTATGGGTCAAAAATGCTAATTTTGCCAATTAGTGTCCAAATTGAGTAAAGTCAGTGGCTATGGTTTACAAATAGTCCATTGATCACAATGACATGCATTAGGCTCAATTTGGACATAATTTGACTAAGTTGACTTAATTAGGGTTTAAAGTGATTAGTGAGTGATTAGCAAAATTGATCACTCAAATATTAATTTAACCTTACAGCTAGGTCCTAAATGACTCTAGGAGTCCTTTGAAACTTAAATTACTCAATTTGGATTGCTATATTTGCTAATATTCACTAATCAAGTTTTGGAGTAATTAAGGGTGATTAGCAAATCTAACCGTTGGATCTAAAATATTTTTACAGATTACTGTTAATTAGGTTTTTTTGATCTAAATTAATATTTGGATAATCCAATTTGGAGCTCAATTGACCAAGTTATGGTCAATTGAAGTTCTAGGGTTTAATGGTCTAATTAGGGTTAGGCCCTAAAAGTCATTAGGCAAATATTAATCTAAACAGTAAGGTGAACACTACTAAATTAATCCTTAGGGTTTTCTGATCACTTTAAGACCCATATTCAATAGGTTTGGATCATTGGATACAAAGATATGGGCTAATGAAGTTTTATACATTATTTGGACTTAATTAATACCCTAAATGTCACTTTGCTAAATACTGGTCCTACAGCAAAATTATTAGCATCAATAAATTCCTCATATTTTTCTGATCAATTTGATATATTTATTTGTATATTTTGGACTTTAAATATTAAGATATGATTATTTAAAGTTCTATAGTTTATTTAATTAAATTAAAACTGATTTAAATAATCAGAATTTAATTAATAAATTTTAATTCGTAATATATATATTTTATTTAACTTTTTATCTCTGCAGGTGGGACCCAGCTGACGAACGCGGCAGGAAGAAGGCCACGTGGCGTAGTCTTATTGGCTGGCAGGACTTGTGCGGGCCCCATCCTTACCAGCCGAAGAGACTGCGGGGCCCGCAGTCTGAACGGCGTGTTTATGAGTCGTGGGCCCCACGGTTACACGCGGCAGCCCAAACGCAGGCCAGCGCACGTTGGCGGGCTCGGCTTCCTGGCGAAGCGCGCCTGAACTGGGACGCGGGTCGGGTTGACCCGGCCCGAACCCGATGGCTCCTTCTTCCTCGCTGCGAAGCCGACACCTAGGGCACCCGATTGCGCACCATCCCGAAGGTTTCAGAGGGCGAGCCGTATATCAAAATGTTCTACTCGGGGAGTTCTTTGTGATGGAAAGTGAACCATCAATTGAGGTGATCTAAGGATCCTAAAAAATTTGCACTAGGTTTTCTATTGTTCGGCGGAACCCTAATACTGTGGGGTACTGTGGTTTCCCAAACGAATTCGATTCGATTGCGTTCAATAGGCTTAATCTATCCCATTAAACAATCAATCCATGCAATGAAATTAAATTACGAAACTGAAAATCGCAAACGGATTAGATTTAGAAGAAGAACGATCGTACCTAAGATTGACGGTTGCTAGTAGCTGAAGGAAGATGAATTGTTTTGAGAAACTTCGGCTTCGATCCGTCAACTAAGAAGTCTCCTCATTCAAGTTTAGAGTTGCGATAAACTAGTAGGTCCATGTCGGGGGTCTTTGGAAGCGGCGAGGGGCAGCTGGCGAGCGAAGCTCGCCGCGTGTGCCAGGGATGACCACGCGCACGGCGCGTGGCACTGATTGGGGGAGACGATGCTACGACCGTCCGATCGCTCGATTGGATGGATCCAAACGATCCGTCAAACTAGACGGTCCCGTGCGCAAAATAGAGAACGGCGTGAGGCAGGGTAGATGGCACCGTTAAATGTTAATAAATTAATATTATTTATTTAATTTATAATTTAGAGACTTAATTAATTAAATTTACCCTATTAAATAAATCTCAAAAATTCTCAATAAATCACCCTTAGCTAATTGAAGGGTGAGGAACGCAACGGCGTACTCGGATTTTTGTTTTGACAAGTATTTATTTTTGAATTTTCAGATATTTAAATATTATTAAAATATTCGATGAAAATCCAATGACTTCCAAATGCCTTCAAAATTTCACCCCTAGCTAATTTGGGTGTTCTGAATGCAATGGCGAAGTCAGATTTTCAATCTGGGGTCTAGATAAAAAGTCAATTTCTAGGTTTTGGAATTTTCCAGTATTTCTAATTTGACTCAGTTGACTTCTGGTTTGAACTAAGTTTCAGAGATGAGTTCTAAATTACTTAATTAGTGACTTTAGGACCTTAATTAAGACTTAGATTAGTCTTAATTGAGCCAAGTAATAACCTGGGTTGTTACAAGGTGGGAGTTCGATGTTGTGACGACCCCAATATTGAGAATCACTAAACTCAACATTGATATGTCACCACAATATCTAATACTAAATTAGAAGAAAACTAATCCAAATCATTAGATATTGTATTTGTCCAAGGATTTAGAAGAGGGTCTTAAGTTAAGATGGAAGGGATTTTTATGAAAAGTATTATATGAAATGCATATTAAAATATAATATATGTAAGAACATGTGAGAATGTAATTTAAAAGAAAGTGATGTGAGTACTTGCAATTCCAGGCATAAAAATTCTAATATTTAACATATGAAATATGAGTCTACAAATTTCTAAATTATTCTAAGTCATTAAATTCTTAAAATTTTTGGCAGAGTTTCTACTGTATTTGGCTAAAGAAAACACCTGCAATGTAGACATACAAGTCTTTCATTCTAATAGAAGATATAATTGAAAGAAAAACAACTTAAAACTAACATGAAATCAATCCATTACATAGGATTATTTAGTTCTAGTTCTAATATAGAGCCAAACCGTTACATGGGATTTACTCATTTATAATTCTAATATAAATTCAATCCATTACATATGATTACTTAATTCTAATTCTAAAGTAAAGTCAATCCGTTACATGGGATTGCTTATTTATAATTTTAATAGGTTTTGAGTGAGAAAACACATATATAACAATTATCTATCTAGAGTATACACAATTCCATTCATTATGTAATACATATATGAAGATAAGAAGAGATTCTCAAATTAAACATATAGCTATTTTCCAATTGTATATGAAAACTAATGTACTACTAATTCTAATTATCATGTAAAGTAAATATACAACTAGTGACTTAGTTAATTTTCATTTATATACATTCATCCATTTATTTCATCCCAAGCATTTTAAGCATAATTAAACTCCAACACAAACATAGTAAATATGAAGTAAATAACTTTAATTATTACAAACTATTAGTAATTAAAAGTAAAGTAATAGCTCACATGTAAAAAGTTAATAAGTTATATTTTTTTTATATTAAAAGCGGTAGCAATTTAAACTATGCACTTGGTCCAGCTCCACTAGCCTTCAAATGCACCTGATTTATCATATTTTGGCATTTAAATGTGATAGGGCAAGCCAAGAAAGAGAAAATTTGGTTAGACTAAATAGTCTAAGTAGTATATAATAGAGTGCGGAACTAAGCATTCATCCAAAAATTTTCATCACAAAAGCTGTATAAAACATTCGTCTCAGAAAAGAAAAGAAAATACATTCAGAATTATTACAAATAGTTTATTGAAATACAGAAATAAAAGCTAAGTACTGAACTGAAATAAACTAAGCAGAAAAGTAAGGCTGAAGAAGAGTCCACTAGTGCTTCACGATCTCCTCCTAAATCTCCTGGGTGTCCTCCTAACCAGGCTCAATATACTGCTCAAGATCTAGTAAATTGCTGGATCCCAAAAGTGCCTAATGTTAGACAAGAAGTCTAATACATCGAAACTAATCTAAATAGTTCTAGTTATTTATTTAACATTTACACGATGTAAATAAATCTGCAAAAAAACTGTAATGTGACTGAAAGTATAAAACTGTACAAAACTAAAGTAATATAAAGTAAGCCTGTACTGGAAACTGAATACTAAAAGTAAGTAAAAATAGTAATATATCTGAAATTGAGTAATATCACGTAAAACTATGTTGTATGCCATTGAACATGCTACTAATATGCAACCAAAATATCACTGAACTACTATGAGTTGTACAGTGCAATGTATACATACATCCAATTGGAAACTGCGATGCTGATGCATCCTGAAATTCCCCAGTCAATATATGCAACATTCCATAACCCATAAATCATCATTAATACTCATACATCATTACTAATACTCAACATCATGCTTATGCTCATGCTCATGCTTCTAAGCTATATGAGATAAATCCAGAAATCTAGAAAATGCTTTGAAATTTGATAATGAATTTAATATCTCCATTATGCAGAATCCTATTAAAATGAAGGATTCTGACTCCTATTAAAATGAAGGATTCTGACTCCATTAGTTGGGAAGATTGTATACACATATTTAGCATATTCCCAAAAAAGGTGATTCTTAACACTTAGTCTGATTAAGCCACCCTAACAAAGCGATCTTCGATAGGAGGCATCACCCGATGTCGATTTGTATCTCAGCTAAGTCATTAAGATACCCAACTCACAATCATACTCAGTGTCCTAAAGAAGGTGACTCAAATTACTTAGTTTATTTAAGCCACACATATTGAAGTGATCTTCTCTAGGAGGCATCACCCGATGGCAATTTGTATTTTAATCAAACTAAGGAATGAGTTCCTATTTATAACACTCTTAGTCTTGAAAGATTTACTCTAACAAGATGGTATTCATCTAATTCCATAGGATAGCACCTGGTTATAAGTCCACATTGGAGTGAATCAATAAATCTTGAATACTACTGAAATAATATAGTACTATGAGTATACCCTACTATACTGAACCAATAATCTGGGTTCAGAAGATTCTATTTACTTAATAAGGATTATGAAAGCTATTAATCCTTACTCTAAATGGGTGAGTTCTACACAAGGATCCAGGGATGTGATCCAAAAAGATCACTCAATATTGATATCTACCATAAAGGAGAAGTTTCATTCTAACTGCTTTAGGTGATTCCTACTATAAGGTATCAAGTTCAACTTCTAAGGTTATGAAGGATCATCCAAGTTCTTACCTCAATAAGTTATAAAAGTTATTCCTACCTCAATGTATCAATAATTAAAGTCCTTAAATATCTCAAAAATGATCCTATAGCAAGACCCTTGAGATCTCACATTTATACTTCTTAAGTTAACATTCAAGGTTTACTTATTAGACTTGGATTAAAGTGATTAAATCAAATGAATAACATCCATCTGATTGTACTCTATTCTACAATCATGGGATGCAATCAAAGATATTTTTAGAGTTAGATTATTTTATAAATCATTACAATTTTTTTTTTAATCTTATACTATTGGTCTTATATAAGAGAAAATCAAAGATCTAAAGCTTAGATTCAGATGATTCAATCACACAGATTTAATATTAACCTTAGCACTTCTAATTTAATAATTTAAGATTAATACTAAATCAAATGCATTATTGGAATAATATCAATTGAATTATATTTCAATCAAGTTAATTGATTAAGTGATTAAGGTTTAGATCTTAATCAAGATAAGTTATGGTTTAACCCATAACCTTTCTACTATTAAGACCAAAGGTTAATTTAAGGGTCAATGACAAATTAATATATTATTGGTGTATTATTAATGTTAAAATTTAGATTAGATTAAGTATCATTAATTTAATTAAGTTCTTAAGATTCTTATGTTCAAATATAGTTAATGTCAATCTAAGCACATTTAGGTGTCCAAATAAATGTTAAAGTTCTCTAATATATATCCTAAAATCAAGAAAGCATAAGAACATAAAGATGACATTACATAGGAGGTAATTAAGGCTAACCAAATTTTAAATCAAACCAAAGGGGTTGCACTTAATTATAATTCTAAAAGACTTAAGTTTCATGTCATTTAGTTATTGAGGTATACATGTTTAAAATAAGCAATAAAGGATCCTATTATTTAATATTTGGCACAAAATTTTTATGACACATAATAGGTTCTAAGCACTTATTAAAAATGGCAAAGTTTTAACTTTAATTTTCATATAGAATTTTATGCAATGTTCAATTTTAACTAAAATATGTTCAAATTTAGTATAATTCAGTTCCACTAGGGTCCTTGGGACTTTAAAATGCAAAATTAGTGAAGTTTTAGCCATTTCAGCTATTTTTGGGCAAATTCAAAAAATTATGGGCGCTACATTACGTTGTGGCGCGCTGCGGCGCGCTGCAGCGCTTTTGATGCTGCGGCGCGCTACGGCGGGACCAAATAGACAGCCGGATGCTATGGCTCACTGCAACGCTTTCAGGCGATGCGGTGCACTATGGCGAATCAACTTGCGGAAACACTATTCAATTAATTTTTCTTCTAGTTTTATACAGTTTTTTTAGAAATGACACCGCGACCCACTGTGGCGCGTTGCAGCGGTCCAACTTGCAGTTTGCTGTTCAATTAATTTATTTATCGATTTCATATGATTTTTTCAAAAATGATGATGGAACCTACTGCGACGCACTATGGCGCACTGCAGCAGAAACTATTTGAGCTTCGGGCGCTACGATGCGTTATAGCGCCCGACAGTGATTTCGCCTGTGCAATAACCGTGACAGGTCACATTTTGAGCTCAAATACTCTCTATCTAGAGCATTCTATGAGCAGTGCATATATTATTGGAAAGGTCTTTCTAATACCTTTCCATTGATACCTAAATCGGCACAAACAAGTTATCTTAACTATACGAAACATGCTGTTAAAGGTGCCGGTATACAGAATAAATGAAAAATAGAGCATGCAATTTTCAAAATAATGAGCCTCAATGGCTTCCAAATACAATCATGGATTTTCAAAGATATAAACCAACATGATAGCAACATGAAGTAGACAAGGAAGAGGAGCAAATGAGTACCTTTTCCTTAAAAGAGGAAGAAGAAACCTATATTTTTTTCAAGGACTTGAGAGGAGCCTTATTCTTCAGCACTAGGTGCAACAATGGAAATAAGAAAGAGAGCTCTCAGCTTGGCAGCAAGCAAATGAAGGAGGGGCTGAGCTCCTTCTTAAAGAAGGAGAAAGAAGGGAGAGACCATCAATAGTTAGGGAGTTAGGAGGTGAGGGGGAGGCATGGGCGAAAGGAATGACTCTCAGCTATTCCTCTTGCGTGCAAATGGGAGGGGGTGCCGAATGAGAGGAGCCAGCAAGGAGAGAGGGGAAAGAAGAATTAGGAAAGAAATTAGGAAAAATTAGAAATAAATAAATATTTATTTCTTTAATTATTTAAAAATTTCGATTTTTGAAATGCGCTCCAAAAAGTCCCAAAAATTTACTCTTAGCTAATTTGGGGGTAAGAAATTCAACGGCGAAGTCGGATTTTGATTCCGATGTTTATTTAATTATCCTATTTTATTTATGGCATTTAATTATATTAAAATATTCGCGGAAATTCGACGACTTTCCAACGCATCTAAACCATCACCCCTAGCTAATATGGGTGTGACGATCGTAATGCCGAAGTTGGATTTCGATTTCGAGGTCAAATTAATAACCTCAATTTTCTAATTAATTAAATATTAAAATAATCCAAAATATTTGATTTGGCTCCAAATCGCGCCAAATCCTTAGAGATTGATTCTAATGACTAAGTGAACTAAATTAAGGTACGGTTAAGCTAAAATTATGCCGGGTAATAACATTGGGTTGTTACTGCTCCGAAACCTCCCGTGACTGTGGACCTTCGTCTTCACCTCACCCGCGCCCGACATAGAAGATCCTGAGGATCCCCGACAGCCTGACTTATCCCCCACTCTTCCTTTGAGCTCGGCAAGGTTGTGAGCCTCATTCCCAATTCAGTTAAGCTCATTAGACGGTCCCATAGGCCCAATAGACTCTTAGAGGTAGTTTTGAGAGCTCTCGGTGCCCCGAGATCTAGGGGCAACCTCCAGCATGCTCCCTTCCTTCTGAAATGATCCTAACTCCCTTTGAGACTATAAACAGCCTCAGGAGCCCTCGCTTGTGCTCTTTATTGCTTAATTGAATCTGTCTGGAGCTCCCCATCTCAAATTTCCATTATTGTCGGATCGAGCTTCCCTAGGCATCCCTGGTGTACGTACCGCTGATATATGCAATTCCTGGTGTTCAAGAATTCTAAGTGTAATCTTTTGAAGCTCTGCAGCCCCTGCCTTCCTCTCTATCAACCGATCCAAGCAATCCCATCAGCCCAGGTACCCTTTTGTTCTAAACAGAGTTGTGTAGACTCAATTTTCTTTCAATTAGTTCTTTGAATCTACTCCTAGACTAGGCGATTGTATCCTGAATGATTGTAAGCCTCGGGGCATATTTAATGGATCGTATTGAATGATTGGGTCAGCTTCATTCTATCTCATTGGGTCCAAGTAAGGACCCATTGATCCAGCCCATCTTAGACCCTTTGATCATACGACTTTGATCCATCTCACCTCCCTAAATGTATAGGGATTGAACCTTGGGTCAATTGTGGCCTCTGTATGGAGAATTATCTCCCCACAATAGCTCCATTGCGGGAGCTCTCAAGTGAGTAAGGTCTGGAAGAACCAGTCCACCTCACAGAGGGCTTCGGGTTTCCATCAATGCCTCTGTCCCTGGTAAACGTGTAGTGACCGTCGGTTGGTTGTTACGTGGCCTGGATGCATGAGAATTAGCGAGTTAGGGTTTCCCTAATCTGGCTAAGGATCATGGTGAAGGATCAGGGATGACGACATTGTGCGGGTCGGGTTAGCCCGTAACCCGCACTGTGCGACAGTGCCAGGTTCCCCAAGCTCTAGTCGACCTACACGGTTTGGATATCAGGCCGAACCCATTTTGATAAACTTGGTTAATTGAATTTATTTTTATTAATAAAAATAATTCAATTATTCCAATCATAGGGAAAATTAATTGGAAAAATATAGAATAAATTATTTGAACTACTTTTAATCCACTGATCCAAACCCCATAATCTTATATACCAAATGGACCAGAAAATCATATGGAATCAAAATATAAAATAATATTGAAATTTTAATGATTAGATTTTTTGATTTTGCCTAATTACTTTAGATCTTAATTAGGCTTGATTATCTTATATGTTGAACTAAATTGTATGATCTAAGTGCTATTGTGTTCCTTATGCCTTGTAGAATGCATGCACTAGGTGGATTAATTTTCTGATTAATTTATTCTTAAGTATGCTATAATCTTGTAAATGCATGATTAGTAAAAGTTAGGATTCCTAATTATTCAAATTTAGTAAACTCAGTCTCTGACTTTTATCATGAATAAGTAGAATGTAAATGCCAAGTTTCATAAATTTCTGATGGTTGGAGTTGTAATTAGATGCTAATCCATTTGGATTGATTTAAGATTTGATTAGCACTTATTACTATCTTTTTTCTACAATTTTTTGTTATTATACTTTCATAACAGTAGTATAAATATAATTAACCTTTCTCATATACCTTGAATACTTGATTTGATTAAATTGATATTAAATTTATAATGAAGTTTAAAATCTTAAGAACTTGATTAAGTAGTTAATACTTAATTCAAATCTAAAATTTGCCATCAATAATACACATATAATATATTAATTTGTCATTGACCTATAAAGTAACTATTAGTCTTAAATTGGAAAGGCTTGGGATCAAACTCTAACTTGCATGATTAAGACCTAAACTCTTAATCACTTAATAAATTGACTTGATTGAAAGTTAATTCAATTGATATGATTCCAATAATACATCTGATTTAGTATTGATCTTAAATCATTGAATTAGAAGTTCTAAGGTTAATAAAGAGCTTATGTGATTTAAACATCTGAATCTAAGCTTAAGACCTCTGATTTTCTCTTATAAAAGATTCTTATCATGAGAATAATAATAGAACTGTATTGATTTATAATGATCTAATCCTAATAGTATTCTTGATTTTATCTTATGATTATAATATAGGATATGATCATATGGGTCTAACTATCTGGTCTGATCAAATGAATCCAAGCTTAACAAATGAAACTTATGAGTTTAGCATAAATGTTTGATGTGTGAGATCTTGATGATCTTGCTATAGGAATGTAATATAATATCTGAAAAGCCTAATAAATGTTAACACATTGAGGTATGAAGATCTTTTGTTGAACCTTGAGGTAGGAAATCAGATGATTCTCCCTTAGCCTTAGAAGTTGATCTTAAGCCCTTGTGGTAGAATTCACCTAAGGCACAAGAATAAGATTTCTCTCATGTGGTAGTAACCTATATTAAGTGATATTTTGGTCACATCCTTGGAACCTTGTGTAGGAATTACCTAATTAGAGTTAGGATTCATAGCTTTGGTAAATCCTTGAGTGTTAAATAGAATTGGCGAAGACTCAAATATATTCATGGTGCTGAGTCACTCCAGCAATATTCAGAATTGGTTGAGTCACTCCAATGTGGACTTATGATCAGGGGCTATCCTGAGGGATTAGACGAATACAGTCCTGCTATATTAAATCATCCAAGCCTAATAATGTCATAATCAGTGAACTAGATCCTTAGTTTAGGGAAGAATAACTATAACAGGGTTATGCCTCCTACTTGCTGTGCCTTGATAAGTGTAGTTATAAACAAACTAAGTGCTAAATTTATTGCTCTTAAGAGCTTACAACCATGTGTATACAACCTTTCAAATTGAGAATTTCAAGTAAAATCCTTAGTAAAACAAATTATTAGAACTAGAACTATGAGTCAAAATTCACTTGGATGAATTCTGCATAATGGAGACATTTGATTCAATATCTAATTTTAAAATATTTTTGAGATTTTTAGATTTGAAGACATATAGTGTAGAGACATGAGCATGAACATAAGCATGATATATTAGTATCAGTGATGATTTATGGGTTACAGAATATTGCATACATAAATAGGGGAAATTTATGATGCAATGGCATCACAGTAAACTATATTTCATAACCAAATATATGTAGACAATGGGTCGTACGACTCATAGCAGTTCAATGATAATTTTAAATGTATATCAATGGCATACAGTACCATGGTATGTATAAATGCATGATTGCAGTGGTATACATCATAGTCTTACATGTTTTCTTACTCAGTTTTAGATCATATACTATTTTATTTGTTATCAGTATTTGGTATATAGTTAGTCTTACTTTACTTCAGTTTTGTACAGTTCTAATTTTTAGTTACCTTTACAGTCTTTCTACAGCTTTATTTACTTTATTATTAAATATTAATTTAATAATTAGAATTGTTAGACTACCTTCGATGTGTTAGGCTTATTTCTAATACGTGGTACTTTTGGGATTCCACAATTTGCTAGATCCTAAGCATCTTGTTGAGCCAGGCTAAGAGGACTCTCAGGAGACTCAGGAAGAGTTCATAGAGCTATAGTGGATTCTCCTCCAGCTTTTACTATTTTATTTAGCTTTTTTTCAGTTTATTATTTAGACTATGTTTTGTATTTTCAATAAACGGTTTGTAAGAATTTTTAAATGTATTTTCTTTTCTTTTCTGAGATGAATATTTAAATCAATTTCTGTGATAAATATTTCAGAATGTATACTTAGCTTATGCACTCTATTTATATATTATTTATACTTAGTATTATGATGTGATCAGCATACTGTAAATGATGATGTTTTATACTTATATTAGATTCTTCATGTTTTATTTTAAATCCAATGTATGTATTTTTCTACTACTTAGAATAAGGATACTACATTTATCTTAAGTATTAGCTCTTGACTCTCCCTTGGGGTTGAGTCAGCAGCCTTCAGTATTTTAGTTTCAGCTATTCGGGAAGATGGGATATTCCTTCTCGAGTAGTGCACAGCTCCACCGCCAAATTGATTAAGTTATCCCTTTTGCACGTGGCGACGGGGCGGGGTGCTATAAGCTCTTACTATAATATCAAGAGGAGTGGAAGCAACCACCACCTAGAGTATCTCCTCCAATATGAAAGAGCTAACTTGTAATGTTGCTTCCATAGGGTTTAGGCTAGGGATCTTCTTCTCACAGTAGCTTCCAGCCTCTACTTAGCCTCACCTGACTTTTTCATTCATATGAAACTTCTCCTAATATTCTCTTAAGTACCCAGCTAAATAAATAGACCCTGAAAAGTCCAAAATGCCCATTAATTTTCTTAGGGCTTAACCTGGACAGAGTAAATTTTTGTCAAGCGCTACGGCGCGCCGTAGCGCTCGGCTCTCGGTCTGAGACCCGCTGCGGTGTGCCGTAGTGTCTACATCTCAGATTGGCAGTCGCTATAGTGCACGATAGTGCCCACGTCTAGGGTGTCTTGGAATGAACCCATTGGGGTGCGCTGTGGCGCTGGTTTCTGCAGCAGCACCTGCTTCTCTGTTGCTGGCCACTGAGGAACGTGACAGTGCCTCAGTCTTGGGTAAGAATCTCATGGGCACACCGTATCCCCTTTGGTACTCCTGAACACTAAAGGGTCTCCACCACATAATAATCTCTCACTTTGAGACCTTTAGAGAATCTTTCTTCCTTTCCTCCACTTATCCTTCATTATCTTCTTCTGTGTCTGTCAAGAAATATGGTGTGGCTCACCTGCTTTCTCTTCACGTGCTAAGGCCAATTGAAGCTACACATAACTTCAATTTTTCCACTGTTACTACTTTATTAAGCATATTAGCTAGATTCTTAGAAGTGTAGATCTTCTCCAATCCAAGCTGCATTTCTTCCAATTGTGTCCAGATGAAATGATAATATAGTTGAATGTACTTTATCCTGGCATGAAGGGAAACATTCTTTACTAGATGAATAGAGCTCATACTATTGCTGTAGAGCATCACGTCCTTCTACTTCTTATATAATTTTGCCATGAAACTCTTTAACCAGATCATCTTCTTGCTTGCCTCTGTGATGGAAACATATTCTACCTCCGTGGTAGATAGCAACACGATATTTTGTAGCTTGGAGATCTAGCTCACCGTTGCACTTTCTAATGTATACATATAGTCTGTAGTGATTCTTCTGCTATCAGCATCACCTCCAAGATCTAAATCTACATAGCCCTATAAAATAATGTTATATCTTCCAAAGCATAAAGCCTTGCCCTGCTGTACCTTTCAGATACCTTATGATCAACTTGACCATGTCCTAATGGTGCTTTCTTGGGTTTGTTATATATTTGCTAACCACTCCCACTGCATGGGCAATATCCAATCTCATGTAGATTATCGCATACATCAAGCTCCCAACTGCTGAATAATAAGGAACCTTCATTAGATGCTGCTTCTCTTCTTCAGACTTCGGCATATGTTCCTTTGATAAACTGAAGTGACTTGCTAGGGGAGTGCCCACTGGCTTCGCTTCATTCATGTTGAATCTTTTTAGTACCTTTCCAACATACTCCTTTGCGGCAGCTTCAGAATTCTTGCCCTTCTCTCCCTGTTGATTCTCATTCCAAGAATCAGCTTGGCTAGCCCCAAGTTCTTCATGTCAAACTCCTTTGACATCATTTCTTTTAGCATCCTTATCTCCTCCATATCTGATCCCGTGATCAACATGTCATCCACATACAATAATAGGATGATATAAGAGGACTTACACTGCTTTATATAACAGTAGTGATCCTGTCTGGCATCTCTTGTACCCTAATTCTGACATGAACCTTTTGTACCACTTCTTTGGCACCTGCTTCAAGCCATAGAGGCTCTTCTTGATCTTGCACACTAGTTGAAACTTTCATTTCTCTTGATCCTTGTACCCTTCAGGCTATTGTATGTATAGCTCTTCTTCTAGCTATCCGTGAAGAAATGCAATTTTAATATCCATTTGCTCCAGATGCAAATCTTCAACTGCAACAATGTTCAGCACAACCCTGATGGTTGTCATCTTTACAATTGGGGCTAAGATCTCACTAAAGTCGACCCCATGCCTCATTTGGAAACCCTTTACTAGAAGTTTTGCCTTGTAGCACTTGCTTCCATTCAGCTCTTCCTTCACTCGGTAAACTTACATGTTTTGAAGGGCCTTCTTCCCAGCAAATAAGGGTGCCAACTCACATGTCCTATTTGACATGAGTGATGCTATTTCATCATTTATGGTAGCCTCCCACTTGACTGGATCTTCAACTTGAAGTGTCTCTTCCAAGTTTTCTAGTTCACCACTATCCGTTAGGAACAAATATAACAAAGAAGGAGAGTACCTCAATGGCAGTTTAGAGACTCTTGTGGATTTTCTTAATATAGGTTCTTGTGGTTCAACATTGACACACTCCTGAGCTTCTTCTTGTTCCCCAACATCTGGCTCAATACTGTCATCAATCTCTATGTGTTGGGGCTCACCATCTGAAGCATCCTTGGAGTCAATCTTGACTCCAATACAATCCTTGTACATTTCACTTTTATTAAAAGTGACATCACTGCTTCTGATGACTTTTTAGTTCTGATTGTCCCAAAAGCTGAAAGCGAACTCGCCCGTGCCATATCCAACAAATGTGCACTTGATCACCTTATCATCAAATTGTTCCAGCCAAAAACCTTGAGGTGGCTCAATTTCACTTCTTTTCCGGTCCAAGCTTCCTTGGGGATCCCTTCATTCAAGGGTACGAAAGGTTTCCTATTGATTAGATATACAACTGTGTTAATGACTTTAGCCCATAATTGCTTTAGTAGACCTGCTTGCAATCTCATGCTTCTGGCTCTTTCTGTGATTGTTCTATTTATTGGTTATGCAACACCATTTTGTTGTGGTGTTCTAGGGACTATAAACTCCATCTTGATTCCTCTCAAGGCACAGAACTCCTTGAACTCCTTATCATGATACTCATCGCCGTTATCAAATCTTAAACACTTAAGCTTTAGTTCTGTCTCGTTCTCTACCAAAGCTAGTCACTTTCCAAACACATCAAATACGTCAGATTTATGTTTTAGAATGTAAACCCATACCTTCCTAGTATGATCATCAATGAAGGTGACGAAGTATGTTGATCCACCTATGGAAGATGTAGGAGCTGGTCGCCATACATCTGTATGCACCAACTCCAATTTCTTGCTTTTCAGCTCCCTTCCAACTTTGGAGAATGAAACTTTCTTTAGCTTGCCCATCACTCAGTCTTCACAGAAATCCAAGTCCACTGTCTTTAGTCCTTGGTGCTTCCCCTTGACTATAGGGATTTTAATCTCATTTCACTCATATGGTCAAGCCTCCAGTGGCATAGATCTGCATGTATCTCATCTGCAGCTGCTATAGTATCAAATAATTTATTGATCAAGTAAAGTGTACCTTCCATACTGCCCTATGCAATAATAAGTGCACCCTTGGTGACCTTCCATGAATCTCTTATAAAATAAGTGTTGTAGCTTTCTCTAGCTAACTGGCTTATTTAAATCAAGTTCCTTCTTAGACATGACACATGTTTAACATCCTTAAGCTTCCAAACTACGCCGCTTGGTAGCTTAACATCCACATCACCTTTACCAATGATATCGCATGCCTTATCATCCCCAAGATAAATTTTCCCCAAGTCACCCTTGGTGTAACTCTTGAAGGCACTACTTGATGAAGTGGCATAAAAAGATGCGCCTGAGTCCACAACTTAGGACTCTGTGTTGACAAATGAGAGGATCAAGCATCCTGATACTCCTCAGCTGAAACATTTGTAGTGGGGGTCATCATCTTACCACCACCACTTAGCTTCTTCAGGGTAGAGCTGTTCTTCTTGAAGTGACCTACCTTCCTACAGTTCCAGCAATCCGGCTTCACATTTTTGGGTCTTGCTTTTCTTTGTCGAGATATTGGCCTATTTTTGTTATGTCTCCTCTTAGCATGTCTTCCCCTACTCTCAGCATTCAGTGCTAAGCTAGATGCCTCTCCATGAGATATTTTATGCACCTCCTCATTCAGCATAAGCCCAACAATGTCATCGAACTTCAACGATGCATTTCCAGATGAATTCATGACGTCTCTAACCAGCCCATCCCAATTATCTAGAAATGAAGAGAGGAATAATAAAGCTTAGACCTCGTCATCAAAACGGATACCCATCGAGCTCAGTTGGCTCGTCACAGTGTTGAACTATTGAGGTTTTTAGTCATTGAATACCCATCCATCATCTTCATATTAAACAGTCCCTTCATCAAGAAAACCTTATTCAAAGTAGTAGGCTTTTAATACATTCTCATCAAGGCATTCATGAGATCTACAGTAGTTTTCTCATTAATAATATTAAAAGCAACAGAAGAAAATAATGATAAATGAATCAAACCCAATACAGTTCTACCAAGAACTTCACATTCTTCATCAGTCATAGCTGTCGTTTTCTTGTCGGCTCCTTTCAATAGAAGATACAACTTCTTCAGGTAGAGTAGATCCTCCATCTGCATCTTTCAGAACACAAAGTTTGATTTGCTAAATTTCTCAATCTTATGTCTCATTTCTTCGGCCATTGCTCCCACTCAAACAGCAAACCCTTCAGAACCAATAAGGTAAGAACCAACTCTCTGATACTACTTGTTGAGCAGAAAAGAAGCTAACACTGAGCATGACTTCCACGCAACGGAAGCGATTGACATAAGCTTGCACTCAGAAATTCAAGGATCGGGGTTGGGTTGACGATTACTAGCAGTCTCAAAAATCACAAAATCACAAGAGAAAATACACAGCACATGCATGCAAGTTCACATCACACAAAGAACATCCAAACATAAAAAAAAATACATGGAAAACCCAAGGACGAGAAAAATCACGGAGCCACACCACATGAAAATCCACTAGAAATAACTAAAGGTTTTGGAGTTACAAAGAGCTTATCACCTTAGCACAAATGCTCAAGCTCTTACTCTAATATAGAGATGAGAGGAAGCTGCCACCACCTGGAGTATCTCCTCTAGTATGCAAGAGCTAACTTGAAATGCATATTCCTTAAGGTTCAGCCTAGGAATCTCCTTGTGGTGCCCCACCCCCTGACCCACGGGATTAGACTCAAGAGGTGAAGTGGCACTCTGGAAAATCCCTCACTTACCATTAGATTAAGTAAGATCTACAATCCACTAATAAGGGAAGGATTTGCCAGAGTGGCACTCCACCTCTTGAGTCTTATCCTATGGGTCAGGGGGTGGGGCGCCACTGTTGGTATCAGAGAATTCCATAAAGTATCAGATTGGAAATTTGTATTCCACTCTAACTAATAGATTGTTCTTCTGCCAATCAGTCACTAACTAAATACTAGAATTACATCCAAGCACCATGATCATGAGCTCAGGATAATAAGAGTATAGAAATGAAAATGCATGCATAAGTAAAATATTAGTAGACTAACGTAACTTAGAAAATCATTAGATGTGCAAGGATGACACTTAGGTGGCATTACCAACAATTTGAAGATATGTGGGAGTACGTCTTCCAAATCCATCAGCAATATGGGAGGTACGTAGAAGGTGTATCAGAGCTTGACGTCCGAATGCCGAATTCACTAGTCCAGCAAGGTGTTTCAGGGGATTTGACCTCCCCGTTTTGGCCAAAGAGTGGCTGAAATGGGCATACTTTGTGTTTGAAGCCATTAATTGCCCAGAAAAAGTTAGAGTCTCCATTGTATCCCGTCTCCTACACGACAAAACCAAGGATTGGTGGAGCATCACCCTACGGGCACTCACCCATAGGCATGAAGGAATGCGAAGGGAGGTCAGATATGCAGACTTCCACCGTACTTTTACCGCTAGATATATTGGATGGATCTCTTAGCTTTCATTTCATGCTACCTATTTTATTGTTCGCATCTTATATCTTAATTTTGAATAAATGTTAGAGTTGGAATTGAATTATTATTCTAATGATGATTGATCTGGATACCTAGGGACATTCCTATACAATCATGTCGACGCACGACTTTTTCACCCATTTGAAGACAGGTGGGAGTTCGATGTTGTGACGACCCCAATATTGAGAATCAGTAAACTCAACATTGATATGTCACCACAATATCTAATACTAAATTTGAATAAAACTAATCCAAATCATTAGATATTGTGTTTGGCCAAGGATTTAGAAGAGGGTCTTAAGTTAAGATGGAAGGGATTTTTATGAAAAGTACTATATGAAATGCATATTAAAATATAATACATGTAAGAACATGTGAGAATGTTATTTAAAAGCAATTGATGTGAGTACTTGCAATTCCAGGCATAAAAATTCTAATATTTAACATATGAAATATGAGTCTACAATTTTCTAAATTATTCTAAGTCATTAAATTCTTAAAATTTTTGGCAGAGTTTCTACTGTATTTGGTTAAAGAAAACACCTGCAATGTAGACATACAAGTCTTTCATTCCAATAGAAGATATAATTGAAAGAAAAACAACTTAAAACTAACATGAAATCAATCCATTACATAGGATTGTTTAGTTCCAGTTCTAATATAGAGCCAATCCGTTACATGGGATTTACTCATTTACAATTCTAATATAAATTCAATCCATTACATAGGATTACTTAATTCCAATTCTAAAGTAAAGTCAATCCGTTACATGGGATTGCTTATTTATAATTTTAATGGGTTTGGAGTGAGAAAACACATATGTAACAATTATCTATCCTAGAGTATACACAATTCCATTTATTACGTAATACATACATGAAGATAAGAAGAGATTCTCAAATTAAACATATAGCTATTTTCCAATTGTATATGAAAACTAATGTACTACTAATTCTAATTATCATATAAAGTAAATATACAACTAGTGACTTAGTTAATTTTCATTTATATACATTCATCCATTCATTTCATCCCAAGCATTTTAAGCATAATTAAACTCCAACACAAACATAGTAAATATGAAGTAAATAACTTTAATTATTACAAACTATTAATAATTAAAAGGAAAGTAATAGCTCACATGTAAGAAGTTAATAAGTTATATTTTTATTATATTAAAAGCGAATGCAATTTAAACTATGCACTTGGTCCAGCTCCACTAGCCTTCAAATGCACCTGATTTATCATATTTTGGCATTTAAATGTGATAGGGCAAAGCCAAAAAAGAGAATATCTGGTTAGACTAAATAGTCTAAGTACAATTTAAGATAAGGCTAAACATTATATTAATTCAATTGGATATCACTAGTAGTTACAAAATTTGCATAAGCAAGGGTGCCAAACGGTAAGCATAAAAATGTAGAAAAATGGAAGTAAATAAAAGGCAAAGTGAGTAAGAATACTCACCTAAATATACATTATAGCTTGTAAATAGAACAAGGGTAAGAGCATCCTAAATATGCAAGAAAGAACTAAAGTGCATATGAAAGTAAATGAAGTAAAGCATGTATATGTTCAATGAACTTATGCTAAGTAAGTAAAAGAGATAGTGAAGCATTAACTAAAATTAAACAATATATACTGTATTCTAAATGAATTATAAATAAGCAAAACCCAATACCAAAGATAGAGAGTGTAAAGTTTTTAAAGTAATGAAAGTATCTTAGACTCATGGTCTAAGATAAACATAGCCTAGGACTATGTAAGGAATACAGCTAAAAAGCTATGATGAGTCTTCACAATCAATAAGATTGAAAATGATCTCACATCTTATTTAATTGAAGTTATTTTTAGAAAGGGTCTCATTTCGCAGGGACTTACAGATTGAAAAGAGAAGTTAAGCACGTCTACCTAATCGGTACTAGAAAACGGGGTTTCAAATGTAACTTACACTCCAATATTCACCCTCTAAGAATATGAGGCTCCTTATTTCTCCAATTTAGCCTGCCCTTGGCTACTTCAATTAGCAACCTTTATTGTTTTAAATGTGAAAGTTTTATTTATGCACAAAATCTTATATGAATGATTCAAATGAAGAAGGCTCAAAGTTAAGCAAGCATTCAAGGAAAATTTAATAATTGCAATTAAGTGATATCCAAAGTTATCTAATTTTAATGAACTACTTAATGATTGGAGCTAATTGAGCTCCCAATTAACATTGAGATATTGATCTCAAGTTAATTGTAATTAATAATAATAATTGGAGTTTTGAAAATAATGATTTCATTTCATTTATTATGATATGACAAAATAATTTATAAGTATAATTAATGCAAACAGAAGTTAGTTTTAATCTAGTCCTAAGTTGTAAGATTCAAATAGTTTAACTAATCATGGCTTAGGTGACTAGTAGAAAAGGATTGAGGTTAGGAAATTATCAATATAAGAAATTATAAGTTAAGATTTAATTCACTAAAACTCACTAGCTAGGTTGTAAATTAAAAGTTCTATCTAAATCTTATACTAATCTAGCTAAATCATAGTTTGGAGGATCAAATCAATCAAGTACTAATCTAGTTAGGCTATAATAAAATAAAGGCTTAAAGTGAATAAAAGATGAGATTTAAGAACTATGAGTTCTAAATATTCTAATAGTTACAAATTAATGAATTCAATAGGATTCCTAAATTACTCTAAGTGAATTAAAATTCCTATTACTAACTTATAAAGGATCCATGAGAAGTCTTTAAGATTTAGGATGAATAAATTAGACTTTAATCTAGTCATTAAAGGCTAATCCTAGTTGATTCAATAATCTACAATTACAAAGGCATTAAGGCTTACTACTCTTAATGGATGTAATAACTAGATCTAGCGATCAACTGCAATTCAAGTGTAAATCAATCCTAAAGTTTTTACTTATGGTTGAAAGGTGAATCAAGAAAATTTGCAATTGATCCACATATCTAGAAAGTGAGAACTAAGCTCAAACATAAGTAATCTAATTTTACACGGGGAATAATAAATGTGATATGTTGGCTATCCTAGGGTTTTATAAAACCTAAAATATGCTATGTAGGAAATTAGAATTTATCATAATAATATTAATTAAGAGTCAACAATCTAAAATCACTAATTATTGTCCAATGAAAATGATTTATAATTAATTGAAATCCTTATATCATAAAGAGAAAAATGACACTAAGTATGTCAAATTTGGACAACATTTGAATTTTAGGATTTTCAGAACTCCTAATTAGGGTTAAAAAGTGATTAAGAAAATTATGATTCAAATATTAAATTTGATTTCATATTATTGTTCCTCACATTTTTGTGAGTGAAATGAGCTATTTAAATGTCAAATTTGGATCTCAATTTATGAAGTTATATCAGATATAAGTTTAAGGTCAAATTTATAATCAATTAATTTTACCTAAAACATGATTTATAAAATAACTAGCGAAACAAAATTTAAATGACGTATTATTATTCTACATATTTTTGCGATCGAAATGGTATATCATATCGTATATTTTGAATGTATATTTTTGCAAGATACGAGGTAATGAAATTCTTAAGTCATTATCATTAATTATATATTTATACTTATATAACATTCTTTTCTATTAATACGATTCATTAATTATTCTTATAGGTACGGTGCTGATTGCTAGATGAACTAAATCAAACACCTCGTTACATAAGGAAAACGGCGCGGTTTAAGGAAATTGAACCGACCGGTTCGATGAGAACGGTCCATGGACCGTTGTATTCCCCAACCGAGTTTCACACCGAGTTTCACACTCAAGAAAACTAGGGCATCTGCTCAATCATTCACCCATTCGATGCTGAATGCGATCGACCTAGAAAATGGAAATTAACATGAATATTTTCGATCAGAACCAAAGAGCCCCAATCGAAGATGTCTAAGGTATCGCCAAAATGGAATGCTAATATTCACCTTTCAATACGATCATCAGTAATAAAAAAAAAAGAATCTGTTCGAACTCGAACACGTATGATCGAGCTCAACTAGATAATAAATGAATTTACAATTCCAATTGAAGTTTATAGTAAGATTTCAGAAGTAATCAAATTGGAAATGGAATGGTAAAAGAATTAATCTCATAGAATAAAAATTGCAAATCGATTCTGATCGAGATCAAATGGAATTCTACAAGTTTTTAAAATATGCTAAATGAAGTCAGTATCATACGAAGGTAAGTAGAAGAGTATCTGGCATTGACTCCTTCGTCTTTACCGGATGATACCTAGAGTTAAGGGCTTCGACTTTCAATCCCTCTAAGGAAGATCCCAACTAAAGTTCCATCTCTCTCACAAACAAATGAAGGCAAAATGGAATAGGGTGGGGGGTCGCAGAGGTTAATGAATGCATTTGGAGTCTCGGTGGAAAGGCATTTGTATGCCCTTACAAGCACGATCACGTGCAGAGAAGACAGAGTACCAAAAATAATCATGGCCATCGAATCTCTATTTTGATCCGACAGTTAGATCAGACAGATCTAATCAGTGCTATCCAATCTTGATCAAAAACACGCGACGCTCCAGATTGAACGGGACTGCTGTCTCATGCCTCGCGTCTCGCAGTGGATCTCTGCGGTTCTTCAAATTAAACCAATGGAATTAATTAACTTATAATATATATATATATATTAATTTAATTTAATTATATATTTAATTAATATACACAGTTTTATGAATCAAAATTAAATAACCAAACGCAGTCCGAAGAATCCCAAAAATTCACCCTTACCTAATTGAGACATGGGGAACTCAAAAATAAAATTGGATTTTTGATCGGAGGTCAATTTAATTATTTTAATTTCTAAGTATTTAAAATATTAATAAAATATTTTGGGAAAATTCGACGACTTCTTAACACTTTCAAAATATCACCCATAGCTAATTTGAGTGTAGTGAGTTCAATGGTGGACTCCATTTTCAATTCTAAAATCTAAAGAAGTTAGGCATTCTCAGAATTATCAAAAAACTAAAAAATATTGGAAATTGCCAAATGATCTCCAAATCGCACGAAAATTGAAATAGAGGCTCCTAGTACTATTATAAGACTAATGGAAAAAGATTATAGTCAATTAGGTCACTAATTGATGGGTATCAATATTAGGGTTGTTATAGACTCCCCTCCTTAAAAAGAGTGTCGCCCCCGACACACAACAAACAAAAACAAGGAATTGAAAATACAAAAGGAAGTCTAAAGAAACAAAAATCAAAGCGAAAGAACTAAACTACTCGATTTGAAATTCCAAGAGCTTGTGGCAAGCGCCATACATATTTCTTGATCTATGATATGTTGCCAACAAAACTACACTTGAACAGAAGGACTTTCTCAGGGGTCTCTTCTATAATCTAGGAACCTTAAAATTGAGAGTCTCCTACTTCAGTCTAAGCAACTGGAGTTGTACATCTCCTTCTAAAAGAGTTTCATAAAGAGTCTGTAATAACACAAGTTGTTACTTAGGTCAATTGGAATTAATCCAAGTCCTAATTATGCTTCTAGTATCTTAATTAAGTCATTAGAAGCTCGCCTCTAAGATCTAGTCCAAATTAGGAATCAAATGGATTAAATCCTGATTTTGGGAATTTCCAGAAAACCCTAAAAATTGATCTATTTATTTTGATCTCAAATCAAGAATCTGACTTCGCCATTTCGTTCACCACCCCCAAATTAGCCAGGGGTGATGTTTTGAAGGCATTTGGAAGTCGTTGAATTTTCGTCGAATATTTTAATATTATTTAAATACCCCAAAATATCAAGTAATCAAATACTCGTCGAAACAAAAATCTGATCGCGCCGTTGCATTCCTCACCATTCAATTAGCTATGGGTGATTTATCGAAAATTTTAGGATGCATTAAAATATTTAATTATAATTAATAAAGTCAATATATATAAATAATTAATAATAATATTAATTATTGCTATTATCGAGACCATCTTCATCAAGTAATGCTGTTCCTTTTTTTGCTAATCATCCCGTTAGATCATACAGTTCATCTGAGCGTTCCGATCATTAGATCGGACGGTGTTTGTTCATCTTCCTCCACAGGCTGACCACGCGAACGCGTGTCGGCTGTCCTTACACGCGACGACAATGTTCCTCAGCGTGGCTTCCCTCCGTCGCCTTAGAACCCTCATCAAAGCTTCAAAACCATTCATGACCTTTGGCTATCCCTCGGGCTCATCCTCTCTCGATTGTGAATCAATCCTCCCGCCGAACTCTTCGCCCCATTGCTATGAACCTGGTGCACCCACTGCTTGAGGTACTCCATCTTCCTATCGTACAAATCGTTAGATGCCTTTGATGTTTGATATGAAATTATTTCTTTGATCATTAGGTTATCTATTAAAGCTATGTGATGCATTGATTCAACACATTATTTCCTTTCGTTTGATTTTCGCCAAACCCTAAGATATCTAGGGCTGCTAATGGTTGTGGCATTTGAATGTCTCAATCCTTGTTGTCACTATTATTAGGAAAAGCTCGTTGAACTCTTCCTATTAGCATGTTTGCCGTCATGTGCCGATATCGTTTTGGCCACTGGCAAAGAAACCCCTCTAATCCCACGCGAAGGAGAAGGCGAGGTCGCGCCCCGGGCCAGGTCAGGTCAGCCTGACCCGCGTGATGTGAGTGGGTTTGACATGCGTTAGCATCCTATTTACTGGGCGGGTCCCGCTTGCTGCATGATTTTGAAGGATGCGGGGCCCGCGTCTGCGCCACTCGCGTAAGTGGTGGGTCCCGTACGTGCGATTTGACCCTCTTGATGACTGCAAGATGTCCTAGTGCGATCTCGCAATCACATCTTTTTTGTCTCGCCATTTTAACCTGCAAAAATTCAAATTAAAAGGATTTAATTGATTTTTAATAATGGAATTAATATAATTCAAATCAATCAATTAAATTAAATTAAATACTAAATCTTTAAGTACCCATATCTTACTAAATATAAGTCCAAATAATACAATCAAATATACTATTTTAATCAGCAAAAATCAAAGAATTTATTGATGATATTTAATTTCCAGTAGGACTTATATTTTACATAGTGACATTTAGGGTATTTAAATAATTCCAAAAATGTAACAAAATTTCAAATAGTCAAAACTTTGCATACACTTACCCAAACTTACCCAATATGGCTCTCAAAGTAATCAGCAAAACCTAAGGATTAATCTACTAGTGTTGATTTTGCTGTTTGAGACATATTTGGGCTAATCACTTTCACGACCTATTCCTAATTACCCTAATTAACTCTATAACTTCAATTGATCATAACTTGGTCAATTAAGCTCCAAAGTAGGTCTTCCAATATATCATCTTAATCAGGAAGACCTAATTAACAGTAAACTACAAAAATATTTTAAATCCAATGATTAGCTCTTTTAATTAGCCCTAATCACTGTAAAACTTGATTAATGAATATTAGCATAATTAATAATTCAAATTGAGTACTTTCATTTTCTGAACACTTCTAGAGTAGAATAAAACTTAGTAGTGTGGTTTGTTTAGTGATTCTGTGATTTATTTCACTAATCACTCACTAATCAACCTAAACCCTAATTAAGTCATAACTTAACCAAATGAAGTCCAAATTAGGTCTACTCCTAATTAAAGTAATCAGTGAGTTTTAGGGAAGTTATAGCTACTAAGTTTACTAAATTTGGACTTAATTTAGAAAAGTTAGCTTTTTGATCATAATTAGGAAAACCCTAATTTCCTTAATTTGTCCTAAGAACTTGTATTGGCTATAACTTAGCTAATACTCATCAGAATTTTATGATTTTAGGTTCTATAGAAACCTTAGAACATAATCTTCAATAAATTGATAGAAATTTAAGGTTTCATTAAGTCAAATTACCAAATTTCTCTTATAAGTCAAATTCCTTAATTTGACCTTATAAGGCTTAATCCTTATCCAAAATGAATGTACTTACTGTCAAAACTTATATTAGATAGTAAGTAATGATTCCACTTTAATAAATTCTAGATTAGAGCTCTAATTCATAAAGTTGAATTTTAGACCCTTAAGTATGGGCAAAATGGTCATTTTGCTCAAATTTAGGTTTAAGCATTCTTAAACCTTACATTTATAGTTAAACCTCTAAAATAAGTATTAGAATTTATTTGAAATCATTTTAAAATGTTTAAACTCATTAAAATGATATGTTAAGAAAATATTCTAAAAATATTTAAATTACTGTAAGTCCTAATTTAGGCCTCATGAGGTGAAATTAGTTCACCTTATGCCTTCAATAAGTTAATTATATCATAATAATAGTCAAGTAAGATTAAGATTAAGACTTAAATATTCTTTTTAGGACTTTACTTCAAACCTTTAGGATCTTATTTCCTTAGGATCTAGCTTAGAAATTTAGGCTAGAGTATATCTATTAAGTTAATAGGTACTTAATAGATGAAACCTTAGTTTTATAGTTTTCTAGAATTTCATCCCTTATTTATGATTATTTTGTATTAAAACTTTAGATTTAATATTAGATATCCATTTTATTAAGGCTTGGTTTTGCTTAATAAGATGGCCTTAATTATAGCTCGTGAGAATTTGGGTTTAACTTTATACCATTAGGATTAGAACATATTGGATTAAGAAGTTAAAATCAAATACCTGGATTTTAAAATCTTAATCTCTAACAACCCAAGGTTGTTACTTAGCTTAATTTAAGTATAATCATATCTCAATTATTATTATGTTAAGTTCATATAATCATTATCATCAAACCCTGAAGGTTTGGAGCAATTCAGAGCTTAATCAATTAACTTGGAATATTTTAATATTTAATTAATTAGAAAATTGAGGTATTTATTTGACCTCAAAATCAAAATCTGATCTCGTCGTTGCGATCGTCGCCTCCAAATTAGCTAGGGGTGATGTTTTGGACGTGTTTGGAAGTCGTCAAATTTTTGTGAATATTTTAATATAATCAAATGCGCTGAAAAATAGGATAATTCAATAGCCGTCGGAATTAAAATCCAACTTCGCCGTTGAATTCTTCAACCCCAAATTAGCTAGGGGTGAATTTTTGGAAATTTTCGGAGTGCGTTTCAAAAATCTGAATATTTAAATAATTAGGGAAAATAAATAAGTAATTAGACAGTCCCCAAATTGCAATTTCCTTATTTTTGTAATTTCCATTTTCAGCTGGCCATCACCTCATTCGGCGCTCCCATGCCCTTGGGATGAGGTATGATGACCTCCCTCCCTAGGATCATGATGGCCTAGCCCCCCTTCTCACATCTCCTCCTCCTTCCTTAAAGAGAAGCTTCAGCCCTCTCTTTCCTTTTGTTGAAAGCTGAGAACTCCCCTTCTCCCATTGCTGCTCCATTGCTGCACCTTGAAGAAGCTTCCTCCAAAGTCTTAAAGAAAATAGAGAAGTCTTCATCCCCCACTCCTTCCAAGGACTAAAAGGTACCCATTTGCTCCTCTTCTTTGTCTTTTTCATATTGCTATTATACTTATTTGTAGCTCTAGAAACTCATGATAGAGTAAGGAAGCCATTAAGGCTCATTGAAGCTTCTCATTTCTGTGTAAAATGCATGTTCGGGTTTCATCCATTTTATATACCCTATCCTTTATCCATATTTTTTGTATAGTCAGGATAATTCATTTGTGCCAATTTTAGTGTCAATGGAAAGGTATTAGAAAGACCTTTCCATTGATATATGGCACCGCTCATGGAACGCTATGGATTGAGAGTAATTGAGCTCAAAAATAGGCCTTATAAGTTTCGTCCACGTGAAAAACGCCGTCTGGCGCTGCAGCGCCCGAAGTTGTGAAATAGGCCGCTGCAGTGCGCCATAGTGCACTGCAGCGGGCTAGAGCAATATTTCGGCAGAAATATATAAAAAAAAAACATATAATAAAGTAATGGAACAACATTTCGTAAAATGGACCGCTACAGCGGTATTTCATGAAAACTTTAGAAAATCAGTAAAATGACTATTTGAAGAGTAATTCGCAAAATGGACCGCTACAGTGCACCATAGCGCGTTGCAGCGAGCTGTAGTGAAATTTTGGGAAAAATTTAAGAAATGTCAAAAATAAATTAATTAAATAGTTATTTCGCAAGTTGGTCCGTTGCAGCGCACTATAGCACGCCACATCAGGGCGCAGCGCTGAAAGCGCTACCACACGCCAGAACGCGCAAAGCGCCACAGCGCGCTGCAACGTTAAAAGCGCCACAGTGGGCTGCAGCGCTAAAACCGCCACAGTGCGCTGCAGCGGCAAAAGCATCACAGTGCGCTGTGGCGCCTAAATTTGCAAAATTGCCCAAAATTCTTTAAAACTATCCAGTTTTGGCTAAAATGGCCAAAACTTCTCTGTTTTTGCATTTTAAGGTCCCTAGGACCCTAGTAGGATTAAATAAAATGGAACATTGCATAAAATTCTATATGGAAATTAAGTTTAAAACTTTGTTATTTTTATCAAGCGCTCAAAACCCACTATGTACTTGAAATGCATTTTATGCCAAATGCCAAGTAATAGAATCTTAAGTGCTTATAACGAATATGTATATCTTAACAACTTAATGGCATGAAACCTAAGTCTTTTAGAATTATAATCAAGTGCTAACCCCTTTTCTTTGATTTAGAATTTGGTTAACCTTAATTACCTTTTTATTCTATGTCATCTTTATAATTAGATGCTTTCATAGTATTAGAATGTATATTAGAAAACTCTAAATATCTATTTGGACACCTAATCATGTGTAAATGACATTAAACTATAATTAAACATAAGAATCTTGCTAAATTTATTAAGTAGATGATACTTACTCTAAAACTAAAGTTTGATAACAATAATACACTAATAACACATTGATTTATCATTGACCTATAAATTAACCTTGGTCTTAATAATAGAAAGGTTAAGAGTTAAATCCTAGCTTATCTTGATTAAGATCTAAACCTTAATTACTTAATCAATTAATTTGATTGAAAGATAGTATTGGTCTTAAATCATTGAATTAGAAGTGCTAAGATTAATATTGAATATGTGTGATTGAATCATCTGAATTAAACCTTTAGATCTTTGATTTTCTCTTATATAAGACCATTAGCATAAAATAGATCATAAATTGTAATGATTTATGAAATGATCTAATTCTAACAAGATCTTTGATTTCATCCCATGATTGTAGAATAGAAAAAGATCAAATAAATTTTAATCATCTGATCTGATCACTTTAACTTAAGTCTAATAAGTAAACCTTAAGAAGTAAAAAAGTGAGATCTTAAGAGTCTTGCTTTAGGATCATTCTTGAAATATTTAAGGACCTTAATTATTGATACCTTGAGGTAGGAAGAGCTTTTGTAACTTATTGAGATAGAAACTTAGATGATCCATTCATAACTTTAGATGTTGAACTTGATACCTTGTGGTAGGAATCACCTAAAACAGTAGAATGAAACTTACTCCTTACGGTAGAAATCAATATTGAGTGATCCTTTGATCACATCCTTGGAGCCCTGTGTAGGACATACCTATTTAGAATAAGGATTAATAGCTTTGATAAATCCTTGATTAAATAGAACCTTCTGAACCTAGATTATTGGTTGGGTATAGTAAGGTATACTCATAGTACTGGATTATTTCAGTAATATTCAGGATTGGTTGATTCACTCCAATGTGGACTTATCATTTGGTGCTATCTCGAGAAATTAGACGAATACAGTCCCGTTGGAGTAAATCTTCCAAGACTAAGACTGTTATAAATAAGGACTCATCCCTTAGTTTGATTAAATTACAAATCACCATCGGGTGAAGCCTCTTATCGAAGATCGCTTCAACAGGTGTGGCTTAAACAAACTAAGTAATTCGAGTCACCTTATTTAGGACAATAAGTGTGATTGTGAGTTGGGCGTCTTAATAGCTTAGCTTGAGATACAAATCATCATCGGGTGACACCTCCTATCGAAGATCGCTTCGTTAGGGTGTCTTAATCAAACTAAGTGTTAAGAACCACATTTCTTGTAAATGTGCTAAATATGTGTATACAATCATCCCATCTAATGATTTTTAAGTAAATTCTCAAATTTAACCTATTATCGAATTAGAATTTAAGAGTCAGAATTCTTTTTGCAGGATTTTGCACAATGGAGACCTTGAATTCATTATTGAATTTCTAAGCATGTTTTTGGATTTACCTCATATAGATTAGAAGCATGAGCATGAGCATAAGCATGATGTAGAGTATCAATGATGACATATGAGTATCAGTGATAATTTATGGATTACAGAATGTTGTATACATTGACTGGGAAATTTCAGGATACATCGGCATCACAGTTCCCAACTGGATGTATGTATATATTGGACTGTACGACTCATAACAATTCAGTGATATTTTTGATTGTATATCAGTGGCATACAATGTTGTGGCATATTCAGATGCATAGATTTAATGCCATACAACATGATTTTACATATCACTACTCAGTTTCAGATCCATTACTGTTTTTGATTTACTTTCAGTATTCAATTTATAGTTCAGCTTCATTTTACTTTACTTTAGTTTTGTACAGTTTTGTATAATTTTATGCTTTCAATTACCTTTATAGTATTTTTACAGATTTAATCACATTATATAAATATTAAATGAATAACTAGAACTGTTTAGACTAGTTTCGATGTATTAGACTTATTGTCTAACACGGGGTACTTTTGGGATCCGACAATTTGCTAGATCTTGAGCTTTATATTGAGCCAGGTTAGGAGGACGCCCAGGAGATTCAGGAGGAGCTCGTGGAGCACTAGTGGACTCTTTTTCAATTTTATTTTTCTACTTAGTATTTTAAGTTCAGTACTTAGTTTTATGTCTATTTTAGTAAATTATTTATAATAATTCTGGATATATTTTCTTTTCTTTTTTGAGATGAATGCTTTCATACAACTTCTGTGATGAATATTTCTGGATGTTTATTTTAAGCTTCTGCACTCTGTTATATACTACTTATACTTAGTATTATGATGTGATCAGTATACTGGAAATGCTGATATCTTATACATATATTAAATTCCTATTATACTCTAAATCCAATGTATGTATTTGTCTAATACCTAGGATAAAGATACTACTATTATCTTTTAAGTATTAGCTCTCAACCCTCCTTGAGGTTGAATCAGCAACCCTTCAGATGGGCTTCAGTTTCCAGCTATTCGGGGAGACGGGTTATTCCTCCCCGAGTGACGCGCCGCTCCACCGTCGAAATTGATTATAACTGTCTCTTTAGCGTGCAGCGACGGGGCGGGGCGCTACATAATCCTCCAATTTTGATTCATATTAATCAAGATTGGCTTGGGATTCGTAAATTCATCAATTAGAATGTTTGCTTTATTTATTTAACTTAAGTAAGTGTCATATGATTAATATATGTTAGAACTTGATTAGTTCTTTTTTCTCTTAACTTATAGGACCAATATTCTGGATTTATACTCGATAGCTGGATATTGGAGATCCTAAACTTGTATAAGTTCAGATTAGATAGAATGATTTAATTAGAAAATAAAGTGATATTATAAAATTTGTTTAATGCTATTTTATTTATTGAATTTGAATGCTTTGCCTTCCTTGTTTTGGGCTTTGTACTGTGACATATTATATGGAACATAGTATATTTTCTATGTTAGTTTTGATTCATTCATAAGGCATATTCTTAATTGAAAGAAAGAATTTAAGGTAATGAATTTTGTGTAACTTATGGAATATGTTTTACTTAGTCTGCCTGGACAGTGTGACTTTATTTTTGCACTAGGATGTTTCTCTAAGGTGCTCAGATGATACTTTACTTTTGCTCTAGGATGTCTCTCCTAGATGCTCAGCAGGTACTTTATGGCATTACTTTAAATATGGGATGTTTCTCTTAGATTTTCAGATAAAACTAATTGTAAATAAGTGATTTTGAATCTGGGATGCTTCTCCTAGATATTGCAGATGGACTCTTTTAATAAGTTTTTTGTAATAACTTTAGTGTTGTTACTTGTCAATTAGTGATCTAATTGACTATAATCATTTTCCATTAGTCTTATAATAGTATTAGGAGTCTCAATTTCAAATTTCGTGCGATTTGGAGATAATTTGGTAATTTCCAGTATTTATGGGTTTTCTGATAATTCTGAGAATGCCTAATTTATTTAGACCTTAGAATTGAAAACGGAGTCCACCATTAGACTCACCACACCCAAATTATCTATTGCCGATATTTTGAAAGTGTTTGAAAGTCGTCGAATATTCCTCGAATATTTTAATAATATTTTAAATACCCAGAAAATTAAGATAATTAAATTGATCTCCGATTAAAAATCTGATATCATTTTTGAGTTTCTCACACCTCAATTAAGTAAGGGTGAATTTTTGGGATTTTTCGGAGTGCGTTTGTATATTAAAAATTAAGTAAATAAATAAGTAGAATTTAACTAATTTAATATAATATTTAATAAAATTAATATGTATTATATATTTTTTAAATTTATTAATTCAGCTGTAATTCAAAAGGCGGGAATCCTGCGTACAACCCTGAACACGGGACAACCATCCATGATAATCCGAGCCGCACCGTGTTTTAGTAACCCATCAAACGGCCACGATCTGATCCAACGCTTCCTTCGCAATCTGGCCGTCATATCTACTTGGGGATCCAACGACTGAGGATCAGGGACTGTACGTCCCTGTCCTCTGAGCAATCGTGCGCCTGTCACCGTACCCCCATCCAGCTGGCCACACCATTTTAGCCCCAAATAAGCTACCCATTCGACTCCTCTCATCATTTTGAATATGTGAAGGCATTTTGCTGGAGTTGGGAGATGCTGTGGTGTCGTCCCGAGCTATTTTAAGATTGTTTGAGCCCTAGCCCTAAATCAAAAGACCAGCCATCTTGCAAGGCTACCAGGTACTCAATCACTTCGTTTCCTCTAAAATTGATGATGTTAGGACCTATTTCGTTCTACGATCTCTCGATCCTGACCTAAATCATGTCCCATTGAGTTGAATCGAGCCCGGTTGGACTAATCTATCCACAGTTGCTTCTAGGGTTCTGACTAGGAAACCTAGGGCATCATCTTGTGGTCACTAGGGTTGACCCCATGAGTCAAACTTAGGCTCGTTGGGTTGGTCTTGTCCCGGGCTTCAAGCCAGTATGCAGTTTGACGCGTTAGACCCCCGGGTTCGACCGGGAGGCCTAACCCTTGGTTCGCTCCTCTCAGTCCCCTTTCGGGAACAAAGCGGTCTGGACCATGAAAGCCACGGTCCATGTTTCCCCGCTGAGCCGAGCCAGTTTGTGGAGCAGACCGCATGTCTGGGAATTTCTTATGCTGCGGGACCCGCATTTATACGTGGCGTCCGTTGCATTCGCCACGCGTCCGACGTCGCACATAATTTGATGCGTCATCGACTGTCGCATCCCTTAATCAGCGCCATCCTTTCAATTTATTAAGTGCTGCTTAAATCATTGCCATCCATTAAATTCAGTGCTGAGGTGAATTTTAATTATTATCAATTAATCCTTAATGATTAATTCAGGTAAATTTATTTAATAAATAACTTTAAAAATATACATCCAAATAATGTAATAGTATATACTATTTTGATTACAAAAATATGTAGATTAATAATATGCAATTTAATTTCTATTTTAATGAATATTTTAATTAGTCAATATTTAAGATTGATTAATTAATTACAAATTAATTTCATCATTTCATATGACTTAATTTGATCATTTAAGATCCAAATTAAATGATCAAATAGTCCATTTCACTCACAAAAATATGAGGAACAATAATACAAAATTAAATTTAACATTTGAATCCTAATTTCTTAATCACTTTGTAATCCTAATTAGGAGTCATTAAAACTCTAATTTTTCCAAAGTTGTCCAAATTTGACATACTTAGTGTTATTTTTCTCCTTATGATATAAGGATTTCAATATTATATAAAACATTTTCATTGGACAATAATTTATGATTTTTGGTTTTTGACTCTTACTTAGTGTTATTATGATTATTCTAAATTCCTAGATAGCATGTTTTAAGTTTTATAAAACCCTAGGATAGCTAATATGTCACATTTATTATCTCCCTTATCAAATTAGATTACATTTATATGAGCTTAGTTCTCAACTTTCTAATTATGTGAATTAATTGCCAAGTGCTTAATTCACCTTTCAACCCTAAGGTAGAAACCCTATGATTGATTTGCAAATTGAATTATAGTTGATCCCTAAATCTATTTAGTTACACCCATTGAGTGTAGATAGATTCAATGCCTTTATTTTGGTAGATTAGTGAACCAATTAGATCTAGTTTAGTGACTAGATTAGAACTTAGTTCATTTACTCTAACCCTTAATGCCTCCTCTTGATATTTTAAGAATTAGTATTAGAAATCCTAAGTCACTTAGGGTAATTTAGGAATCCTATTGAGTTCCTTAAACATCAACTATTAGAATACTTAGAACTTATAGTTCTTAAGTCTTATCAATTACTTATTTGAACCTTCCAATTGCTTATAACTTAGCTAGATTAATACTTGATTGATTAGATCCTTCAAACTATAACCTAGTTAGTGATTTCTAGTAAACTTTATTGAACATACATTAACTTCTAATTTCTTAAGTTAGATATTTTCCTTATCTTAATCCCTTCCTACTAGACAACCTTGATTTAATTATATAATTGGATCTTATAGTTTAGGATGTGAATAAGCATTAATTTCTAATTATACCAATTATACTTATAAATTATTTTATCACATCATACTAATTGAATTGACTCTACTACTTTCAATATCCCAACTACTACTATATTTATAATTAACTTAAGATAAATATCTCAAAGATAATTGGGAGTTCAATTAGCTCCAATTATTAAGTAGATCATTAAAATTAGATAACTTTAGATATCACTTAGTTGCAATTATTGAATTCCCTTGAATGCTTGCTTAGCTTTGAGCCTTACTCACTTGAATCATTCATATAATACATTGTGTATGGATAAAACTTTCACATTAAAATTACTAGGGGTTTATATGGTGGATCAGTCTAGGGCAGGCTAAAAATGGAGTAATAAAGAGGCCTTATATTCTCAGAGGGTGAATATGAATGTTTTAGGATTTGACCCCACTTTTCTTTAGTTGTTAAACAGATGTATTTAACTCCTCTCTTCATTCTGAATATGCCCACAGAATGAGTACATATTAAAATAACTTCAATTAATAAATATGTGAGATCTTTTTCAATCTTATAGATTGTTAAGACTCATCATAGCTTTTAGCTATGTTACTTTTCATAGTTCTAGACTATGTGAATCTTAGACTAATAGTCTAAGATCTTCCTTTAATTTCCTTACTATATATTTTTATGAATTAGAACTGTACCTTACTTGTTTACAGTTTACTTAGATTACAGTGACTGTTGTAAAATTACATTTAAATGCTTCACTATTTCTTTTCCTTACTTAGCATAAGTTCATTTGAACATATACATACTTTACTTCATTTACTTTCATATGCACATTAGTTTATTTCTAACCTATTTAAGATGCTTTTACCTTTATTCTATTTGTAGGCTAGGATATATACTTAAGTGAGTATTCTAACTCACCTTGTTTTTCTTACTTACTTTTCCTCACTTGTATGCTTACTAAATTGCACCAATGCTGGTGCTTATCTTATAACTAGTAGTGATATCCAATTATAATAATAATATGCTTAGCCAGTCTTAAATTATACTTAGACTATTTAGTATAACTAGATTTTTTATTTCTTGGCTTTGCCCTATCACATTTAAATATCAAAATATGATAGATCAGATGCATTTTGAGGCTTGTGGAGCTGGACCAAGTGCTAAAAATTAATTGCTTCTGCCTATTATATACTAAACTATATAGCTTAATATAAATTGTAAGTGAGCTATCAATATTTTTCTTTCCTTTCAATTTATTGTTGGCTTGTAATAAATATTATTTAATTTACTTTTTCTATACTTTGTTGGAGCTTAGATAATATTTAAATGCTTGTGATGAATGAATGGATGAATGTATTGGAATTGATGAATGGTTATAAATATATAAACATGAATATTAATTAAGTCATTAGTTGCATAGCTACCTAGAATGTTAATTGGAAATTAGTTTCTTATTTAAGTTGAGAAGTTTTTCTTTATCTACATGTATATAACAAATGCTTGTGAATCGAGTATACCTTAGGATAGCTAATTGCTATACATATGATTTTCTCCCTTTTTAAACTTGTAGAATTAGAAATGAGCAATCCTATGTAATGGATTGAATTCTATTTTAGAATTGGAAATGAGAAATCCTATGTAATAGATTGAACTCTATTTTAGAATTGGAAATGAGCAATCCTATATAATGGATTGAACTTTATACTAGAATTAGAGCTAAAATGGATTGATTACATGTTAGTTTAGATTGTTTTCTTTTCAAATTATAACTTCCATTGGAATGGAAGTCTTGCATGTCTACTTTGTAGGTATTTTCTTAGCCATTTATAAAGGAGACTCTACCAAAATTTTTAAGAATTTTAGGATTTAGAAATTTTATTGAAAAATATATACTTATAACTCACATGTCAAATACTCAATAAATATCTAGAATTTCATATCTAAGATTGAATGTATTCATTTTAATTGTTTTAAATTATAATCTCATGTTTCCTTACATATGTCACATGCTTAGTTATATTTCATTCTCACTTACAAGTCCATGTATTGTATCTTCATTTATAAATTACTTAATACCATTCACAATTTTCCTTCCATCGTAACTTAAGACCCTCTTCTAAATCCTTGGCCAGATACAATATCTATTGATTTGGATTAGTTTTCTTCTAATCTAGTATTAGGTATTGTGGTGATGTATCAATGTTGAGTTATTGATTCTCAATATTAGGGTCGTCACACTTTTACTTTTTGGCAGGACTAAGTAAGAATATGTCCATATGAGTTAAACTATTTTACTTTGCATTTTCAGCATACTTTTTTGATTACAGCATTTTCAGTATACTTCTTCTTTATACAGCACTTTGGTCATATACAACAGTTTCTTTAGTACTTGCAATTCTTCATGTAAATTGTATTATTTTAGCAGCTTGTTTTCACTTGATGGCATGTTTAGATGTTTGAACTTTACTTTCAGCTCAGTACTTTCATTTTATGTTGTAAACTAGCAAGTATTAAATTAATCATATTACTTAGGAATTTCTTATACTTAGTAGTTTTCATTATTTATTATTTAACCCTTCTATGCAGCTTGAGTTGAGGTATGTGCTTATCTCACATTTTATTTAAGTTATAATTAAGTTAATTATAACTCTTGCCACTTTTCTTTGATGCTTTTCTGCACCTAAAATTGCTCAAGTTAAGTTGTAATATCATTTAAATTAATAATTTGTAGCCTAAAATGTACTTAGACATTTTTTATAGCTAGATTTTTCTTTTGTTGGCTAGGGCCCTATCATTGTGAAACTGATAATGGTAGATTATGAGCTTTTCGAGGTTGTGGAACCTTCTGTAGACCTTATTCAGGAGGAGGAGCGTGTAGGAGAAGATTCTTAGTTCTTTCTTTTACTTTGTGAGGATTGAGTGATCTTACTTTTCTGCTTAAATTTATAAAGTTATTTTGTAATAATATAGGTTTAAACTGCTTTTCTTTTCAACTTATGTATTCTGAGCTATATAGATCTTATCTGGATTGTATGAATGTTATTACTTGTCTTTCTTCCACACTCTGATATATTATAGTATGCTCATTCAGTGATTGACTCATTTTGCACTCCTTATTAGGGCATATCTTCCCTTAACATTTGATTAGGAAGGTTCATCCTTAATTTAAATGCTAAGTGAGGGTTTGCCCGTTGACGACCACCTCTTAACCTCGGATGATTAAGGGGCGGCCGTCATAGTTGGTATCAGAGAACTCCATAAGGTGTCAGATTGGAATTTATATTCCTATCTACCTAATAGATAGTTCTTCTGACTTACAATCACTAAATGAATACTATAATAGCATCCATATTACCTTATACTCAGAATAGTAAGCATAAAATACTAAAATAATTAAGATAAAATAATAAATTGGTCAATTGATCTCCAAAGTAGGTCTTCCAATATATCATCTTGATCAGGAAGACCTAATTAATAGTAAACTATAAAATAATTTTATATTCAATGATTAGATCTCTTAATTAGCCCTAATCATCTTATGACTTGATTATTGATTATTAGCATAATTAATAATCTAAATTGAGTAATTTTAATTTCTGAACACTCCTAGAGTAGAATAGAACTTAGTAGTGTGGTTGGTTTAGTGATTCTGTGATTTATTTTACTAATCACTCACTAATCACCCTAAACCCTAATTAAGCCATAACTTAAACAAATAAAGTTCAAATTGGGTCAACTCTCAATTAAAGTAATCAGTGGGTTATAGGGAAGCTATAGCCACTAAGTTTACTGAATTTGGAAAAGTTAGGTTTTTGATCGTAATTAGGAAAACTCTAATTTCCTTAATTTGCCCTAAAAACTTGTATTGGCTATAACTTAGCCAATACTCATCAGAATTTAATGATTTTAGGTTCCATGGAAACCTTAGAGCATAATCTTCAATAAATTGACAGAAATTTTAGGTTTCATTAGGTCAAATTACCAAATTACCTTTATAAGTCAAATTCCTTAATTTGACCTTATAAGGCTTAATCCTTATCCAAAATAACTATACTTACTATCTAAACTCATATTAGATAGTAAGTAATCATTCTATTTCATTAAATTCTAGATTAGAGCCCTAATTCATAAAGTTAAATTTAGACCCTTAAATAGGGGCAAAATGATCATTTTGCCTAAATTTAGGTTTAAGCATTCTTAAACCATAGATTTATAATTAAACCTCTAAAATAAGTATTATAATTTAGTTGGAATCATTTTAGAATGTTTAAACTCATTAAAATGATATGTTAAGAAAATATTCTAAGAATCCCTTAAATTACCATAAGTCCTAATTTAGGCCTCATAAGGTGAAATTAGTTCACCTTATGCCTTCCATAAGTTAATTATATCATAATAATAGTCAAGTAAAATTAAGATTAAGACTAAAATATTCTCTTTAGGACTTTACTTCAAACCTTTAGGATCTTATTTCCTTAGGATCTAGCTTAGAAATTTATGTTATAGTTCATCTATTAAGTTAATGGGTACTTAATAGATGAAATCTTGCTTTATAGTTTTCTAGAATTTCATTTTTTATTTATGATTAGTTTGTATTAAAATGTTAGATTTAAGATTAGATATCTATTTATTAAAGCTTGATTTTGCTTAATAAGATAGCCTTAATTATAACTCGTGAGAATTTGGTTTACCTTTATACCATTAGTGTAATAACCCAGGTTGTTACCTTAGTTAATTAGAACTAATCTTAGTCTTAAATATAATCATAAGTACTAATTAGGTCAATTGGAGTCAACCTCTAAGACCTAGCCCAAATCAGCAGTCAAATGGATCGAATCCTGATTTCTAAAAAATCCAGAAAACCTTAGAATTGAATTAGCTAAATTGACCTCCGATCAAAAAACGGATATCACCATTGCATTCGTTGACCCCAAATTAGTTAAGGGTGAAGTTTTCATGTCGATCGGAAGTCGTCGAAAATTCGGCGAATTTTTTAATAATATTTAAATGCCCCGAAAATTGAGGAATCAAAATACTCGTCGGATCGAAAATCTGACCTCGTCGTTGCGTTCCACACCTCTCAAATAGCTAGGAAAAACATATTCGAAAATTTTTGGATTTTGTTAAAAAAAAAATAATAATAATATTTTATTATTAATAGTTGACGGCGCCGTTCCCGCGCCGTCAACTTAAGTGGACGGCGTTCCTTCCGTCGTCTGATCGGACGGATCCATCGGGATCGTCCGATCCGCTCGAATCAGACGGCACCAAAGCGTCGTCCCGCTTCAAGGGCTCCGCTCCGCTCGCTCGCCACGCGTCGCTGCACCGCCGACCTTGGCCAACCGGCAGAGCCAGGGACCTCGGCGAGTCCGTCCCGAGGTCCATAAGGACCCCCCCTGAGGCCTAAGCTCCTCATTTCCGCGGATTTGAGTCGAACGGTTCCTGAAGCCAGGATCAACCACCGAGCCGTCCAAACGAGGTACGCTCCGATCCTCCGATTACGCACATTGTCGATGATTGTTAGTTCGTATCCCTATTCCATGCATCAGATTAGAGTTTAGATGGACCCGATCGTCCTTAGGTTAGCCCGATCGAGCGAATTAGGCTCGGGATCCACAGTAGAAATCGTTAGGGATCCCGACACCGAACCCTAGGACCTAGGATGAGGTTTTGCCAGCGACTCTGGCCACCTCCAACGATGGCCCACCAGCCGACGAGTAAGCCTCGACGAGGGCTACCGTCGGCCGTGCGGGCCGAGGTGGTCCGGCACCGGGAAGGCCGGCAAAAGCCATGCCCTAGCCCGGCGCCCTCGGGACGCCCCGGGAAGCGGGTGAAGTCCGGGTCGGGCCAAGTCGATCAGAGCCCGACCCGACCGTGTCGGGTCTACGTAAGCCCTGGTGGGGCCCGCAACTCCACGAAGCACCCTCCAGGGGTGCCACATGTAAATGGGACCCACCACCGAAGGCCGGGTCTCTTCAGCTTTGATCGTGGGGCCCACTGCGCCACGTGGCAGCCTCTGAGCATGCCACGTGTCAGGTGGGCCAACTTCCCAAGTCCCGCGGCGCTTCGGCTTCGGCCGTGGGGCCCACTGCGCGACGTGGCAGCCTCTGGGCATGCCACGTGTCATGTGGGGGGGGCCCACTACTCGAGCCCCGTGGCTCTTCAGCTTCCCCGGTGGGGCCACAGTGCCACGTGGCGACCTCCAGGCATACCACATGTACCGTGGGGGCCCACACGCAGTGCAGCGCCTAATCAGGCGCTGCCACATGTCATGAGTAGGGCCCACTGTCAAGTCAGACAGTAATTAAACTAATTAATTACTATTAATCAGTAATTAATTATAGTTAGTAGTTAATTAATCATAATTAGAGTTAATGATTTTTCAATAGTAATCTTATAATTAATTAACTGTAATCCGTAATTAGAGGATAATTAGGCTTATTTTAATAATACATTAATTATTAATAGTAATTAGAATAATTAATTAATATTAAATAGAAAATTTATAATTAATTATCCTTATTAAATATTATCAGGTAATTAAAGATTAATTAGCTTGTAATTAACCTAATTACTTTTCAACAGTAAAATAATTAAGTAAATAATGGATTAATTAATACTTAATTAATAATTAGATCTTAATTAATTATAGATTAATTAATGGATTAATAATTACAGAAATTATGTATATATAACTATAGAAATGGACAGTAAATTAATTCAATTTGAATAAATGAATAGTAAAATAATACAAATTGTATTTTTGAATAGTAAAACTTAAAAATTTAATAACTTTTTGTAGGATAATCCATATATTGTCAATATAGGTCTCAAAATACTTAGAATAATAAAATGAATCAAATGGTGTAATGTAAAAATTAATTTTGGGTACGCATAATGATGTAGTATTTTATGACCTCTTTAGGACCCCATAACTTTTGACCTAGTTGACCAAACATAGTCAATATGGGTCTTAAAATGCTTAGGAGAGTGGCCCCATCACTTTAGTAGCATTAGTTTTCCCATTTGGATATCAGGACAAAAAGTCAACTTTAGAATTCCTAGTTAACTTTAGGGAAAATTAACCAAAATGCCCCTATACTTCAAATGACAATAACTTGGTCAAATCAGCTCCAAATTCAAAAATTTAAGATGCTAACTAGTTCAAAACTTCTATGTCATCAACAAACTAAAATAATATTTAGGATCTGAACCCTAGAAATTTAGAAAATGACCAAAATACCCTTGGCCTCATTTTGGTCATAACTTGACCGTTTCGAGTCCAAATTGGGCGTACTTACTGTCTATCTTCAAGTTAGACAGTAAAGAATAATTTGAGATCAAGAAACTCTAATTTGAACCCTTAAAAGAAAAGTTGACTTTAGACCCTTATAGTAGGGGCAAAATAGTCATTTTGCCCTAAGATTGAACTAAGTACTCTTAACCTCTAATTAACATTTCAAAATTCTAAAACCAACATTATAATTGTATTAGTGATATTAAAGTGAGTAAAATCAATTATTATGTCAGATTCCAGAATTTCCCTAAGTCTTTAACACTACACCTTAAGGACCCTTCTTGAGATTAGGACTAGATCATAGGTTAGAGTTCATTCATTGGGTAAATGGGTTACTCAATGGGTGAAGTCTTGGTTTTATTAGTTTCTAAACTTTTATTTTATTTACAACTTGTTTTGATTATTTTGTCTTTTAATATTAGATTTAAGATAGGAGATTCATCCTATTAAGCTTGATTACTTAAGAGGATTTGCCTTAACTAGTAGAGCACTTTTAGAATGAAACCTAGAACTTAGGTCTTATCCCTCTTAGATTATGTGATTAAACTTAAATCTCATAGTGTTTAATCCATAATCTATAGGTTTAGAAGATCTTGATCAGAGCTTAGATAGAACGTTTAAATTCACAAAATTAGGATGTATAATTTATTAATTCAACTCATAGTCGTCTATCTGATTGAACTAAATTAGAACCTGATCAGTTCTAATCCTTTTTAACTTATAAAGATGATTTCTAAGTTACACTCGATAGTAAGAAAATGGTGATCCTGAACTTGTGTAACTTGGAATAGTTAGAATAGGTTAAATTAGAAAATAAATGATATCACCATATTTAGTAGAGTCCATTGCTCCTATTTGATATTTATTGCTACGCATTCCTTGTATTTTTGTGCCTTAACTCTGTTAGCATATCATATAAAATCTTTGAAGCATAAATAAAATATTAAGAAAATATGGAGACTCCTTGATTCCTTGTGAAAATATTAAAATAATTGATTAAAGATAATAATTGTTATGTTAGAGCCGCCTCTCAGTTATGTCTTCTGATTGCCCAGTCTCCTTGTTAACACTAGGGGAAGACCTTATTTATATCTTATGTTATTTTGTTATGTGCTGATTGCCTAGTCTCGATGACACTAGTGTAACGCCTCACTGTTAGATTGGAGATTAATAATCTAACGATGAGTGTTATAGTAGTATTTAATATTGAATTAGGAGATTCTAATTCAACATTTAATACTACCTTATATTGTATGGATCTATGGGGAGAAAGGTCATTCAATTATTCTAACTCAAACATTCATTATTTATATTATAAAACATAATAATATGAAAGAATAATTTACATCACAAAATAATTTATGATTTACAAACTGTTCAAATGTAAAGTTTATTCTCACATAATCAAATACAAGTAAATTCTCTTCTCAATTACTTCTCAGCTTCCTCTTTAACTATAGGTCCTACTCCTTGCTCCTGATCTACCATATTTTGATTTTTAAATACAATACGGCACAGCCAAAAAAAAAAAAAAAGTGGTTAGACTTTAAAAGTCTAAGTACATTTTAAAAGTAGGCTAAACATTAATTAAGCGGATATCACATTAAAATTTAAGAAATAGTGGTGCAATAAGCATAAAATGGTAAAAAGATATGTAAGAAAATTTGCTCACGGTGCTAGAATATTTTTGCCAATCCTGCAATTATGTTAATAATATTTGAATCATTTGCAATTTGAAAGAAAATATGAATATGTTTAAATGGATTTATATGCTAAGAAGCGGTGCAAACAAAATGGAACCGTATATATATGAAATTCTTCATTGTATTTAATCATGGAAATTCATTTCAGTCTGAAGACTGAATATATCATTCACAATCAATGAGATAGTGAGAAATGCAATTATAATTTATTTATCTTAAAATTTTGTTCTGCGGTTGTAGAACAAGTGAGGAGTTGAGTATGTCTACTCAACTTATATGTATATGGGGTCAAAACAAACACACACATTCCCCCTCAAAGGAATTATGTGATCTCCAGTTACACCAATAGCCTTGCCCAGGCAAATGACAACTGTACTAAATCCTCCATTAGACCCCTCTGAAAGTTTATTTAAAAAATTTAATAAATGCATAAAAAATTTAATGTGTGAATCATGATTTAAATTCAATGCCTAGAAGTACAAGAAATGAATCGAAGTATTGTAAATTTTGTGATATCCATTGTTTTTTATGTTTTTCATTCTAATGATCTTATATTCACAATGGTTGCCCATACTTATGGGCCATCCAAATTGTGATACAGTATTTAAAAGAAAGAATATTTTTGAACAAAAATATAACAAGTACAAGTAAATGATCCTTTTGCAAATTTCCTAAATTATAATCATCTTAGATTTCTTAATAAATAACATATGAATGTAACCATCCATATAGCAAAATATTAATATTGTGATGCATAATAAATATTAATTTTGAAGAATTCATTCTAATGATATAACTATGCAAGCATCTATACATGCCTCATCTTATATTGTCAAATACTTGAGTATTGGTGGCGATATATCAAAGATGGAATTCAGCTACAATTAAAACACATGAAATAACCCTGGAGTTTGATGCCAAGTATAATACCAACATTAAAATTTAAAGTTCCTAAATTCTTAAAAATTTTGGCAGAGTCTCCTTTGTTTTTATTCAAATAAACAATTTTCACAATCAAATATAAATTAATCAATTGACTATTTCCAGTTCTAAGGTAGAGTTTAATCCTTTTTATAGGATTGCTCATTTCCAATTCTACAGTAGAGTTCATTTCCAGTTCTAAAATAGAGTTCAACCATTTTTAAAGGATTGCATAATTCCAGTTCTAAACATATATAAAATTGAACTAAGCAGTTTACTCATCCTATATAAATCATCTAATAAAAAGAAAATGCAAAAGTAGAATTTGGATTTATAAGAGCAGTTTTATGTGGTATTTCACACATAGCATTTAATTTAGCATTCATGTATTAATTTTACAATTTAACCTGCAAAGAATAACATTATTAAGGTTAACATTAAAATATAAAAGAAACAAGAATTAATTAAATTTAAAAGCAGCATTTGATTACATTATAAATATGTGGCAGTATTTGTATAAGGAAAATGGATATACAACTAATCTATCCATCCAAATTATTTAGTTATCCTTAAAAGTATCATTTGATAACAATGTAATATCAGATTTTATTTAAAAAAAATGTGGAGGTTTACAATCTTTAATGAAATCTTTAATGAAAATGTGGAGGTTTACACTCATTTCCAATGAATATCAGATTTTTATAGTAAAATCCTAGTAGTTTCAATGCAATTATGTTCTCAGAGATTACTATAGATGAATCAAATCCAAATTACACATTAATTGCTTGTATAATGAACATTTAAACTACTACATCATTTACAATCTTTCTTGATACTTTCTTATGATATAATGTATGAGCAAATAGATTGAAAGATAACTTGTTAAATAAAAGAGAAATGCAAACCCAATTGTGATAATCATTTTGTAAGAAAAAATGTTTCTAATTATATGAGGATGTAATGAATATACTATTAATTCAGACCAACACATTCTTCTTTGTTTGTATTCACAATATCGATATTATTTTTGAGAAATGTTAATATAGATATTGTAAATATTTATTATTATAGTTGATAAAATAAAAGACTCAAGATCAAAATAAAATAGGTGCTAGAAAGTAGAGATGCGAGTGCAAAATATGTGCAAAATAAAATAAACCAAAAGATGCCATACGTATACCAGCACTTACAATTCCTCGAAATATCAAGTTAGAAATTAATCGGCAATGTTTTGGTAACATGAAACATATTCGAGAAGTTGATAAAAATTTCAACGTAAACAAAATCAAGTTGGTCTTCTATGTTATATGTTAAGTATAGTTACAATGCTTTCATATGAGTATGTAGGCATGTTTCACATTTATTTATATATAACAAAAATAAATAGAAATTTTATTCTTTCATTCTTAATAATACAAACGAGAGTGTTGGTGTAGTTTAATTTTCTAATTTCTTAAATCAGGGAATATTTCATGCAAACTACTAAAATCTTTCATTTTTACATGTGCAGATAATTACCTAAAAAAAACTATAAACTTATCAATGTGACGGTTAATAAACCAAAATATATTGGTAAATGAATACCTAATGATCAACATGTTTAAGTGCTGCAAATGCAGAGACAATAAATGATCAAGCATATCACCATGTTTAAGCATTTCTAAGTGCTATTTATATAGATGGAAAATTGCTTGGTTGCATGCATACATCCAAGTCCTGGTATTTGCAAAATCATGTTATAGTACATACTTTGAGCAAGTAGTCTCATCTTTTCGTGATACTTGGAACAGATCAACAGACTATGAATGTTCCATCCGAAATGAGATGAAACAAAAGACAAAACTAGTGAATTATAAACGCAGTGTCTAAAATAAAAGGATCACTTGCAAACACTAAATTTTAATATTAAATTATGGATACACTATGTTTGAAATTCTGAAACAAAGATAGGGTGTATATTAAAAAAATTTATGCAAATATAATAGAGAATGACAACGATTCAAAGAAAGGATAGCATTTTCGATCAATATTGGCAATTACAGATCAATTTCTGAAGTAGATCTTCAAACTATTAAATAATTATCTATATGTTATATATATATTGTTCATGATATCAATAACAACAATTGTTATGAATGAAGCTGCAATATTACTCAATAGTTGAGAACCACAAAATAAAGTGAATAACATGATCTAAAATATATGACTTGTGCTTTTTTAGCAATTTCATCCACTTCAATGTGCATTTTTAATAACTATATATATAAAAGAAATCCTATTAGGACATAAATTACAGCAATTAGTATAATTGTTTAACTAAATGAACCTTACAATTCTAGTTATTTATTAAACTATTCTACCTTCTTAACAACATTTAATGGTAGAAAGATATATGCAGCATTTGAATATAAATGGAAACATTGAACCTTGATAATTTAATAGACAACATTGGAAAGACGACATGTGCACTCATATAATCCTAGGACATCATTCATTATATAAAAAAAAGTTACAAATTTTAACAATCAAAAGATTGAACAAGTTCCAGTATTAAATATAGCAAGGTATTGAAAATAATTAACAATAAGCCACCACTAATGATAATATCAATGTTTAGTTCGGCTGCTGTTTGAATTCTTTGTTATTATTGTACTTTATCTAAAATAGCAATCCCTTCCATTTCCTTTAGTATGCCCATAACTTACCAAATTTTAAGTATAACTAATTACTTATATGTCACCCAATATATACCAAGCCTTGAGAAATTGAGATCACCTTATGAATATTAAAAAGGGTGAAAAATAGAATTAATATGCGTTACTTTACCAGTGAAAGCAAGACAAGCATGAGATACTTGGCATAATTATATCAACAGCATGTTACTAAATACATGTTTCTTTCCCAAACAAGCGTACCAAAAGCATGGTGGATCAAATAACTGCCCCATGTGTACTTTAAAGTAACAAAACAAAATTCATAAAAACATTAAGACACTTAATGGCACATATGTAGAAAACTGATCAAATTAAGTGGCATAACTCACATAATTCAATATAGACAAACTAATGAAATCTATAGCACAATTTCACACTTAAACAACTTAGCTTAGACCTGTAGAAAAAGACATGCCAGAGTGCCAAACAACATGAATACTGAACGAGTATTCATTTAAATTAACTGTAAGCCTAGCAATTGCTTAACTGCAGCTTTTTTTTTTTTTGTTTCTCAAATCTGAATAGCATAGTTTCCATCATTACAACTATATATAATCAGTCCTTTTTAATTTTAATCACTTAAAACCCAATTATACTACATCTTACCGAATCTCTTATTTGACATTTTAAAACCATAGATCATATGCATACTATATTAAGAAGAAAAATCAGGAGGAGTACCTTTATTCCTTAAGACGCGGCTAGAGGAGGCACTCGACAAGTGGATGGGGCTCGGCGAGTGGAGGGGTCGGCTTGGAAGGCTCTCGGCTAGAGGAGGTGCGACGAGAGAAGGTACGGCCAGATGGAGGAGAATCGGAAGTAGCATCGGGTAGGGTTCGATTTGGGTAGATATGTAGATGGAGAGGATAAGAGCTTAACTGAAGATAATAGCCGTATCTTTATGACTTGCGAGGATAAGAGGTCTCGGCGACTTGCCATTGGATGTTGCGAGAGGTGGAAGCCACGCGTCGTGAAGGAGGGAGGATGGAGAGGAGCCGAGCGTGCGTGTAGAGGATAAGGATTAGGGTCTTCGTGTGAATGAAAGGGGATCGGCTTACATAAGAGGAAGAAATTTTGGCTGAGAGAAAAGATAGAATTTAGGTTTTTGGAAGTGATTTAAGAATATCTATGATCTTAAATAAGCCGTCGGATCAAAATGAACGGCAGGAATTTTTGAGCCAAAATCTGGAGTCATTTGAGCTCCAAAAATTACAAACTTGGTATCAAAACGACCGTCTTAACGAGACAAATGCACGCGTCTAAAACTTATTGAATTTGGACAAGGATTTTATTTTATATTGATTTTTAAGTGAAATACTTGGAAAATTAATTATGATAAATTGAAAACTCAAAAACTAACGAAACTTGAAATATAGTATCCTCATATGATGCTTAACTTAGATCTACAAAAATTTCCAAAATCCAATTTATATTTTTTATATTATTAACTTTTAAAGTTTAAACTTCGTGAATTTATTCAGGACAATCCGGGACCCGAAATACGCTCAAATTTTTGCAGTATGATCCTTTTAATATGCATTATAAGAGAATATTTTTATTACATTTTTATTTGACTTAAATTGAAATCCTAACTTTTAACAAAAATTTTGAGCGATTGAAATTCAGCAGAAAATCTGGGAAATCAACGATTTCCAAAAAAAAAATTCCCAGAATAACACTCTTAGCTAAATTGGAGCTATTGAGTCCAATGGCGGACTCCGTTTTAAATTCTGAGGTTCAAATAATTTAGGTATTCTCAGAATTATTAGAAAAAACCAGAAAATACTGGAAATTGTCAAACGATCTCCAATTCGTACGAAATTTGAGGTGGAGACTTTTTAACTCTATTATAAGAGTAATGAAAGAGATTTAGAGTCAATTAGATCACAAATTGATGAGTAATAATATCTGGGTTGTTATAGAAAACAAAACTTTTGAATTTGATCTTAATGATTATTTAAGACTTGATAGAAGAGATTTGAAGTTAATTGGATGATTAAATGGTGATTAACAATCTTGGGTTGTTACACTAAGGGTACACCGTTGTTGCCTTAGCCGTGCTGGTGCTAAGATCCTTCGATATCTGATGGGCTAGATTAGCTCTTTTCTGTATGGCAGTTAGTACACAGATGTTTACATATATGTTTAGTTTTGATGTTTTATTTACTTTTTAGCATTTTTTTATTCAGTCAGCTATTTCTTTGTTCTGCTTATATATATATATATATATATATATATATATATATTAGGATGTTAGACTTTTGCTGCTATTATACGTATCACTATTGAGTTATGTTATTTTAATTTGCATATTTTTTTTGATTACCAACATGTTTAGGATGTAGTATGTTCTTCCAGTACTTATTTAGTTATTTATATTCATGTGCCTTACCTTATTTAGCTTGCATTTGAGGCATGTCTAAGCCTCTCTTTTTGCTAAGTTATAAACATTGTTTATAACTTTTTCTTTTCTTATTGTATTGCTAGTCGCTCCTATTTTTTATGTATTGTTGCTTAGAAATTGTAAAGTGGTGATATTATAAAACATATAAAAAAAATGTATCAGCCTAAAATATACTTAGACAATTGTCTAACATAAGATTTTCTCTTTTTTTGGCTGGGGCTCTATATTGTGAAACCGATAATGTCAGGCGTAGAGCAGATAGAGGATCCAGTACCTGAGGAGGAGCCTTACTTAGAGGAGGAGCAGCAGCTTGGACCTGAGGATATTTAGCTGATTATTTTACCTATGAAGATGAGCATATTTTCTCTTCTATTTATTTAAACTTTAATATTGTAATAATACAGGTACCTATGACTGCGTGTTTGGATTATTATATGCTTATATTCTGAGTCATATTTCATTATGTTTATACTGTGATGCTAGGATGTTTTTTATTATAAATCGCTTTCGCACTCTGTATGAATTCTTATTAAGTGACTGAATGTTTGATTAGATGCTTACTCCTTCTCTTATTATGTGGATTGTGGATTTCATCCTAATCCAATAATAAGTGAAGGGTTAGCTAGAGTGACACACCACCCTTTAGCTTAATCTTGTGGATTAAGGTGTGGGGCGCCATAATTAGGATTATAACCTATTAGATTAAGAAGTTAAAATCAAATACCTGGATTTTAACATCTTAATCCTCCAATTTTGATTCATATTAATCAAGATTGGCTTGGGATTCATAAAATCATCAATTATGATGTTTGATTTATTTATTTAACTTAAATAAGTGTCATATGATTAATATATGTTACAGATTGATTAGTTTTATTTTATCTTAACTTATAGGACCGATATTCTGGATTTATACTTGATAGCTGGATATTGGAGATCCTAAACTTGTATAAGTTTAGATTAGATAGAATGACTTAATTAGGAAACAAAGTGATATCACAAAGTTTGTTTATTGCTATTTAATTTATTAAATTTGAATGTATTGCCTTCCTTATTTTGGGCTTTGTACCATGACACATTATATGGAACATAATATATTTTTTATATTAATTTTGATTCATTCATAAGGCATATTCTTAATTGAAAGAAAGAATTTAAGGTAATGAATTTTATATAACTTATGGAATATGTTTTACTTAGTCTGCCTGGACAGTGTGACTTTACTTTTTCACTAGGATGTTTCTCCTAAGTGCTCAGATGATACTTTACTTTTGCTCTAGGATGTTTCTCCTAGATGCTCAGTAGGTACTTTGTGGCATTATTTTAAATTTCAGATGTTTCTCTTAGATTTTTAGATGGAACTAATTAGAAATAAGTGATTTTGGATCTGGGATGTTTCTCCTAGATATTGCAGATGGACTCTTTTAACAGGCTTTTACTTTTTGGCAGGACTAAGTAAGAATATGTCCATATAAGTTAAATTGTTTTACTTTATATTTTCAGCATACTTCTTTAATTACAGTATTTTCAGTATACTTCTTCTTTATACGGCACTTTGGTCATATACAACAGTTTCTTTAGTATTTGCAATTCTTCATGTAAATTATATTTTTTCAGCAGCTTGTTTTCTCTTGATGGTATGTTAGGATGTTAGAACTTTACTTTCAGCTCAGTACTTTCATTTTATGTTATAAACTAGCATGTATTAAATTGATCATATAACTTAGGAATTTTTTATACTTAGTAATTTTTATTATTTGTTACTTAACCATTCTCTGCAGCTTGAGTTGAGGTATGTGCTTACCTCACATTTTGTTTAAGTTATATTTAAGTTAATTATAACTCTTGTCACTTTTCTTTGATGCTTTTTTGGTCCTAAAATTGCTCAAGTTAAGTTGTGATATCATTTAAATTAATAATTTTCTGCCTAAAATATACTTAGACATTTTGTCTAATTAGATTTTTCTGTTGTTAGCTGGGGCCTTATCATTGTGAATCAACAATTGTAGATTCTGAGCTTTTCGAGGTTGTGGAACCTTCTAAAGACCTTATTCAGGAGGAGGAGCATGCAAGAGAAGATTCTTAGTTCTTTCTTTTACTTTGTGAGGATTGAGTGATCTTACTTTTCTGCTTAAACTTATAAAGTTATTTTGTAATAATACATGTTTAAACTGCTTTTCTTTTTATGCTTATGTATTCTGAGTTGTATAGATCTTATCTGGATTATATGGATGTTATTACTTGTCTTTCTTCCGCACTCTGATATATTATAGTATGCTCATTCAGTGATTGTCTCATTTTGCTCTCCTTATTAGAGCATATCTTCCCTTAACATTTGATTAAGAATGTTCATCCTTAATCTAAATGCTAAGTGAGGTTTGCCCGTTAATGACCACCTCTTAACCTCAGATGATTAAGGGGCGGTCGCCACAGAGCCAAACTAATATTGGACTGATAACTATTAATGTAGGCGAACTCAACACTTAATGATCTCCCAATCATAACACCTCCTTGGTTTACACTTTAGCAAGCTTAAAATAATCATGGAAATGTTAGACCACTTCCAAATAGAGATTTTTACAGCTTAAGAAGTCTACTAGGCTTCTGGTGCATGACCTTCACCAACCATAGGGTAGGCACTTAGAGATAAAGATAGCAATACCTCTTTTAGTGCTCGACCACCAGAAGGATTTCCACAAAAGCTAATACAGCCTACTACCACCCAATAATATTAAAGGATCAGACACAAGTGCAGTTCTTTAGAGTTGTCTGTAGCCGAACTTACAGATTCTATACTTATCATTCACTTTTCTATTATTGGTGAAATTATTGTTCTAAACTATACTGGGAATACAAAATTTTAGGAACCATAAGATCCTACAATCAGAGTAAACTCAGCTGAGCGGTCCTATAAAAGTCAAAGCATTAGAACTCATCAAGGTCTAACTTCAACAAATCAATATCGCCTAATGAAGTTAAACAGTTTAAATCGATCGTCTTATTTACACTAGGACCAAACCTTGATATAATCTATCAAGATTGAGAGTCAAGAGATCAAACCCCAAATATGGTGTTCAAGTCTCTTAACTTATGATTATAAACACATAAAGGTTAGGATTTCTAATCAATTAAAGACTAAAGTTCTAACTAATAATTTAGGTAAGAACTTAGCAAACTAGCTATCATAGCAAACCATAGGGTGTCAGATAGGAGCTAAGTGCCATACAGGGCAAAGTACCACTTTATATGAGCAGCTTCTTGAACCCATGCTAGTTAAGGTGCTACGTGGTTGTGGGTACTTCTTGTGCCTGTAGGTGTCACCTCTAGTCCTATCTATCCAATGGATGGTTATTGGATCTGTGTGTGGATACTAACGAGGACGTCATTTACTTAAGTTGGGGAGATTGTGAAGACCCACTTAAGTAATAATAAGTGAAACTCTTAAACATCTAGGCACCTTTTCAGATAACGATGGAGTTCCTAATAAGAACTCCAAAGTTAAGCGTGCTCGTGTGGGAGCACTCCCAAGATGGGTGACCTGCTAGGAAGTTATCTTCTGAGAGCAAAACCGTGAGTCCTTTCAGGATAAAGCGGACAATACCTTGATACTTAAGAGTTTGGGCTATTACTCCAGGAGGATTACTCCAACCTCTAGCTATTCCTCAATGGAAATAGGAAGACATTTCTATAGATTTCATAACTGGGTCTCCTCGTTCAAAATCTAATAATGATTCTATTTGGGTAATTGTGGATAGGCTTACAAAATCAGCACACTATTTACCCATCAAATAGACAGATACAGTAGACAAATTAACAAAGATTTATCTCAAGGAAATAATAAGATTGCATGGTATTCAAAAAACTATTATTTCTAATAGAGACAGCCAGTTCACATCAAAGTTCTGGAAAGCAATTCATCAAGATCTTGGTTCCCAGCTCTGTATGAGCACAGCTTTTCATCCGCAAACTGATGAACAAACTAAAAGAGTGAATCAAACTCTAGAAGATCTTCTTCACCTTTATGTATTAGATTTTGGAGGAAGTTGGGATGATCACCTTCCATGAATTGAATTTTCTTATAACAATAGTTTTCAAGCAAGCATTGGAATAGCTCATTATGAAGCCCTTTATGGAAGATGATGTATCACTCCTTTATCTTAGAATAGTGTTGGAGAAAATAGAATATTAAAATCAGATTTAATCCTTCATGCAACAGAAAAGATTAAGTTAATTTAGCATCGAATGAAAATAACTCAAGATAGGCAGAAACATTATTTTGATGCTCATCATCGTCATGTGGAATTTTCTGTTGGAGACTTCATATATTTGAAAGTAAATCCATTCAGAGGAGTTTCAAAATTTGGAGTTCCTGGGAAATTAAGTCCAAGATTTATTGGACCTTTTGAAGTCTTGAAGAGAGTGGGCCAAGTGGCATATCAGATCAAGCTTCCACTACATTTGAGTCTGATGCACGACGTATTTCATATCTCTTCATTAAGGAAATACTTAACAGAACCTTTAATGAGAGTGGAAGTAGAAGATATCAATTTGCAACCAAACCTCAGCTTTGTGATCGAACCAGAAGAAATTTTAGATCAAGATGAAAGAAAATTAAGGAATAAATCTATTCCCATGATAAAGATTTGATGGAAGAATTGCTAAACCTGCAGTTAAAGAAGAAGCGGAGCAGTAGTTGGTATCAGAGCCAAGTTGAGAACTTTAAGTTAAGATGGAGCCATTCTCTTGCCAATCTAGGAAAATCATCGCATCTAAAGATACAGTACTTTAATATCTTATTCAACACATTTCCACCGGCTGGACATACTCCTTAGTATACACGACTAAAGGTCAAGCCATACTAATGATCGTAATCCCAAAAATGGAAGAATGATTTAGCGAAGTATTTCAGCTCAGACTTATAATATGTCATCTGTAAGTTTTATAGAATCTTAAATTAGAATTCAAATTATTTGTTATATTTGAAATGTGTTTACTATCCTAAGATGTCATTTACTTGTCTTTACTATACTGTGTTGTTTACTTTGGATGAATGGACATATTTTTCTTAACTTAAAGTTCTCAACTTGGCTTTGATACCAACTGTGACGACCCCAATATTGAGAATCATTAAACTCAAAATTGATACGTCACCATAATATCTAATATTAAATTAGAAGAAAATTAATCCAAATCATTAGATACTGTGTTTGGCTAAGGATTTAGAAGAGGGTCCTAAATTAAGATGGAAGGGATTTTTATGAAAAGTATTATATGAAATGCATATTAAAATATGATACATGTAAGAATACGTGAGAATATAATTTAAAAGTAATTGATGTGAGTACTTGCAATTCTTGGTATAAAAATTCTAATATTTAACATATGAAACATGAGTCTATAATTTTCCAAATTATTCTAAGTCATTAAATTCTTAAAATTTTAGGCAGAGTTTCTACTGTATTTGGTTAAAGAAAATACCTACAATGTAAACATACAAATCTTCCATTTCAATGGAAGATATAATTGAAAGAAAAACAACTTAAAACTAATATGAAATCAATCCATTACATAGGATTGTTTAGTTCCAGTTCTAATATAGAGCTAATTCGTTACTTAGGATTTACTCATTTACAATTCTAATATAGAGTCAATCCATTACATAGGATTACTTATTTCCAATTCTAAAGTAAAGTTAATTCGTTACATGGGATTGCTTACTTACAATTCCAATGGGTTTTGAGTGAGAAAACACATATGTAATAATTATCTATCTTAGAGTATGCACAATTCCATTAATTGCTTAATACATACATGAAGATAAGAAGAGATTCTCAAATTAAACATATAACTATTTTCCAATTCTATATAAAAACTAGTGTACTAATAATTCCAATTAACATATAAAGTAAATATGCAACTAATAACTTAATTAATATTCATTTAAGCATAATTAAACTCCAACATAAGCATAGTAAATATGAAGCAATAACTTTAATTATTACAAACTATTAGTAATTAAAAATAAAGTAATAGCTCACATGTAAAAAGTTAATAAGCTATATTTTTATTATATTAAAAGTGGAAGCAATTTAAACTATGCACTTGGTCCAGCTCCACTAGCCTCCAAATGCACATGATCTATCATATTTTGGCATTTAAATGTGATAGGGCAAAGCCAAGAAAGAGAAAATCTGGTTAGACTAAATAGTCTAAGTACAATTTAAGATTAGGCTAAATATTATATTAATTCAATTGGATATCACTACTAGTTATAAAATTTGCATAAGCAATGGTGCCAAAAAGTAAGCATAAAATGTGGAAAAATGGAAGTAAATAAAAGGCAAAGTGAGTAAGAATACTCATATAAATATACATCCTAGCCTGCGAATAGAACAAGGGTAAAAGCATCCTAAATATGCTAAAAAGAACTAAAATGCATATGAAATTAAATGAAGTAAAGCATGTATATATTCAATGAACTTATGCTAAGTAAGTAAAAGAGACAATGAAGCATTAACTGAAATTAAGCAATATATATTATATTCTAAATGAATTATAAATAAGTAAAACATAATACTGAAGATAGAGAGGGTAAAGCTTATAAAGTAAATAAAGTATCTTATACTCGTAGTTTAAGACAAACATAGCCTAGGACTATGAAGGAACATAGCTAAGAAACTATGATGAGTCTTCACAATCAATAAGATTATAAAGGATCTCACATCTTATTTAATTGAAGTTATTTTTAGAAAGGGTCTCATTCGGTAGGGACTTACAGAATGAAAAAAGGAGTTAAGCATGTCTGCCTAATCGGTACTAGAAAATGGGGTTTCAAATATAACTTACACTCTAATATTCACCCTCTGAGAATATGAGGCTCCTTATTTTTCTAATTTAGCCTGCCCTTGGCTACTTCAATTAGCGACTCCTATTGTTTTAAATGTAAAAGTTTTATTTATGCACAAAGTTTTATATGAATAATTCAAATGAAGAATGCTCAAAGCTAAGCAAGCATTCTAGAAAAATTCAATAATTGCAACTAAGTGATATCCAAAGTTATCTATATTTAATAATCTACTTAATGATTGGAGCTAATTGAGCTCCTAATTAACTTTGAGATATTGATCTCAAGTTAATTAAAATTAATAGTAATAATTGGAGTTTTGAAAATAATGGTTTCATTTTATTTATTATAATATAATAAAATAATTTATAATTATTTGGTCGCTCTCTTGGCCTGAAGGTTTGGAGCAATTCAGAGCTAAATCCAATATTTTGAATTATTTTAATATTTAGTTAATTAGAAAATTGATGTACTTATTTTGACCTCGAAATCGAAATCCGACTTCGTTATTGCGATCATCACCCCCAAATTAGCTAGGGGTGATGTTTTGAACGCATTTAGAAGTCGTCAGATTTTCGCTAATATTTTAATATAATTAAATGCACCGAAAAATGGAATAATTAAATAATCATTAGAATTGAAATCCGATTTTGCCGTTGAGTTGCTCACCCCCAAATTAGCTAGGGTAAATTTTTGGGAATTTTCGGAGCACGTTTAATAAATCTGAATTTTTAAATAAATAAGGAAAATAAATAAGCAATCATTGGATCCCCAAATTACAATTTCCCCTATTTTTTATTTATTATTGTCAGCCCATTACCATTTTCGGTGTCTCCATGCCTTGAGCTGCCAAAGGATGACCTCCTACCCCTATGCTCATGATGGCCTAGCCCCCTACCACCTCTCACTCTCTTCCTTTAAGAAGGAGCTCAAGCTCATTCTTCATCCCCTTTGCAAAATAGCAGAGCTCCTCTTCCCCTCTCCCTTCTTTCTCCTTCTTTGGGTGCTTGTGTTGGAGAAGAAGAAGTGCAGCTTATCTCTAAGCTTGAAGAAAATAGAAGTTTCTACCTCTTCTTTTAAAGCTAAGGTACCCCTTTGCTCCTCTCCTTGTCATTCTCATGTGGTTACATTGCTTGAATGTATCGTTAGAAGTCCATAAATATGTATGGAAGCTATTAAGGCTCATTGATGCATCTCATTTCCTTTAAAAAATGTATGCTCTATTTTTATTATTCTGCATACGCTTATATTCATCTATTATTTTTGTATAGCTAGAATGCTCCGTTGGTGCCGATTTTGGTGTCGATGGAAAGGTATCGGAAATACCTTTCCATTGATATATAGCACCACTCATGGAACTCTTTGGATTGAGAGTAATTTAGCTCAAAAATAGGCCTTAGAGTTTTCATCCAGGCAAAAAATGTCGTCTGGCGCTGCAGCGTTGCAGTGCCTGAAGTTGCAAAGCTAGGCCACTGCAGCGGGCTGCAGCGACATTTCGGTGGAAACTTATATAAATATATAAAAAAGTAATCAAATAGTCAAAATGCAAAATGGACTGCTACGGCGCGCTGTAGCGCGCTGCAGTGGGCTGCAGCGGGTCGTAGCGGGCTGCAGCGAAAATATTTTTGGAACTTTAAAAAATATGAAAATAAATTAATTGAACATTGATCTTTGCAAAATGAACCGCTGCCGCGCCATAGCACGCCACAGCGGGCCATAGCGCGCCACAGCGGACCGCAGCGGGACGCAGCGTAGCCACGCTAAAAGCGCTACCGCGCTAAAAACGCTACAGCGCGCTGCCACGCTAAAAGCGCTACAGCGCGCTGTCACATGAAAAGCGCTACCGCGCGGAAGGCGCTACAGCGCACTACCGCACAAAAAGCGCTACCGCGTGGAAAGCGTTCCAGTGTGCTGCAGTGCCCAAACTTGCAAAAATGCCCAGAATTTTCTAATAAATGCCCAATTTTGGCTGAAATGGCCAAAACTTCACTATTTTTTAGTTAAAATTGAATATTGCATAAAATTCTATGTTAAAAATTAAATTTAAAACTTTGTCATTCTTAATGTGCTTAATAATCTACTATGTACTTTAAATGTATGTCATGTCAAATGCTAATTAATAGAATCCTTAAAAGTATGTATCAAATATGTAAACCTTAATAACCTAAATGGCATGAAACTTAGATCTTTTAGAATTGTGATTAAGTGCTAATCCCTTTGCTTGTTATAGAATTTGATTAGTATTAATCACTTTTTTATTTTATGTCATCTTTCCATTTATATGCCTTTATGATATTAGGATGTATATTAAAAAACTGTAACATTTAAATGGGACATCTTGATATGTAAGCTAAACTTGAACATAAGAATCTTGATAACTTGATTAAGTAGATAATGCTTAATCCAAACCTAAGTTTGACATCAAGAATATACTAATAATATATTGATTTATCATTGACCTTTAAATTAACATTGGTCTTAATGATAGAAAGGTTAGGGGTTAAACCCTAGCTTATCTTGATTAAGAACTAAACCTTAATCACTTAATTAATTAATTTGATTGTAAGATAATTTAATTGACATTATTCCAATAATACATATAATTTGATATTGATCTTAAATCATCAAATTAGAAGTGCTTAGGATAATATTGAATGTGTGTGATTGAACTATCTGAATCCAAACTTTAAATCTTTGATTTTCTCTTATATAAGACAATTAGCATAAGATGGAAATAAAAATTGTAATAATTTATGCAATGATCTAGCTCTAATAAGATCTTTGATTTTATCCCATGATTGTAGAATAGGCAAGGATCAAATAAATTTTAATCATCTGATCTGATAACTTAACCTAAGTATAACAAGTGAATCTTAAGAAGTAGAAAAGTGAGATCTTATGGGTCTTGCTATAGGATCGTTATTGAAATGGTTAAGGACCTTAACTAATGATACATTGAGGTAGGAATGACTTTTGTAACTTATTGAGATAGAAACCTAGTTGATCTTTCATAATCCTAGAAGTTGAACTTGATACCTTGTGGTAGAAATCACCTAAAGCAGTTAGAATGTGACTTATTTCTTGTGATAACAACCTATGTTGAGTGATCTTTTGATCACATCCTTGGAGCCTTATGTAGAACTCACCCACTTAGAGTAAGGATTAATAGATTTGATAAATCCTCATCGATTAGATAGAATCTTCTGAACTCAGATTATTGGTTAGGTATAGTAAGGGTATACCCATATTACTGGATTATTTTAGTAACATTCAGGATTGGCTGATTCACTCCAATGTGGACTTATGACCAGATGTTGTCCTACGGGATTAGCTGAATACAGTCCCGTTAGAATATATCTTCCAAAACTAAGAGTATTACAATTAGTGAATAAGATCTTTAGTTTGAGATATAAACTACGACCAGGTTCTGCCTCCTATCGTAGTGCGCTTCGATAAGTGCAGTTTAAGCAAACTAAGTATCTTAAGTCACTATGCGTAGACCACTAAGTATGCTTGCAATTAGGGCATTTGCGGCTTAGCTTGGGATGTAAACTATGACCGGGTTCTACCTCCTATCGTAGTGCGCTTCGATAAGTGCAATTTATACAAGCTAAGGGTTAAATCTATCTTTCTTGCAAATATGCTAAATATGTGTATATAATCATTCCAACTAATGATTTTTTTAAGTAAACTCTCAACCTTAACCAATTATCAAATTAGAATTTAGGAGTCAGAATCCTTTTAGCAGGGTTCTGCACAATTAAGACCTAGAATTCATTATCATATTTTAAAGCATTTTCTAGATTTATCTCATGTAGTTTAGAAGCATGAGCATGAGCATAAGCATGATGTGTGAGTATCAAAATGATGTATAAATATCAGTGATGATTTGTGAGTTACGGAATGTTGCATACATTGTCTAGGGAATTTCATGATGCATCAGCATCATCAGTAGATAGTATTCCCAACTGGATGTATGTGTACATTGGACCGTACTGCTCATAACAGTTCAATGATATTTTGGTGGCATATTAGTAGCATACAGTATTGTGGCATATTCAGATGCACAGTTTCAGTGGCATACAGCATAGTTATACATATGATTATTCAGTTTTAGATTCAGTTTTATTTTGATTTATTTTCAGTATTCAGTTACAATTCAGTTTTACTTATATTACTTCAGTTCTGTACAATTTTAGACAATTTTGTAATTTCAGTTATCTTTATAGTATTTCAGCAGATTTAATTATATTATGTAAATGTTAAATAAATAATTAGAACTGTTTAGATTAGTTTCGATGTATTAGACTTATTGTCTAACACGATATACTTTTGGGATCCGACAATTTGCTAGATCCTGAGCAGTATATTGAGATAGGTCAAGAGGACACCCAGGAGATTCAGGAGAAGCCAACAGAGTATTAGTGGACTCTTCTTTAGTTTTTACTACTTCATTTCAGTTCACTATTTAGTTTTTATGTCTGTTTCAGTAGAATGTTTGTAATAATTATGGATGTATTTTCTTTTCTTTTCTGAGATGAATGTTTTTCATACAACTTCTGTGCTGAATATTTCTGGATATTTGCTTTAAGCTTCCGCACTCTGTTATATACTACTTATACTTAGTAGTGTGATGTGATCAGTATACTGGAAATGCTGATATGCTATACATATGATGGATTCCTATTGTATTACAAATCCAATTTATGTATCTGTCTAATACTTAGGATAAGGATATTACTCTTATCTTAAGTATTAGCTCACAATCCTCCTTGAGGTTGAGTCAGCAACCCTTCAAATGGGCTTAGTTTTCAGCTATTTTGGGGAGACGGGTTATTCCTCCCCGAGTGGCGCACCACTTCATCGCCGATATGATTGTACTTAATTCTTTTGCGCGCGGCAATGGGGCGGGGCGCTACAGCACCCTATTGAATGGCACCCAAAGAGTTATAGGAATTGAACAAGCAACTGCAAGAGTTGTTGGAGAAAGGTCTTATCAGGCCTAGTTCTTTCCCGTGGGGAGCGCCAGTTTTATTTGTCAAGAAGAAATATGGATCAATGCGAATGTGCATCCACTATAGATAGTTAAATAAAATAACAGTAAAAAATAAGTACCCTTAGCCCCGTATTAATGATTTGTTCGATCAATTGGTAGGAGCAAAAGTGTTTTCAAAGATCGACCTGCGATCAGGGTACCATTAACTGCAAGTGAAAGATTCTGATATAGCAAAGAATGCTTTTAGAACCAGATACGGTCACTATGAGTTTTTAGTGATGTCATTCGGACTGACAAATGTGACTTCTATATTTATGAACCTAATGCAAGCGTATCTTAAAACCATACCTCGATAAATTTGTCATTGTGTTTATAGATGATATTCTAATATATTCTAAGACAAAGAAGGAACACGAAGGTCATCTCAGGACCGTATTAGAAGAACTGAGAAGCCACCAACTTTATGCCAAATATTCAAAGTGCGAATTTTGGCTTGAATCTGTCGCCTTCTTGGTCCACGTAGTAGGTGCTCAAGGGATCAGAGTAGATCAGAACAAAGTCAGCGCCATCTAAGAATGGGTGCAACCTAAGTTAGTAACCGACATCATGAGCTTCCTGGTTTAGCCGATTACTACAAAAATTTTGTGAAGGGATTTTCTCAAATAGCCTCTCCACTCACCAAACTCACCTAGAAGGTTGCACCATTTAAATGGTCGTCAGCTTGTGAGCAGTATTCCAAGCACTAAAGGGTGCGCTTACAGCTGCCACCGTTCTAGTTCTTCCTAAGGAAGGAGTAAACTACCAAGTCTATACTGACGCCTGTGGTATAGGCTTAGGTGCTGTGTTAATGCATGAAGTATTGTCTATGCTTCCCGTCAACTGAAGACTCACGAAAGGAATTATGCCGTCCATGATCTAGAATTAGCTGTTGTAGTGTTCGCTTTAAATATCTGGTGTCACTATCTATATGGAATACAGTGCTGAATATTCACAGATCATCAGAGTTTAAAGTATATATTCACTCAGAGAGAGTTAAACTGCTGACAAAAGAGATGGCTGGAACTGATTTGTGATTATGACCTTGTTAATCATGTCCTAGAGAGGGATTTACAAGATGGCATATAATGACTTGACAATGATTATTTTTTTTTATAAAAGATTGATGGAAGTATAAGAATGTGATTCCTTATAATTATTAAAATAAACTCTAGAACACCATTAAGTGAACATTGCTGAACAATGAATATTATTTCCATATTTTTATTGAATAAATGACATGACAATTATAACTTGAATTTTCTCCATTTTCTAATAATCATCTATATGGTTTATGAAGAATTTTAAAGATGCTAACTAGCCTAAGACATATAACTAAGCATCCAAGAGAACATGCCAACATAAGATCCATAAGATTGATCAATCATTGTAGGGAGATATATATGCATAAGTATCAATTGAAAAACCACTGACATCTTAACATAATTTACATGCAGAGTTACCACGACAACCAACATAAACTATTCTTGCAAAAGTAAGTGACAAGGGCAAGCGGAGATGCATGCATATGGGTCAGCAAATTAATATCCATTAAAATACAAGTTGCATGCAATCATGAGAAATTCAAGAAAGATACTTTCTATCCTCATTAATACACGTCAAGAAAGAAATGGATAATATCAACATAATTAGAAATGTTGGGGTTACGGTAATGCAGTTATACCTCAATGACCATCAGCATAGGACTGGCTAGTGGCAAGGAAAGGTTTAGCCGTAGGCTTGACGGTCACTAAAGACGACTGTAGCTCGGCCATGAGGGAAGGAGTTGCACGACAGGGCAGCAACTCGGTAATACATTAAGAGTTCTCGGCTGGAAGGTGGATCGACCATGACTTTGGACGGAAGGAGGCGCTGTATGTGCTTGACACCTATCCTAGAGGGAGGTCAAACTTGACTTCTTGGACGAGAAGATGGAGATCGATCGGAGAGGCAAGTGGCACTAAGTCACTCAGCAAGGTTAGTTTTAGGGCTTGCGGACAACCAAAGAGGATGAAGGTTTGGCAGTTCCTAGCCCCAAAAGAAGGAAGGAGAGGCTAACGGTTGGGTTCTTGTTTGAAGGAGGGAGGCCTATGCTTCGGTGTCTCGACAGAAGAAGCGGTCAGCATGAGAAGAGATGCGATCGTCAAGTGGAGAGGAGCGATCGATGCGTGGAGGGAGAAGGAGAGTCGCACAGGCTTGCCTTGTGTGTTCGACAGAGAGGATGCAGGGAGTCGGCTAATAAAAAAAGAGAATTAAATTTAGATTTAAAAGAGATTAGGTTGGAATGGGGGTGCTATAAGAGCAGCTCAAGCCATTTGGGAGCCACAGATTGCGATCGAGCGACCACAATTGCTCGAAACTTTCAAGCTTCGGTTAATCACCGATTGAACACTGAAAATTATAAACTTGGTACTACAATAAGCGTCTCAATGAGACAAACGCACTCATTCAAAAATTATTGAATTTAGATGAGTATTTTATTTTAGATTAATTTTCAAGCGAAAATTTTTAAAATTCATCACAATCAATCTAGAGCTCGAAACCTTACGAAACTTGAAACTTAGCATCTTCCTTAGATGCTTAACCTATATATGCAAAAATTTATAAGTTTTGATTTATAATTTATTTATTATTAATTTTTAAAGTTTAAACTTCACGAATTTATTTAGGATGATCCGTGATCCAATTGCACTCAAATTTTTGCATGAAAATTCCCTTAATATGCTTTATTTGAAGATATTTTTATTTGATTTTTATTTAACTTAAATCAGAATCTTAATATTCATTTTAATTTGATTAAATTCAGGTCAAATCAGCTGAGTAATAATCATGGGTTGTTATAGTAATAACCTAAGATTATTACCCAATTTAATTAGTCTAATTAGTCTAGAAACACTACCATTAGGCTCTAATCCTTATTAGAATCAAACTCCAAAATTTTAGGCATTCATTTGAATAGATTGAATATTTTATTTAATTTAAATAATTAGAAAAATAATAAATATATTTTGATCTCTAATAAAAAATATGATTATATTTTTGAGTTCCTCATACCTAAAATAGCTAATGGCTAAATTTAAAAAAAAATTAGAACTCATATGGTTAAGATATATTGATTAATGCAATTTGTTGACATGCCACAAAATAGTGTAACTTTTGATCACATACAATTATACGTTGTCTGAAGTAATATGAGAATTGTGAGTTCTAGATTTATCATCCTCAAAGATTAAATGAGGGTTTCTGGTTACTATTCTCTCTTTCAAAGTTTAAACAATCAAGATTTTGATTTTGTTGTTAAACTAGATCTAACATGCAAAGTAAATTAATTTAAATTAATGAGGATATATCAGATTTAAAAAATCAGGGAGAGTTAAGTTGATCGACTATAATTCAATATTTCTAGTTCTTGTCGAGTTTAAATTCATTAATTCACGAGAATGCTAAACTTACATATTTCAAGGGATACAGATACTTATACCCACTAATGATTTCTCATGCACTTGGGTCACTCACCAATAAATCCTAAGATCATTTTTAGTTGATCTCATACGAGACCTATGGACTTCAGATCTTAACATCTAAGTGGTAGCTTTTTTAAGTTTTATCAGCATTATTTTTCTAGTGTAAATTCAACTAGATTTTCATCTCTGTTCTCATATGCACATAGATATATCCATTTTCAAAGGAGAAGGTATAAGTCTCTCTTCTCCAGCAATCCTTTAATTGGTCTCACCTTATGTAACAATCCTAGGCTGTTGTCATGCCCAATCTAGACTAAACCAAGTCTTAATTCTTGTTCAATTATGACCTAGCCCTAAAAAATTGGGATCCATGAAAATCCGATTGGATCAATTGATTATTTTGTTAATTTATTTGACCTAGAAAATTAGCTTATTTAAATTAATCTCAAAATAAAAATCTGAGTGCATTTTTAATTCATCCCACCCAATATAGCCATGGGTAAATTTTTAAAGGTTATGTAAGCTTAAATTGGATTTATTTCTAATTAAGGTTAAACAATTTAATTATAAATTTATTAAATTCCCTTTTTCTCTATAATCCAAAATGTCGGTCGCAATTTTGGAAGATCATGACCATTCGCGGTTTGTCAAACCTAGATCAGGCAGCCCACTTTCATTTTCACTCAAATCTGTCTCTAGCCGTCATATTGCAACTGTGATTGGATCTAAGATTGGCCATTACAGTGCATTGTATTTGGGCCATTATGTCTTTTTCCTTAGATCCATCAGGTGGCCTACGACCCTCCCGATCCTATTCATCATTGTCTGCTCCCGACAGCTTTCATCCAGTTGTATAGCTCATATCAGAGCTTGTCCCCCGCTGCCATGCCATGTCCCCAATGTCGTTGCTCGCCTTCCCAATAATTAAAGAGCATCATAATGGGCCATGATGCCCGGTTGAACTGCTATTATCATTAAGAAAGCTAGGTTATTAGGCTCGGGTTCAATTTTCCAAGGCCCATCCACCCAAACCTTTATCAGCTATAAATAGCTTTGGAGAACCTCAGAGAGTCTCATTACACTCTCTAAAACTCTCAATTTCTCTTACAGCCTCCTACATTCACTCAATCCCACCCCTGTAGACCAGTCATCAGTTAGCCTTCCCAAGCAGCTTCCAGGTCAATTAGTGGGCTAAGCTTAGGGTTCAAGCTCCCAATCATCAGTTGAGATCTTCAAAATGCTTCTAAGACCCGAATTATCTATAGTCCAACTATCCACCTACAATCACTCGTCTCATTGCCTATCCTGGTACAACACCTTACATGAGTTGAATTGGCCTCTAATTCTTTATGTTTCCTTCGTCCAATAGTCTCCTGAATGATTGGGTTGCCTTAGCGATTATAATTAGTGTATGGCTGTGTGGTTTGATAGTGAACTAGATGGTAGAAATCATTGTTTGGTTGGGGATATTGCCTGAAATGCCCAGCAGCTATATGGAGCCCCAACCTTTCCATGGTCATATTAACATGTCTATTAATATGATTATGATATAGTGGTCACCATGACATATCCTCAATTTCTCCCTAACTTGTTGATAACTATAAGACATTCCACCTACTTTTGTAATTCAATCATCAAATATGTGTACATAAGTAACAGAGTGCAAAAACAATGTAAATAATATTCATCTCTATAATGCATAAGTAATAGAATATAACTCAGCTCAGAATAAATATGCAAAAAAGTAAATACATCTAAATCATAAATTATTACAACATTTGAATAAAGTTTAATTGGAAGGAAACGCTCATTAGCAATAGGAAGGTTCTCCTCCTGGCTAAGCTCTTCACCTGGTGCTGTATCCATAAAAAGTTCTGAATCTGACATGTTGGTTCTTACATGTCAGTGTCCTAGTCAAGAAAAAAAAATCTTACACTAGATAATTTTTTTTTAAGTACATTTTAAGATGATTTAATGAATTCTATATTTCTAAGATATTACATTTAAACTTAACAACAACAACAACTAAAGGAGAAACAAGCCACAAAGAAAATGAAAAGTATAAATAAAGGTATTTATAACCTATCAATATGAAATATATAAAAAACATACATCAAGCCAGAAGTTGCAACAAGATTAGGTAATATATATATATATATATATATATACACACTGTAAAGTAACTACAACTATTGAAAATGAACATCATAACATGATCATTTTATTATATGTTAACTGAACAGAAAATAAAACTGAGCTGTGATACATACAAGTAGATCAAGTCAAAATATATTGCAATAATGAATCAAGCCTCTATCGGGCTCGAACAAGCCCAATTCATGATTGACTGCTTGAAGAGTAATAGTAGTGAACAGTGTCCAGGTCGGCATTTGGGACTTCAAACCTAGGTCACCACCCTATAAGGTGCTAGAGGTGACCTCCGGTGACGTGTAATATCTCCATTAAAAGGTCTTTTCGAGACTTTTCGATTGACATGCAGGTCGACCACTAGCGACCAACGGAGCTAGGGCAATTTTGATGCCCTAGCTCCCAAAACTCGTTTAGTTTCATATTGTTACTGCATTCGTTTGTCCAATTTCTACTGAGCAATTATTTCGATTTGTCTAATTTCTGAATATGTTTAATTTGAGCCCTTCAATTGTTCATTCAAACATTGAATTAGTTTTAAAATGATTTGTTGAGGGGACTGAATTGAACATATTGAATAGTGGAGGGATTATTCTGCAGCTAGATTAGGATTTTTGTTTCAAGCAAATTGGCATATTTTTCTTTTATTTTAATGGTTTGCTGTGTGTGGAAGCATTGTTGCACCCATTGAATCTGCATTCTGTAGCGCATAAAATAATATTGGACAAATTTGTCGTTGTATGGATTCTTTAGGTAACTTGTTTTCATGAAAATCTTTCTTGTTTTCATATTAATTATTTAATCTTAAATATTAGAATCATTCAAATCCCTCTTACTACATCTAAACTACTCTCCAATTTGGCATTATTTTATCATTTAAAAACATAGATAAAAGAGTAATGTTATATATTAATATTATATATGTTCAAAGTCAAATGTCTAAATGCACAAATTTTTGTGTGTTATACTCACAACTATCTCTTTGTTTATAACATCAAATCCTGATTGGACTGATTGTGTTGATAGGTTTAGATGAGCTATCAAATTATTCTCAAGAAGTATGAATTTATGACATAAAATTTAGGATAATAACAATAATAACACTGAATGAAAAATAATTTGTGTTATGTTTTTACGAACAATGTTATTTGGATTATATGAACAACCATGAAATCTAAAGAATTTTCATTTTTTGAAATGATTAGCTCGTGGTGAGATATTTTTCTGATTCATTTGATTCTTGCTTAATATTTTAAGTGTTGAAGTAATATGCTGCATAATTATCATTCCATATTTTGATGGATTAGTGGTCTGACGGCATCTTAGTGAACTTAGATATACTATAAGAATTTTCTTATTCATACTTGAATACATTTAATGCATTGTAAATAATTAAAATAGCAATGTCTAATCACTGCCAAACTCTATGAACTTTCATATATTTTTACATATACTAATAGAGATATAAAACATATAAATTAATTAACACGAAGAATACTACTGCCCTTGAAAAAGTCCTCTACATTTTTCTTTTTCTTTTTGCAAAATCGATTGAATTTCTTAGCAAATTTTGAGCTTCAACCTCAAGTGAAGCTTTCTTAATTTCCTCTTCTATTTTAGCAAAGTCTTGAACCTTATCATCGTCTTCAAGTAAAGCGAGTATCATTTCCTCTTCTGTTTCCTCTATCGTGGTGGGAAGACGGCGAGATGCTTGGCGATTACGGTACAACTTCATAAATTTAGCCATTTCTTCGGATTCCATACAATCATGTTCCTCATAATTAGTAAAAACTGCCAGCCAAAAGATAAAAACTACTATGTTTTAGCAGCGGTGCCTTTTCTTCCCCTACCGCGTGTTACCATTTTCCATCTTGCAGTTAAAGAAGAATAATTTTTCATAACATGGTGAAGAGAATATACTTAAGAGATTGATTAAGATTTAAGGCACTTCCCTGTTGTATAATAGGGCTTGCCACAATTAGTATTAAGTCCTCAAAAAAGGGTTGAATACATGCTGGCTCAATTGAAGCTATAGGGGCTGAAGTAGTTGGAGTTGAAGCTATAGGGGCTGAAGTAGTTGGAGTTGAAGCATTGGAGTTACAAACATAAAAGTTAAGGACAAAAAAATCATATATAAGAGCGAAGGATTAAAATAAAAAATTGTAATTGCCTAGGGCTAATTTGACAACTTTCTTACATTAATTTGTATGCATGAACCAAGAAATTTGAACCTCTAGCGCTTCTTGATAACTTGATTTTCATTATAATGCAATAATATAGTTTAGTATTATTATTAATTGTTTACTTCATATATTGAGTTTTGGATCTACTAAGATTTTGGAATTCAATTCTAAAGCTATTATTCATAACTCTAAGTTTTGTTTTAATCCATCACAATGAATATCCATTTAGAGCTTGCTTGCAAGACCATCATCCATCATCTTCTCCTTCACAATTAGCTTTCAATATATATAAATATTACTAGTTATATATTCTTGTTTATGCTAGTTGAAAATATTTGATTGAAATTATTTAATTAAATTAAATAAGTCAAGAATTATCATGAGTAAAGAATATTTATTATTTAAAGATTTCGTTTCATCAATGGTTGGTGTATGGCCATACACTTGGTGACTACCAACGATAATTAAATATGCCTTTGGGCCAACTTACTCTTAAACAATGAAATGAAATGTTGTCAGCATTGATTAGTAACCATATAGATTATTTCACTTTAATTCGATAACTTTCTCTAACACAAGTGTTCTTACTGAGTAATTTCCAAATATCGGCAGTATCTGGTTGATGAATATAATCCTTGAATATTCTTTTTGTCCAACCCTATAAATATAAGACAAATACTTAATGTAATTCATTGAAGATAAAGTTGCAAAGATATATAGAGCTTACTGAAGATAAAGCTACATCGAGCATGCTTTAATTCATTGACATTATTTAGATTAAGATGGAGCGGTTTGCTCTTCTACTGATCATTCATATGCCGATGTATCTCTATAAATATTTTAGTTTATTATCGGAATAGCAACTGCTACATTTCACACATCCTGACTAAATTGTTTTATAATTTAGTAACTGCTTGATTCATTATTTCGTAAGCTAAAATGGTACATCATAAAATCTTGATAGATTTCATGCCAAAGTGATAGCTCTTTTTCTATCTAAATGCAATTTATATTAATGCTTCTTTGTTTTTTTCTCTTTTAGTTAAAATCATTAATTTAGCTTCAATTTCAAAATAATTTTCTCTCTGAAATGCACTCTAAACTTGTATTTTTTTAACAACAAAATTACTTAATAATAAAAAATTACATAATCGGTTGAGCTCCAACAAATAAACTAACAATTTCGGAGCCTAACTGAGCCAAAAGAAAATATTATGCACGAAAAGCAAGCCCAAACCTCATCATAGTCTTCAAGTAAAGCGGGTACCATTTTCTCTTTTGTTTCTTCTATTATGGTGGGAAGACGGCAAGATGCTTGGTGATTACGGTACAACAACTTCATAAATTTAGTAATTTCTTCGTATTCCATATAATCTTCATCCTCGGAATTGCCTCCGCCGCTCGCGTCGACAATTTCTTCTTTAAATGCTTCTATTTCGTTAATTCCTCCAAAATAGGATCACTTGGACTTTTCATTGTTCTGCATGCACCAAAGTGTACAATTTATAAAAGAGTTTATTCTTCTATTGATGCAAAAATAATTTAAAGAGTGAAATACCTGATTTGCGAAACAACCGAGTTCAGAGGAATTCATTGAGATTAAAGACTTGTTTTATAAGCACCATCAAAATAACTAATTGGCAGTTCCCTATATTAATATAAATTTTGTTTGATTCTAAATGTATCAACACAATTTTATCTATCTTTTTAATTTTAATAAATTATTTGAAATTGTTTTTATAACCTTACTACTAATAGTTAAAAGTTGTTAATTTTTAATATTAAATTATATTAACTGATATTCATTTAACTGCATGAAATCATTTAACTAATGATAAGAAATTTCTCGATTAAACCCCCAAAAATATTTCTAATATTTCGATCATTCCAAATAGATGAAAGAGTATGATGAGATCATCATTCAGGGTATTGATACATAAATAAACAAGTTGTGTGTGCTATGTATGCAACAGGAAATTTGCAGAAAAGCACTTGCTACATGATTGTAAGTACTTTTTGAGCCCTGTAGAGGCCACCTCTAGTCTTATCTACCAAATTGTTGATCTTCGGATTTGTGTGTTTCTGACGATGATATTAGTTACTTAAGTTTGGGAGGTTGTAAAGACTCACTTAAGTAGTATTAAATGAAACTCTTTAACATCAAAGCATCTTTTAAGATAACGATGGAGTTTCTAATAACAACTTCAAAGTTAAGTATGCTCAGGTGGAGCTCTCCCAGGATTGGTGGCTTGCTGAGAAGTCATCTTCTGGGAAAAAAATCGTGAGACCTATCAAGCCAAAGCAGACAATACCTTGGTGCTTAAAAGTTTGAGCTACTGCACGACTTGACAATGAAAAAGCCAATTTCCTTTGTACAATCCGCATGGTAGGTGTACAAACCACAATTACAACTTTGGCAGCACATGGCCTTGAGGTAAAGTCTTCAAGCACAAGTAATACCTCAACAAACTTCAACACGAATGAGAAAGTTAAGAACTTAATGTAGAACGAGTTTGCACTTGAATAGTACTTGGTTAATTAAGATGTGTTTAGAAGCCTCAATAAGCCTTTACTTGCATGCCAAAATAAGCTCAATCAGCTTCATTAGTTAAATAATGTAAGAAATGATTTCTTGTTGGTACTCGCCAAACAAGTTGTTTGATCTTGTTGAGCTATTTCAAAATGCTAGTTTGCAACAATCAAATATGGTACATTTGAGTGTTATGTGGACTCATTGACCGAGTTAGTGAACCCAAATTGCGCAAGCTTATACAGTAACCCAAACTCTTATGAGCATTGCAAAACTAGTCTATATACGCTACTTAACTTGCTTATACATTGGTCAATTTGTTGAGTGAGTTGTCTGATCACCCTAGGCTAGTGTAGATTTTACCCATTTTATTTATAATTCTCTCTTTACTTAAGATCTTAATAAATTATAATCTACAACACACATACATACTCATTCTCTCTGTATATTATTATAATATACAAAACCTAAAAAAAAAATAGAATCAATTCAAAGTTCACTAGAGTTAGGTTCTAAAATAAATGTCATTTCAATTCAGAGTTGCATCTCAGCAACGATTGTAAGTAATGCATACAAAATTTATGGGTTTATGATAAGCAAAACTATAAGTGAGCTCGTGTTATACAAGGTCAATGAGTGCTAACTTTCATAAAAATTGAATGAATGTTCAAATAATAATATAACCTAGTATAATAAAATAAATGAATACATATATGTAATTAAACCAAAAGGCACATTCATAGAGCACAAGTTATCAAAAAAAGTGAGGGCTAGAAGACAGTAAATACCAAGAATTCTTTCATGAATCTCTTCATCTTCTTGCTAAAGTACCAACTCTTCTCAAAGAGGCCAAGGAATTAACACCATAGGTGATAACCCTTTTCTTTTCCCATCTCTTTTACTATCTTCCTCTTTATCTACTCTTACTCATGTATGTGCATGCTATGGTTTCTATTTTTTTTCCTTTTGTTTATAACCATGGCATGAGATTATTGAATAAAAAAAAAAGCATTAATTAATTGCATAGCTTTAACATTTAAAGAAAAATTAATTTTTATCTTGAGCATTTCAAACATATACAAGAAGTTTTATATTCAAAGATGAAGCCCGGTAGCTTGAAGCAAGACTCCTTAGCAAGAACCCTCTATATTCATACCCGTTTGAGTAGATTTTTAGAAACAATTCTTATCGCATGTGAATTAATCTTCATGCTTTAACAATATCCCATTTAAAGGTTAATTAGATATGAACTTTTTAAGTTCAAGCAAATTTATGTGACACATCTATCATCAACCTTAGAGGCCTATTGTTTTGAGAACCTTCTTTATCTGCACATAAATGCTTGTCCTTTATGTTGCACAAGGGTTTCTGTGCACATGAACATTTCTTGTTCTTTCGTGTTCCGGATAAAAGCAACATTTCCCTTAGATATAAAGCTAGATTGAGTAAAGGATTATCAGGAGTAGAGACGTCTATACACACCCTTTGAACACAAGTCTGTCTATGTGTACGTGAGAATAGAGATGAAAATCTAGTTCTATTTGCACTAGATAGAGAATATCATTAGCTCATTAAGAAACCACTGCTAGGACGTTAAGGTTTGAAGTCAAAGGGTCTCTTATGGAGATCGGCTAAAGACAACCTTAGGGTTTTGCGGTGAGTGACCAATATGTGTGAGACATTACTAGTGGGTTTATATCTATGCAGCCCCTTGAAGCATAAATTTCAATTTCACACAAGTTATTCAATTTAAGCTTAGCATGCACTGAAAATAATGAACCATAATTAATCAGCCTAATTCTCCCCAATTTCCTAAACATTGTTAAAATCCTCACTTAATCTTAGATTTACTTTATTTGCATCAAAAAGTAACTTAGCTTTAAAAAAATGATAAATTAACAAGTTAAGCATTAGCAGTGAGATCAGCAGTTAGTAACCATCACTTGATCTCTGCGAACGATAAATGCAAAACTCTAGTTCCTTTATTATTCCAAACGACATGAACTCGTGTGTATCCAAAAGACACTAATTTGTGGCATGTCCTTCAAGATATTATGCATTTGTGAAATCATCTTATAGCATATTTTGAATTTAAAATGATATGTCATTCATATGAAAAAGAGCTTATGGTCATTCATACAACTTTGCAGCATTCACAAGTACCTCAATAAATATTAAATCCATCCATGAAATTTACGGCAATGCATACTTTGAATATATAGACATGTTATTCATTTTACCCGTAAGAAGCATATTAATCATAGTAAATAGTTAATGAAAAGTATAAATTATAAGTTATTACAATGCTACAAGATTCCAAGTCATAAGAGAAAGTTTTAGTTTATAAAAGTTTGTCAAGAATGTTTGCAATGTGCACACTTTACATATCAAGTAAACAAGAAAAGCTCTTTTATGAAAGCACTCGTAAAAGCAAACCTTTCTCATGGAGTAACTCGGTTGCTTCACCCCCACAATATGGCATTGTAAATGTGTGATCATAATCAAGAATAATTTGTTGGACCGGCTTGCTGCAAGAAAAAGTATATGGCTCCAGTTAGAGAGCATTTCTAGTATATACATGTTTGAAAAACTAGTAATATTAATGTTTCAGATTCTAGATATGAAAACTGGCGCAGTGCTATTATAAGAGTGAATCTATGAACATCAACGGCTTTGCAAATACAACTGAGAGTGAACTTCAAAAAGTACATACTTAGTGTTTGGCCATAAATCCTTATAATAGATTTGTAAAGAAGAAAAAAGATGGGATCAGTTAAATATTAAGTATGCTCATATATTTATGCATAAAGTTACATTTTCTTTATTTTATAATTAAAATTGTCCTTAATTACAATTTTATTGAATTTTACTCATGTTGGAAAACCTGAACCATTGTATGCACATGCACAAATCATCGTCTAAACCAACAAGTGAAGCCATGCACATAAGCAGCTTTGTAAATACTACTTTTGCGGGAGAACTACAAAAAGAATATTTTTTATGTTGACCACAACTCTTTAAAATAAAACTCTAAAGAAAAAAAAAATGGTACCAGTTAAAAGTTGACATCCTCATATATATTTATGCAAAATTATGTTTTCATTTAGTAAAACCATTATTGCTATTTTTATTAAATTGAATACATGCTCACAAATCATCAATTTAACCAACATGTGAAGTACATGAATTATTAATATTAAAATGATATTATGTAGAATTATTTATAAAATATCCAAAACAGTCCATTGAACCTTATAAATCCCAACTTGCTTCCCTCAACTCTTAAAAAAAATACAACATTAGTCCCACAATTTAATTTCAATAACATCACGTTAACTCACACTAGAAATAAATAACATTTTGGGAAAGCAAAATGTGATTGAAACCGGTAACAATAAACCCTATTTTAATGCAATGATTGAAGTCACTAATTAGAAGGTCTACTAGAAAAAGAACAAAATGCATTATTTACTAAATTCAACCATTTTTTTAAATTACACGTGGAACTAAATTTGTAATAGTTTTAAGAGTTGAGGGACCAAATTGAGATTTGCTAGTGTCAATGGACTAGCTTAGATAATTTTAAGAAGTCGATGGACTATCTTAGCAAATAACTCATATTGTGCATATGCAGAATATTAATATATAATATTTCTTTCATACTAATGCTGGCTCTCCTAAACTAAGGTGAGTTGGACTCAACATAACCCTGATGTGTTTTATATATAAGCATACTATGTTATTGTATTTGAAGATCATACCAACTTAAAAAGTACAAGTAGTCACAAGTTCTGTAAAAGAGAAGGCAATAAAGAATAAGGTTAACTCTTCAATGCTCAATAGAATAACGAGCATGAAAATTAGGCCCTGATTAGAAATCACTTTGACTTGGAAGCTTGAAAACACTTGGCAGTTCACCTTAGGGAAAAGATAGGGTAATTTTTCTCTTGGCTCTTCTACACTAATCACTATTTTTAGTTATACAAAGGCACAATGAGTACAACAAACTCATGTAGAAAGTGGTTGGCCTTTTAAGAGGCTCTTGAGCAAAAAAAAAAAATTAAGAGGTTCCCATGGAGTAACATGCCCGGCTAATCTTTCCACATAGTTAATAATCCCATCGCGTCTTTCTAAACATTACCGTTGGGAAAGGGTGCTGTGTCATTAAGCAATTCAATTAAGGTGATACCTTCCTCTACTATAGATAAGTAGAACGTTAATTAGAGAAAAAACAATGCATTTAACTATGATTTGAATAAAGATCCACATAATAAAATTTAGATGATATTAAAGAGCTCTAGATTTTACAAGAATAAAAACCAAGATATAATGATTAAATTATCATGGATCAAAATTTGGAAAAATTGGGATGTTTACATAGAGCAATCGCAAACTAAACTTTAATCATGCTAAGTAATCTTAAGTTATAACATCCTTCAAATTATACCATCAATATATTATATTTTTAATCTACTTAAGACAAAAAAATTTAAATTCTAATTAAATTCTCCATACTTGAGTTTCGCTTTAACCTCATCTCTAATCTTTCAGATAAGAATAGTAAGAAAATAACATACATCAAAGCACTTTTCCTTGAACGAGTTAAGAGCATATCAATAATTGATAACAATACATAGGAAATCAAAATTGATCCTTGATATAGTAACATCATTAAAATAGAAAAATTATTTAACAAACCATCATATATTCAAAAAAATATAGTTGTTCTATTATACATATCATTGAATATATCAAAATAAGAAATCCAAATCCTTTTCCTTTCCACTATTATACATAAAAATACCTCTTAAGTATTTTATCATAAGCCTTTTCTAAATTAATAAATATTAATGAGATCTTTTCACTCTCTGAATGACATAAAATATTTCTAATCAGCAATATATATATATATATATATGCATCACTCCCTATTTCATATAGACCTTCAAAAATATCTTCTTAACATTCCTAATAGCTTTTTTAAACTGACAATGAGCTAATTTAAATCACTTCTCATTCATTCTTTTAAGATTTCAATCCCTTTTTAAAACATAAATCTTCCCTTTAATTTTTTCTTGAACACCATATTTCAACAACAAAGCATAATTTTTTCAAGGGGCCTTACCTTTGATTTTCTAAGAATATTTTTAATTTTCTTACAAATAAACCCAGCAATCATTTGCCATAAAAGATTAGCTTTTCACTTAATGTTCATTATCTAATTTCTATAACTATATATACTCTTAAAATTTCGACATTTAAATTTTGAACATAAGCTTATTATTCATTTGTCCAACTCGACAAATTTAAATCAATAAACGATATGTGATATTATGCTCTTCCTTTAATTGATTGGCAATCATAAAATCAAAAGCCAAAACAAACTCCAAAATGTTAAGAAACTGACATAGCAAAAATGGAACAAGAAATCACAGATCGCAGAAAAAAAATCATAAAGAACATCAAATATGTGGAAAACACAAAATTGAAAAAAATCACGGAGTAACACCATCACAGAAATTTCACTATGAAAACTTTGAGATTACAAATCTCTCTCAACTCCTCTTTAGGAAGAAAATAGAGCAAGTCAGAAGAAATTTTTACGCACTGCAAACCCTAACCTCAATAGCAATATTTATAAAGGCTATGACACCAAAACAAGTTTTACAAAAACACAAAAATACCCCTTTTCTCTTGGCTCAGTTTGGCTCCAAGATGGTTAGTTTATTTGTTGGAGCTCAACCTATTTTGTAATTTTTTATTATTAATGAATTTTGTTGTTAAGAAAATAAAAGTTTAAAGTGCATACTGGAGAGAAATTATTTTAACTAAAAGAGAAAAAATAAAGAAGCATTAATAGAGACTGCATTTAAATAGAAAAAGAGCAAGCACTTTGTCATGAAATCTATCATGATTATATGATGTACCATTTTAGATTACGAAATAATGACCCAAATGAAATTTACCTTCTGAATTTACATTTTGCTGCTGCAGGAACTACCTCTAGTGGCAACGATTCCTGCTTCCATCCTTTTAGTGCATCAAAGGCGTTAAAATGTATAAGCTGAAACCACTTTTCATATGTAAGAGATTTAATGAACTTTCTCCAAAAACCATTTCTGGTGGATGTGAGGTTCCAAGCTTTTCTTCCCACCTGGAATTAAAAAAGGGTTAAAATTTATCATGGGACTTAGATGGGCAACAAGATAATGTAATGTTTTTTAAGACTTGTCTCAGCATATTTAATGTGATAAAATTAAGTTATTGATAGCTAATCAAGTGGCAATTATACATTTGCATAAAAATATGCATAAAAATAAACACAAAAGAAAAAAGAAAGAGTGGCTAATATTATTGATTATGAAATGGGATACAAAACAAGTTGATCAGGTAGTGCATACTGTTGAAACTTCTACTCCAATAAAATAACCTGATTATAAGCATATAATGGTATATGAACGATGGACAGGATAGCAAAGCAGTCTATCGTTACCCAGAAAATGTCATGAAATTTTATCAATGTAAAAAAAATTATAAAACAATTCAGTCAGGCTGTGTGAATTGTAGCACCGCTATTCCAGTAATAAATAAATAAAATATTATAGAGATACATCGGCATATGAATGATCAACAGGAGAGCAAATCAGTACATCTTTATCTTATAATGTCAATGAATTATAACATGCTGGATGTAGCTCTAGATAACTTTGCAACTTTATCTTCAATGAATTTAATAAAGTATTTGTCTTAGCAATTTTTTAAGAATGAAAATAGTCCCTCAACTATTTCAATAAGACCAATTTAGTTCCAGACTATTCATTTTGTTCAATTTAATCCCCAACTAGATAATGCATTCAATTTAGTTCCTCATACATTCATTATAATTCCAAAATGAAAAATTATGGATATATTAGTCTTATATAAATAGCTATAGGATCAAATTAGTTATATTTATAGGGCTAAATTGGACAAAAAGAATATTCAAGAATTATATTGATCAACCAAATACTGCCAAGATTTGAAAATTACTCTCTAAGAACACTTGTGTAAGAGAAAGTTATCGAATTAAAGTGAACTAATCTATATGGTTCCTAATTCATGCTGACAACATTTCATTCTAGGTTGCCCTATTCCCAGCATGTAAGTTGGCCCCAAGGCATATTTAATTGTCGTTGGTAGTCGCCAAGTGTACGTCATGACGCGCTACTAAAATCCAAGATTACACCAACCATTGAAAAAACAAAATCTTTAAATAATAAATATTCTTTACTCATGGTAATTCTAAACTTATTTAATTTAATTAAATAATTTCAGTCAAATATTTCTAACTAGCATAAACAAGAATATATAATAGTAATATATATATTGAAAGCTAATTGTGAAGGAGAAGGTCATGGCCTTGCAAACTGTACATGGATATTCACCGTAATGGATTAAAACAAAACTTAGAATTGAATTCCAAAATCTTGGTAGATCCAAAACTGAATTTATGAAGTAAATAATTAATAATAATACTAAAACTATATTATTAAGTGTCTTATAATGAAAATCAAGTTATCAAGTAGCGCGAGAAGTTCAAATTTCTTGGTTCAAGCATACAAATTAATGGGAGAAAATTGTCAAATTAGCCCTAGGCACTTACAATTTTTTATTCTAATCCTTCGCTCTTGTATATGATTTTTTTGTCCTTAGCTTTAACGTTTGTAGCTCCAAATGCTTCAACTCCAACAACTTCAGCCCCTATAGCTTCAATTGAGCCAACATGTGTCCAACTCTCTTCTGAGAACTTAATACTAATTATGGCAAGCCCTACTATACAATAAGTAAGTGCCTTAACTCTTAATCAGTCTCTTACTTCAAGTAAATTCTCTTCACCATGTTACGAAAAACTATTTTTCTTTAACTGTGAGCTAGAAAATGGTAACACGAAGTAGGGGAAGCAAAGGTCCCGCCGCTAAAACATAGTAGTTTTTATCTTTTGGCTGGCAGTTCCTACTAAATCCAAGGATGAAGATTATATGGAATCCGAAGAAATGGCTAAATTTATGAAGTTGTTCTACCGTAATCACCAAGCATCTCACCGTCTTCCCACCATAATAGAGTAAACAGAAGAGCAAATGATACTCGCTTTACTTGAAGATGATGATGAGATTCAAAACTTTGCTAAAATAGTAGAGAAAATTAAGAAAGCTTCATTTGAGGTTGAAGCTCAAAAATTTGCTAACCGATAAAAATGAGTAAGAAATTCAATTGATTTTGCAAAAAGAAAAAGAAAAAAGTAGAGGACTTTTTCAAGGGCAGTAGTATTCTTCGTGTTAATTAATTTGTATGTTTTATATCTCTATTAGTATATATAAAAATATATGAAAGTTCATTGAGTTGGAAGTGATTGGACATTGCTATTTTAATTATATACAATGCATTAAATGTATTCAAGTATGAATAAGAAAATTCTTATATTATATGTAAGTTCACTAAGACGGCCATCAAACCACTAATCCATCAAAAAATGGAGTGATAATTATGCAGCATATTACTTCAACACTCAAAATATTAAGCAAGAATCAAATGAATCAGAAAAATATCTCACCACGAGCTGATCATTTCAAAAATGAAAGTTCTTTATATTTCAGATTCTGTTCATATAATCCAGATAACCCTGTTCATAAAAACATAGAACAAATCATTCAGTGTTATTGTTGTTATAATCCTAATTTTTATTTCATAAATTCATATTTTTTGGAGGAAGTTTTGATAGTTCATCTAAACCTATCAACACAATCAGTCCAGTCACAATTTGATGTTATAAACAAAGAGATAATTGCAAATATAACACACAAAAGTCTGTGTATTAAGACATTTAACTTCGAACATATATAATATTAATATCTAACATTACTCTTTTATCTATTTTTTTAAATGATAAAACAATGCCAAATTGGAGAGTAGAATGATTATAATATTTAAGATTAAGGATTTAATATGAAAACAAGAAAGATTTTCGTGACAACAAATTACCTGGAGTATCCCGACAGCGGCAAATTTATCCAATATTGTTTTGTGCTCTCCAGAATGCAGATTCAATGGGTGCAACAATGCCTCCACACACTGCAAACCAAAAAAAGGCTAAATAAGCCAATTTGCTTGAAACAAAAAACACTAATCTATCAGTAAAATAATCCCTCCACTATTCAATATGTTCAATTCAGCCCCCTCAACAAATCATTTTAAAACTAATTCAAACTTTGAATGAACAATTGAAGGGCTCAAATTGAACATATTTAGACATTGAACAGATCAAAACAATTGCTCAGTAGTCTATTTATTTTTCAATCAAACAAAAATTCCCATACTTTCGATGTGAAGTTTTCATCCCAATACGTGTAACTCAGATCATCAAGCTTCCCTGTCCTGCGTAGTTCCTCCATAAAGAGTCTTACTTGGACAGCCTGCTCAAGAGAAAAAAAAAAAAAAAACCACTATCAATCTTCTCATCTCTCAAGTGCATTACCTCATATAAACTAGCAAGCAAAAAATTCTAAGAATGGTGAAATTAATAGTAATCCATTTGAAAATATTAAAATTAGATAGTGTTAAGTATTGTATATTGATAAAATTTATGTGTAACGTATGCATGATCTCATAAAAAATAAACATAAGAAATTATAGATATGAATCATAGCGATTATTATATGTCTGTATAGAAGTTTAGGTGTCAATTATCTAAAAAATGAGTCAATAAATAATAAGAATAAATGTACCTCTAAACTATGTTGGCCATGCAAACTGTAAGGATAACCAACGACAAAGCCCACAAGAGAAAGTCTTGCGATCTGTACAAACGAATCCAGGAACAATATGAAACAGAATGAGTACAAAAGCAGGTAAAAATGGGTTAAACAAACATTAAATAAATCAGCCAAAGAGCGAAAACATTAAATAAATGCTATTTGCTAAGGGTTTGTATGGCTATATACATCTCGAAAGGCCGACAAAAAAAGAAATGCCAAAAACTGAAGCCTTGAGCAGGAAGAGACTCTCGAAAAAGATAAATGGTAAGAGGTATGAGTTTCAAGTGCCAAACATAGGAAGAACTCAACCTATCAAATTGGTTGAGAAGGTGAGTTGACTCGCAAGGCAAAGTGGCTGCGCGGAGAAGGTAAAAAGACTGTTTCTCAAGCTAGGTCTAGCTCACACTGATGAGTATCGTTCTTCAAGACGAGGGAGGGGCTTGTAATCAGGGGATCAGTTAAAACCATCAATCAAGCACCAAATCGACTCACTGATCTACAAAGTCACCACCTCAATTGAAAAACTAATGCTGAGTAATACAGCAAAACCTACATTTGCAACCAAGAAAATATTCCCAAGAGAATAAGCGTAGTTTAGTTTAGAATTAAACTCAGTCCGACAAACCATGAAATGCAAAAAGCCTCGTCCACATGGCATCACTTGAACCGCAAGCGTGAATTCAGCCAAGGCCTCAAGTCATGTGTGGAGGACCAACATGTCTTGCCAACAAAAAAAACAAATATGGCACATATCAACAAGTGATTGAAGGAGTCAGTTATACTAGCCGAGTAACAAACTGGTTAGCAAACTCAATCATGGGGCGACACGTGGCTAACTTGTTATGTTGCCTAACAAGCCCAACTAATGACCATGCTTATTAGGCGTCCTCCTACCATAAATACTACAAATTTCATGTATAAATCCCTTAATATCTGATAACATACTCTACAATTAAACTATTACTTTGTAATATCTATATTTTGTGCTAGAGTTATTTATCAAAATCATACATTGATTAATTGAGAAATTTAAAAAATAAACAGATTTTTATTTAATCTTTATCAATCTTGAAAAAATTATGATAATACCAAATGATATTCTTTGGATTGTTTTGGAATAAAAAATAGTTTGTGCGGCTTATGATGTTTAATATTATTATTATTATTATTATATTTGTGTGTATGTGCATACTAGGGATATAACGTATTAAATCATAAAGTGCCTTATCCAGAGATTTTCTTTTTGCTATTGGATTACATCAAGGCTACTCTCTATCCATATCTCATTGTTTTAAATATAGATGTTCTTGTTGAGCACATTCAAGAGGACTACTCAATTTATGGAGGATTACTCAAGAATCTAAATAAAATAGAGTGTAAGTTTAATCATAATAGAAGCCTTAATCTCAAAGACATACTCTAGAGGATCATATGATTAGAGACGAAAAGGTTCAAATAGGGTGGTTCAATTATACAAAATAATGGTATAATAGAAGGCGAAGTGATTAAAAATATCCAACTAGCTAGATTAATTGAAGGAATGCTACTAGAGTGTTGTGATATCAAAAAATCCCACTTAAATTTTAAAGAAATTTTATAAAGCAACTAAAAATTCAACTATGTTATATAAGAGTTGAATGTTAGCTAAGCAAAAAAATTAAATTTGCACAAAAAATAAGTGTTATAAAGATGAGGATGCTAAGATGGATGAGTGGTTGGATCAAGTGTTGTTATTAGTATGCTTCACTTTGCTTGTAAAGCATAACAAAGGCTTCACAAATTGCATTTATAAAGTTTGTTATTTTGCAAAGCCCACACAAATCTTATATTATGCACAAACCTAAGCCTGATTTTTCGTAGGGTGTTCTACAAAACCTAACCATGCTTATTGGATGATAAATAAAGTTCATTTTCTCAATCAACAATAAAGTGTTGTGATCACTTCAACAAAAATCTATATTTGTACATTAATGAATTTAAGTGTTATATATATATATATGAAGAAATGTTACTAAATGAAATAATTTTTGCGAGACTATTCAAATTATATCTAAACTAGAGACTAATTAGAATCATTGTTATTGGATGAGTGCATGATTCATTAAAGTGTGCATGGCTTTGCATGCTAAAATTAAAAAGAACAATTGTGTATCGCGTTGTGTATTTTGAAAATGTTATTTTCATTTTCAATTAATCATTCTACAACTTTATACATTTAATATACATTACGATGAGTGGGTTCATCCATTTAATTATAAGATGCAAAAGCAATCTAAAATAAATTGTATTAAACATATTTTTAAAAATCTTTTGTAACATCTATGCAAACTAGTATATAGAAACATATAAAATGATGTTTAATAACATCAATTATCAAAAATAGAGTTTATTGTAAATTAAAATTAGAATATCAACTTGGTAAACTAAGTAAACTAAAAGTTTGTGATTAAAATGTTTATTCATAGATTTTTATTTTTCAAACCTCCCTCTATTAGATTCAATTATAGATAGAAAGCTTAATCAACATAAATCCCTAGGTATAGGATGCCACCAAACAAATGAAATAAAAACAAAATAATAAGCTTCATCTTTTAAGACTTCCTTATACGTCGGCATAAGTTGCACAAGGATTCATACAGTTTTGGGTATGCTCCATCATCGACTCAGTTTCCCATCACATTTGACATACATTATCAGAATATCTAAGGTTATTGACAATTGTTCTCATTGTTTTCATAATGGAGGAAACAATCACTTTCTTTTCTTCAAAACACTTGAAGTTATCAAAACAGCTTTGACAATTAGAAATAGATTGGAGGCATACCAGGCTATTTTGTAAAGGAGAAGAATGTAATTGATAACAAGTCTACAAATTAAATTGATCCCTAATTACATCCAAGATTTCATCATTGGTGGCAAGGAATCACCCATGAATAGTCGTAATCTTTGAGGCAACAAGTCCCTCGCATATTTTTGCATGCACGAGCCTCTAGACTTCCTAACTCTTTATTGGTTCACTATGTCGCTACCTCTGGTATTCTAAGCACTTAACAATAGAAGCTAATAGAAACCTCCATCTATAGCTTGTCCCTTGCAACTCACCAACACAGCCAGCCACATTGCCAAAATGTCTCCCGTTTGTTGTTGCCTCACCCTCACAATAGGAAATCTTAGTGTTCTACTTGTTGCTTGTTTATTTTATAGCATACACTACAAGCAATAAACTCTTGCCACTACTTTAGCATAAGTTAAACAATCAAGATGAGATCATTGGCCACCCAAAAAATGCTAGTAATAAAAACATCATTATTTGAAAATAGTTTCCACCTAATGAAATAACAAAAAGTGTAATTTATTAATTATTTAGTTGCCATAATTATGATTATTACACATTTCACAAGTAATGCAGACAAATGAATATTGAATACCCCATGCATTGGAAAGCAAAAAAAAATATGGGTGGTAATTGTACAATCATTGTACCCACTGCATTTGTTTAAGATAGCATTAATAATACTGCCAAATTATGCATTAATTCAATATAAAATATGTATTATCCTTTAATCTTGAACAAAAATTTAGCTTCGATTTTGAGCCACGCTCAAAAGTATAATAGAAAAATTGTTATATCAAATTGTAGAAAATGAGGTATCTGAAAAGCCTTCACTTATGTAACAACTCAAATTCCAAGGAGAAAAAAATAAAAAGAAAGAAACATTCACCTCCGAAAACAAGAGCCCACTTATATCTAAAAAATTCTCTTATCTAACCCACACTTCATGAAATAGAAATTTTCTATTGTCATTCAACTTTCCCACAACCACCCTAAAGATAGTGAAATGGTCATTTGCTTTAATTATTTAACCAAAGGCTTCCATTAGATGTTACCTTTGTGTGCACATGAAAAGGGTATTATTTTTAAAACTATAAACTTGAGCATAAATTTAGATATAAACATCTCACAAATAATGTTTATGATATCAAAAGAAGGTTAAGAGTCATATAACACATCCGCTAGTTGGAGGTGTCACTAGCAATATCAATTTAGTGATATTTTCAATATCGTTAAAACTTGGACCAATCTTATTCTTTTTACAAAGTCAAATGATCATTTTAAAGCTTATTTAAATTAAAGGACCAAAACTAGCACATAATGATAGTTAAGGAATCATTTATACAAAATATTTATTTTAAGAACATAGTTGGGAAAAAATTACTTCTAAAACAAAGATTAACTTAACAATTTAATCTAACAAACTAGAAAATTAAAAAAATGTACCAAGGTTTGAAAATCCTCTGCCATCGATTCAATGTTCGTCTTTTTTCTGACCAAGACACTACATATAAAGTATGAAGTTAACATATTATTAATCAAAAGTGTGGAGCACAAATTAAAAAGAACATGAAGGCATCATGAAATATTTATTAGTCAAAAACTTGAATGGAAGATTCAAAGCATTAGACAAGTAATTATTTCTATGTTAATTAATCATATATAAGTATGTGACAATTATTATAGACAAAAAGAGCTATTTATCAATATGGTCCCTTCACTTTTGCAAAATGTTCAAAATGGTCTTTCACTCTTGAAAATAATATATTTGGTCCCTTGAGCCTAGCTTAATTGGTAATTTTAGTCCCTAACACCTAGAAGGCATGTTAAAATCCATTTCTCATGTTAAATGGGAGGCTAAATAGGAAATAAACAAGAGATGGAAAATTCAGCTGATTCCCGCTGCCAATTCCAGCAAAAATCAAGCTAGAATCGGTAACTTCCATTTCCAGCGGCCGATTCCAGTTGAAATTGGCAGCGGAAATCTTTCATCTTCTGTTAATTCCCTATTTAGCCTCCCCTATTTAATGTGAGAAATGGATGTTAACGTTTAGGGATTAAAATAAATAATTAAGCAAAACTCAAGAGACGAAAATAATATTTTCAAAAATCAATGGCCATTTTGAATATTTCGCAAGAGTTTTGACCATTTTGATAAATAACGTTAGACAAAAATAATGATTTAAATTGATTCTCAAAAGAAGAAATATTTGTCTGAAAAAATAAAGGAATTACATAGTTACAATTACTGAAGGAAATACAAGATTGATGCTTCCTACACAAATCTTTAAAAAACATGAAAAACTACAAGAAAAATACTTGACATGAGAATGCCTGAGTGCAAACTTCATAGGGTGGCTGACAAAACCTGAGGAAAAGGGTGCCACGACTCCATGCATGGCCATCAAATAACCAACAATCAAAAAGCAGAAAGATAGGTCGCTATTAAAAAGATGAAAAACTTGAATGAGTTGATAGAAAAATCCAAAAGAGAAACAGATATGGATTGCGGCAAAGATTTCTCCAAAAACAAAGGAGCCAAAAGAAGAAATAGAAAGAGGAAAAAAATTGGATGGTTGTAGCAAACAAAAGGACAACTAATATTACGGAGCATAAAGTAATTAAAACTAAAAATTATTAATTCAAAGATCCATTAGAAGATTCAAAGCACATTCCACTAAAATTCAAGTGGCAACAGAACAAAAACCAATCCATGGCAAAACAACCGAAATAGAACCTAAGCGCCTCTGTTGAGATCATTCAACCCTCAAGAGAGGGTAATTACAAATAGCCATAAATCTTGACAAAACACAACTATTCCAAGCAAATGCAATCTATTCATAGAAACTCAACCTATTGTTCACAATCAACCCATCTATTGCAGGTTAAACTGCCCGTAGGATGTTCAATAGTAGCATCAAGCTCGAATAGTACAAAGATGGCAGCTCTTGACATTTCATTAACTTTAAGGTGCCTACAGAACAATTTGTTAAAGAATTGGACTATAGGATGTTGACATTTAAAATTTTGGTTCTAAAAGGTAAGGAATACGAAAATCGGAACAATTAGGAAATCCTTTGTTGAATTTAAATCTATTGTCCACCTTACAATCTTAACTAAAAAATCATGAATAAACAACAATGGCAAAAATAACATGAATAATCCTTTATAATGGAAATTTTGAGCAAAGTGTTTGTTATTTAACAGCCCAAAGGAGTGTCTTCCTTCAATTTTTGACCAAAGTAAAGTAGAATTACTCAAAAAGAATCATAAGCTTAAGTATCATTCATCAGAGGTAGAGATGCAGATAGATTTAACTAGGTGACGAGCAAAATAGCCTTGGAAAATAAAATGTTAGAATGATAAAGCAATTTGAACTTGAAGAGATGAAATATAAACTGAAGGGAAATAAGAAAATCATTCAATGGATTTGGCAAGGCATTTGTAGTCGAGGTAGTAATAGGTTATCCTCACCTTGGGAACTAGCACAATTGATTGCTTAGCAAAAACACATGCACCAGCATCAAATGTATGTAGGATTCAACAGAATATTCACTTGGAGTGCTGAGATGGTTTAACATATTTAACCAAAAGTTCACCAATATTTGGAACAAACATTTTGTGGATCTGAAGTTAAAATTTCCTATTGGTGCAACATCTAAACATAGCAAGGCATCCCTCAAACAAGTAAAAAAGGATTAAATTATAAAGGTTTTCTAGATTCAATTGTTCTTTGTTTAAAAATTGATTATTCATTTCTTAATCAAGTTTATATGGTTGCATGATTAAATGGGTATATATATATATGAGCATGATCTCATAATTATATCAATCCCAACTCAACAAAAGTCAATGGGAGTTGTGAGCCATAACATTCAAGGAATTCGATTACAACTATAGGCAGGTATCTGATTACAACTGTGGGAAGGAATCTGATTACAACTATGGGCTGCTTCATTTTAAACATTTGAAACAAATAAAGTGGAATGTGCTACACTTCCTGAGATTAGTGTAAACTCATTGTTAAGCAGAGAACTGGACGTAACCTTTTAAGTGACTAGTTTTAATATATATGAATCATGACGATTTAGAGTTCACATCTATTAGATATGACTAGTAAGGGCTCAAAGGCAATGACATGTCTATTAGATGGATTAGTCATACTTAAAGAAGACTTTCTTAAATATATAAAGCTAGAGGCTTAAAAGTTAGGATTTGTTAATTTTAATATGAATAAGTGAGGTTCCTAAAATAAGAGTTGTCCCACATTTAGCATGAATTGGAGATTACATCCATTGGACTGTCATAGAGTAAGGTCTATTCATACTAAGAGATGAATCAAGTCATCATAGATCAATAAAGAGAACAAAGAATAGATAGATTAAAAATCATTGTAGGAGAGATTCAAGTTAGGAGATTCAAGCCCTTGCCAGGTCAATGAACATGAGGTATGAATACTTTGTGTGATGATATAGCTTCAATGCAGTAAAAATAATTAAAAATATGATTGTCCAAACAAATAAATAATTTTTGCATGAATACAGCTGAAAAAAAAAAACAATGTCATAAAGTTTAATGGGAGCATACCTCTTATCCTCTGAAGCTGTATGCATACTAATCCATTTATATATATGAACAGTAATAATGATATAATCGAAGTAACATAATGATAGCATCATTTTTATTACAAGCAAAGAAATTCAACGTAGCTCTCAGACAATTATATTTGATGTAAAAACCAATTTAATAAGTATTAACTACCAAGTCACAAGAGCAATAATGTTGATTGACGAACAACCTTATTTTTTACAAACAAACCAACAAGAAACCACAAGAATCGATCCAAGGATATATATATATACATATATATATATATATATATATATATATATATATATTATGTTGAAATGTAATGACACACCTCACTGGAGATGCAATCTTATTACAAGTTTCTGAAACAGCCAAACCAACAAATCTGTGCCCCACGTCCAGACCAAGTAAGCGTCCTTGTTTCCTAGGGGCATTACATAGAATCTTTTGAAAAAGTTCAAATGGCTTCACCGATTTCATCTGTAGTTGAAAATTAGAATTAAATGGAACAATAATAGTAATATTACTAACCCTATTAAAATAAAGATTAAAAAAATTTGATTGAATAAAAAGTGTTATTTTGTCTTACAGCTAGAATTTTGAAATATCAATGTTAACAACAATAACAAACAAAACCTTAATCTTAATAAGAAGGTTTGCTACAAATATTATTTGTCCATTACCCTTTGTCAAATAGTAACTCCTCTATGTTTCAAATAGGTGAGATCATTCCAAAAAATTTTCCTAAGATATCATTTTTAGTCTTCTTCCTCTATTAACATCAATAAAAATATTTATAACCTATGCAACCTGCACATAAACCTCAAACATAAAACAGTTATAAGCTTTAAAGTAGCATTACAGCACCTTTAATAGCATCCTCAACACATTAGAAAAAAAATAAACGTCCTCAAAATTCACCTTCACACTTGACATGCAAAATCTCAGATCCTGCAGAGAATCATCGCCAACTCTTCATCAGTTACGCTAACTTCCTTGCACACGCCGGCAGCATCAGCTAGCTTAAACGTTATTTGGTGTTTGCACTAAAATAAATTAAACAATACCAATTTCCCGTAATGTCAAATGAATGGTAAAAGAAGGCAAACACGGATGGATGCAAGAGAAAATAACAGAAAGCAGCATACACATAGCTGCTCTCCTTTGCTAACAACGTTAAGGAAGAAGGAATGTCATGTGCAGAAGTGATCAGGGAAACATATGTACTCCTCTTTCTTCAACTCTCCCAGCCACCTAAACCAAAATATGAAAACGATCTGGACTATGTGTAAATCATCGCCACTTAAATCATATTAAAGTCTAATTTGATTATCATTTCCACTATGTACATTTCATAATATTCTTATGGCATTCAATGGGATATTTATCTTTATTCCATATTCTTATATATATGTATATATTTTCATGTTTGTATCTCCTTAACGAAGCTAAGTGGGTTTTGTTTTTTTTTATAATGCATGTAAACTGCTCTACAATCCTAAAATATGATTTATTACAACTTCAATCTTAAATAATAGCCTTTGCATGATACTCTCATTATCATAACTTAAAACATAAGAGCTTGCATAACGTGTAAAACAAGTACTAACAAATAATAGCCCATCAAGAAAGAAAGCACGGCAACAAACATGTTAATAAAATTGCTTTGAATGATACAAATGTAAGAACGACAAAATAATGTGTGTATGTATAGTTATACATAAATGAGATGTCTTTGTCTTAAGCTTGATATAAATCTCAATCAAATTCAAGTTTGAAGAAACCTCACAATCTGTTTTACCATCAGCAAAGCCATCAACAGTTTGCATTCCTTCCAAGATAGAATCTTGTATTCAGATTTAATTAAGTCCTGACTTAAAAATAAAACAACATGCTAATTTAAAAGCACATATTCTATTTTGTCAACATAAAAATAGCGAAGGGCAATTGAATTGCACGACAATGAAGGATCAAAGGAGGATTGAAAATGTTATTATTAAAGATTACATGTATACTAAAAGTGTACATGGATATCAAATAAATTTACAACTAAAATGATAACTATATTTAAAATCTCAAAAAGCGCTTGACAAGTTATTGACTCGTTATAAAAATCAAAATGCTTAATTGCACGACAATGAAGGATCAAAGGTGCATTGAAAATGTTATTATTAAAGATTACATGTATACTAAAAGTGTACATGGATATCAAATAAATTTACAACTAAAATGATAACTATATTTAAAATCTCAAAAAGCGCTTGACAAGTTATTGACTCGTCATAAAAATCAAAATGCTTAATTGCACACAATTTGAGAAGATGCACTATAAGTATTATTGTATTTGCATTTGATTTATTTAAAAGAGATAAGCCAACAAAAATCAATTATTGCATAACTAAAAAAATAAATAAATTATAGGGCTCAAATTCAAAATCTGTAACTTGTCATTTTAAAAAATTAAAATCTACTTGGCATGATCAATACAGTAAAGAGAGCATAAATAACTTTTATTATAATGCTAATGCATCAAATTTTCTGTACATATATTCTCCTGCATGGTATAAAATTACTATTAAAATCTGAATAAGAAGGCATCAATTACATATGGCTAGTAACATGTGATTAAAAGTGTTAAGAGTTAAAGTTAAATCAAGGGCTTAAGCTTAAGAAAGTATGATAACTAAAGCTTCTAAGTTACAATTATCATGATAATTAACCAAGAAACCCACCAAAACAAAGTTGGGTTGTTTCACAAAATACCCAAGTGTGCATACAGTACCACAATGATATATTAAAATTTTAATAAAAATGCAATTAGTTAACAAATTTGATGTATGAAAATTGTGCATAACAATTCAATAACTTAGTAATTTTCTTCACATGAATTAAACATGTAAGCTTTAATTATACACCTTTTTGCAAACAAATGTTCTTAAACCAGTAATAAAGGCTATACTAGATGTATTCTATTAGTTTGCAAATAAGTGTATTAAAAAAATATGAAAATACTTTTGGTCTAAGAAGCAAAAATTCCATTCATATGAATATAAGAAGAACTATACCCTGCCTTCTTAAAATCATGATACACATGCTATACTCATGATAAATCCACCAATGAAATCGCATACCAGTACTTGCATATTCCTTTAGCAAATCACAGAAAGGCTTCAATCACAAAAAAAAAAAAAATAACTTGCCATTTTGAAATTGTTATTAGAAGAATGCCAACATGATTTTGGTAGCACTCCAGGCTCAATAACTCACCACTAATCTTAACAAATTGCCAATTAAGCATCGGTCTTGGCTTTAAAAATATATATTCTTCATTAATCCTTTCAAATTTAGACTATCTAGATTAAATATGTAATATGTAATCACTAAATTCAATTAAAAATACCTTATACCTATAAAAAAAATCCAAAGAAGTATTAAATCAAATTGAGCAAATGATATACTAATCATAAAGTGTGATATCCATTTACGACAGATGATTGAGCTTTCAGCTATTCTCAAAATGATTTTCGGCCGCAAAGGCCATACTTCTCAAATAGTTTCAATCCTACATAATATAAGAACGATCCTTACCAAGTATTAAGAGCACCTTCCGTTGGAAGAATGGGAAAGATGAAGGCTGACGGTCCCTGATGCGAGGGAGGAAAAGGTGGAGGATCGGCGATGGAGAGCGAAGGAGGATCGGCGATGGAGGGCGAAGGAGGATCGGCGATGGAGGGCGAAGGAGGATCGACAATGTTTGTGAGTTGCGATTGAAATGTGATGCTTGCGATTTTTTTTTTGAAGGGCAGTCTTGTGCCTTTCACTATAGAGACTAGTTAGGGATTTTATAAGTAATTTGAAAAAATAGATCATTGGATCCTAGTAGTTAAGGATCACCCAAAATTTATAAGTTTTGATCAATTGCTGATTAAATTCTAAATATTGCAAATTTAAAACCGATTCGAGTGTCTTGACCAAGACGAAAATTCTCGAATAAACAGTATTTATTTTATATTAATTTTTAAATAAAAAAATTTAAAATTTATTACAATCAACTCGGATTTCAAAAATTGACAAAACTTGAAATGTTTCATCCTCCATAGATATTTAATCTAAAACTACAAAAAAATATTTCAAGTTTTAATTTATATTTTATTTTCTATTAATTTATGAAGTTAAAACTTTAAAAATTAATTTAGGACGATACAGTATCCCAATTGCGCTCAAACTTTCGCAGTTGGATCCTTAAATTGGGCTCTAATAAAGAGTATTTTTATTTAACTTAAATTAGAATCCTAATTTCGACTTAATTCTCTTGAATTTGGAGTTAATTACTTCAGCAACAACCTATTAGGTTGTTACATTTTTTGATCTCACAACATTCTAGTAATATTCCTCTAATTAATCTAGCTAGATTGGATCTTATTAATCACTGTGCCTTCTATTATATCATTATTTTTTAAAATTGAACCACACTATTTGAACATTTTCCTTTTTAATCATATGATCCTCTATAATATATCTTTGAGATTAAGGCTTCTATTATGATTAAACTTACACTATATTTTATTTAAATTCTTTAATAGTCCTTCATAAATTGAGTAGTCCTCTTGAATGTGCTCAACAAGAACATTCATATTTAAAATAATGAGATATGGATAGAGAGTAGCCTTAATGTAATTCAATAGCAAAAAGAAAATATTTAGATAAGGCACTTTACGATTTAACACGTTATAGCCCCATTATACACACACAAATATAGTGTAGGTTGTGTTGTATTACTCAGCATTGGTTCTTCAATTGATGTGGTGACCCAATAGCTCAGTGAGTCGACTTTGTGTTTGATTGATGGTTGTAATTGATCCCCTGATTACAAGCCCTTCCCTCTTCTAAAAGAACGAAACTCATCCGTGTGAGCTAGACCTAGCTTGGGAAATAATCTTCTTGCCTTCTTTGCACTGCCACTTTGCCTTGCGAATCAACTCACCTTCTCAACCAATTTGATAGCTTTATGTTCTTCCCATGTTGGGTATTTGAAACTCATACCTCATCCCATTATCGCGAGCAATTGAGGTAATTTAAGAATATTAACAATTGGCGGCAGAACGATACGTTATTTGGGAAGGACTACTACACCTCCCTGAATATTGATGTTGCTGTAACTCAATACTAAATGAGAGATGATGACTAATCCTTAAGATAAGGGTAAAACATTTATCTTAACTATTATATATAATACTTATATATATTGGATTATGAGAGTAAATTTAATAGGAATCTAATATATATGAGTATTAGCATTATTTACATGCTGATTATATCACAATACTAAATACAAGTAGAAATAAATATAGAGTGCATAAGTTAAAGTATTCATCTAAATCATTCATCATAAAAGCTAAGTAAAATGCATTCATCTCAAAAAAGAAAAGAAAATATATCCAAAGTTAAATTATTACATACTATTTGCCTTAATGAAAATGATAATAAAGTATCTCTCTAACTCATTGCAGAAAGTAAACTAATGCAGAAAATAAAAGTTGAAGGCTGAGCAAACTAACACTCCACAAACTCCTCTTGGATCTCCTAGGAAGCCTCATAAGTTTACTCCACAAATTGCTATGGATCTGACAAATTGTTGGATCCCAAAATATACCACGTATTAGATAATAAGTCTAACACATCTAAGATACTATATATATTTATAATTATCTAAAATTTAACATTTAAGTAAGCAAAACAATACTGTAGGAAAGTACTAAGACAGCTGAAAAGTATAAACCTGTACAAAATTAAAAGTAAGGTAAAATAGTACCTAAAAGATTAAGTACTAAGAACAAAAAATAGTAAAGAAGTTAAAACTGATTAAATACTTAGATAAAGTTGTGTTGTATGTCACTGCGTATATATATATATATATATATATATATATATATATATATATATATCTATATGTGTATATGTATATATAAATATGCCACAGAACTGTATGCCATAAATATGCATAACCTAATATCACATAACATCTCACATAATCCTAGGTGAGCAAACACTCTGCTAATAATGTAATAGCCCAAATTCTTAAGCATCAAGGTATTGTTCGCTTTGGCCTGAAAGGCCTCACCATTTTACCCTCAAAAGATAACTTCTCACCAGGTCACCCATCCTGGAAGTGCTCCTACCTGAGCATGCTTAACTTTAGAGTTCTTATCAGAAACTCAACTATTATCTAAAAAGGTACCTTGATATTTAATAGTTTTACTTATTATAATTTAAGTGGGTCATTACAATCTATCCAACTTAAGTAACTGACATCCTCATTAGTATCCACACACAGATCCAAGAACCATTCATTAGGTAAATAAAATTAGATGTGATTTCTATAGGCTCAAGAGGTACCACAACTATGTAGCACCTTAATCATCATGGGTTCAAGAGGCTTGCTAACATGAAGTGGTACTTTGCCTTGTATGAAATTGAATATATATATATATGCCACAGAACTGTATGCCAGAAACATACATAACCTAATGTCATATGACATTCTGCAGACTCCTAAGTGAGCAAACACTCTACTAACAGTATAATAGCCCAAATTCTTAAGCACTAAGATATTATCTACTTTGGCCTGAAAGACCTCATGGTTCTATCCTTAGAAGATAATTTTCTAATAGATTATCCATCCTAAGAGTGCTCCCACCTAAGCAAGCTTAATTTTGGAGTACTTATAAGGAACTTTAATGTTATCTGAAAAGATGCCTTGATGTTTAAGAGTTTCACTTATTACAAATTAAGTGGGTCATTACAATCTCCCTAGCTTAAGTAACTAATGTCATCATCAGTATCCACATACAGATCTAAGAACCATCTATTAGGTAGATAGGACTATTGGTGACTCCTACATGCTCAAGAGGTACTCACAATCATGTAACACCTTAACCATCATAAGTTCAAGAGGCTTACTAACATGAAATGCTACTTTGCCTTGTATAGCACTTAGCTCCTATCTGACACCCTATGGCTTACTCTAATATCATTTATAACAGCTCAAAATCTTGAGCACCAAGGTATTGTCTGCTTTGGCCTGAAAGGCCTCATAATTTTGTCATCAAAAGATAGTTTCCTAATAGGTCACCCATCCTAGGAGTGCTCCCACTTTTGCATGCTTAACTTTGGAGTTCTTATCAAGAACTCTACCGTTATCTGAAAAGACATCTCGATGTTTAAGAGTTTTACTTATTACAGCTTGAGTGGGTTATTACAAGCAAATCCTAGGTGAGCACAATGCTCTGCTAACAAATTTTAGGTGAGCACAATGATTAGCTAATGATGTTATATGATTTATGCAATTTATGATATGCCAAGGCTTTAATAATTATATGCTTTAAAATGTTAAAACTAGAAAATGATTAAACCCAAGAAAGTAATCCATTTGTCTATATGGTTCAAAATTCATCTAAATAATTACTTATTTATATTCTAATTTCACTGAATTCATTGTTCATTTCATAACTGTAAATAATCACATGGAGAGAATTAGCATGTTCTGGGAAGGGTAACTTTAACACTTAGTTTGTTTAACTTCACTTATCAATGCGCACAATGATAATGGACATAATCATTTTATAGTTTATTCTCTCAAACCAAGCTATTAAACTCCCAAATTATAACATGCTCTGAACTTGGAATGTTTATCATGAACTGAACTGCACTTATCTAATTATCTAAGATAAAACTGAGACTTTATAGTTTTATTCAGGGTAAATCAGTCAATTTTATCTTATACTGAATAAATCAATTTTATGGGTATGCACCATTATTTTCATCTGACAATACTACTAATTCTCATTCTAACAAATTTATTTAATAATCAATGAGTAGTAAGCTAATGAAACCTTACTCCATTGTGGTGAGTCTTGCACAAAAAAACTCCAAGGATGTGGCATAAAAGTCACTTAGCTTAGGATATTACCATAATGAATGAACTCAATCTAAAATCTTTAGGTTATTCTATATGGCGACCGGGGATCGAAGTTTGAGAGTCTCAAAAGAATAATTCATATATTAAAAATATACCTTTATGAAAGTAAAGAAAATAAAATACATAAATGTCCATATTTATATTCAGAGTCATCATATATGAATTTACAATAGTTTTAATATTTACAAAAAAGATTTAAACATTCTCAATTTCTCACATCTCTTTCTCTTCTATCATTTATTACTTAGGCAGATCTTCAATGCTTTAATTTTCAAAACCTGAAAAATTTAGTTACCAGTCAAGTATGAGTACACAAATCATTCTTATAAGAGTAATTCTAGCATCCTATAATAGGCATAAATCAAATATGGAAATGACTGAAATATCTGCATAACATATATGAAAGAAAAGCAAATTTTCAACTTTAAGTATTGCCTTGCAAGTTAGTTGTGAATTTCAATATAAATGGAAATCATGAAATAAATAAATTTTATCAAAAGCATTTGTAATATAAAGTCGAGTCCATAGACTCCTGAGCCCAAATGGGTAAATCTATAGGCATAACCTTTATGAAGCTTTTCTCACTACCTGTCGGTAGTTTAATCAAAATTTAGGAATTGATGGTGTGTCTTTCCTCTGGATTTGCCCACTTCCTAATAAGGACTAAATCCCTCCATATGACTCCCAGGGGCTGCCAGCCGGCCCAATCTGTACAGATTCTCAGTGTTGCTTTCCATCCTCCAAAGATAAACACCACAATAATATATACCAAATTTTATCTTTTTGTTACATGCTTATTTGATAATATTCTTTTGCAGATTTATAAGTAGTAAGCAGCTTTGGAATAAATAATGCTCAAAAGAAAATGGCTCAAATAAGAATATTGAAAAAAAACTTATAAGTAGATTTACGTACCTCATTATTTTGATATAATTTCAATCAATTCAATTCATTTGATCTGCCAAAAATAATTTAATTCATTAATTTAATATTTTTTGATTTTAACATGATTTGTAATATTAGGCTTCTAAAATAATAATAAAAGGAATATTTAAATTAATTTATTAAGTTACTAATTTTGAGTAATTATTATGCCTTATAAGGTCAAATTAGGAATTTGGTCTTATAAAAGCATATTAGTAATGTTATCCTTAATAAAATCTAAAATTTCTGTTACTTTATTGTAAATTTTGTCCTAAGGTTTCCATAGAGTCTAAAATCATCAAATTCTGATATGTATTGACTAAGTTATAGCCAATACAAGTTCTATGTTTAATAATTAGGGTTAATGTGGTTAGTAAGTGATTAGTAAAATTAATCACAAAATTACTAAACAAATTACAAACTTAGGTTCTAATCTTTTTTATGAGTTCTCTGAAATTTAAATTGCTCAATTTGGATCATTGATTTGCTAATATTCACTAATCAAGATTTTTAATGATTAGGGCTAATTAAGAGATCTAATCGTTGAATCTTAAATATTTTGGTAGATTACTGTAAATTAGATTTTTCTGATCTAAATAGATATTTGGATCACCTAATTTGGAGCTAATTTGACTAACTTATAGCCAATCAAAGTTTTAGGGTTAAAAGCTTAATTAGGGTTATGTCCTATTGTGATTAGTCTAAATTTAATTCAAACAATAAAATTATTATTACTAAAATATTTCTTAGAGTTTTCAGAGTATTTTGAAACCCATATTGGGTGTGTTTGAATTAATGTGTACAAAGTTATGACTTAATGAAAATTTATAATAGTTTGGAATTATTTAAATATCCTAAAATATCACTATGGTAAATACCTATCCAAATTGAGATTTGACACTCTCAAATTATTCCTTGATTTTTGCTGACTAATTTAATATATTTATTTGCTATAATTGAACTTATATTTATTAAGATATAAGTATTTAAAATTTTAATATTTAATTAATTAAATTAAATTTGTTTAAAAAATTTTAATATTTAATTAATTAAGATATAAGTATTCTTTATTTTCTGCAGAAGGTGGCCCACCAGCGCCACATGGCACTTTGAGATTTGTCGGGACAAGGAAGTGGGGCCCACAGCTGTCTCAAATGAGACTATTCTGACGCGTTTGATCAGCTGTGGGGCCCATGCCGAATGCACAGCCAATTAAAATGCATCACTTGCCACGCTCGATTTACGTGAACGTGCGTCAGGCTTGTGGCGGGCCCGGGTCAACCCGGCCCGGCCCAAAAAGCCTTCCTTCTTCATGCGGCCGGTCCGAGTGTTAATGCATTGGGCATCATTTTTGGCGGTCGAAACGTTGTCGCCGGAGGTCAGTCCGCATGTTGATCGAAAGGTCTCGAAGAGACCTTTTGATTGACACCTAGCACGTCACTGGAGGTGACCAGCGCTTGCCATAAAGGCTAACTCTAGATGCCTACTCACGGACGAGCTCGGGTTTAACTAATTGTACTGTGGACTTAAACCTTAATTTGCATCGATCAAGTACGATCAGCAAGATCCAAACCATAAAATATTTAATCTGACTTATGAAATCAACAATCTAATTGATAATAGAAGAATTGGTAGTGTATATCGAAAGGTAAAGGTACCTAAAGATGGACGGCTTTGAGCGACTCTAAGAGTTGCGATTGAAATCACTTGCACGAACAATGGAGGTAATGGAGTAGATGATAAAAATTTAAGCTAGGAAATGCCACTGCCTCTAAATCGAGGAGTTTTAGGCGTTGGAAGGCTACATCCGGGACGATGGAATCAGTTTGCGAATGCCGCGCGTCTTCTGCTCGCGACACGCGCCGAGGCGCGATAAGGACGAAACGGGGATCGTCCGATCCCCGATCGAATGGCTTAGGAAAGCCGTTAGATCCAGACGGCGTGGTCTTAAGGAGGGAAACGGCGGATGCTTACTCTGGACGGTGCCGTTAATACTTAAATAAATTAATATTATTATATAATTAATTTTAATTAATTTATTAATTAGATTTAGATAATTAAACATATTCTAAAATTTTCGAATAAATCACCCCTAGCTAATTGAGGGGCGAGGAACGCAACGGTGTGATCGGATTTTTGATCCAACTAGTATTTATTTAATTGATTTTTCAGGTATTTAAAATAATATTAAAATATTTGCCGAAAATCCAACGACTTCCAAATGCATTCAAAACTTCACCCCAAGCTAATTTGGGGGTGGTGAGCGCAATGGCAAAGTCAGATTTTCGATTTGAAGTCAAAATTATTTAAATTTTTAATAAACAATTTGGAAATAAATTCTAGTATTTTACATTCTACCACAAGATTTTAAGATTAAACATCTAAAGTATTTAAGGATCATCTAAGCTTCTACCTCAAAGTTAGATAATAAGGTGTCTCCTACTCAAGAATTAGCCTACTTAAGAATCTAATATTTGATTGATTTAACATTATCTTCACATTTTCAATACTTAATATACAAGAAGGCACAATCATTTACAAGCCAAGTTTTAAGTTATGAACTTTATTTATAATTATCATCTCAATTACCTAATTTAGATACCTAAATTAAGGTATGCAAATCTAATATTTGTAACTTATTATAATACTTCAATCATAAGATGAAATTATATAATTTATTGAGAGTTGATTGTTTTACAAATCAATCTTATTTTATGGGTCAAATTATGCTGATAATCTTACCTAAGAGAATATTAGGGATCTTAAGACTAGATTTAGATGATCAATCATATGAATTGATATAAATTCTTACTAGTCTAGAATCAATATCAAATCAGTAAGAATTGATTGAGTCCATGCAAATTATTGAATGTCCAACTCAAGGTGTTTCATTTAATTTAATTTAATCTTAAGAATTATCCAATCAAGTTAGGGTTGAACCCAAACTTGACATAGTTAGGGTTATTTATGCAAATATTGACTTATAAGATATTCAATAAGTTTTTGCCAATTATTAAAGTTCAATTCAGACTTAGATCTTATATTAATTAATCTTTATGAACTTAATTAAGCTAGTTTATAGTTTCATTCTTGATTAAGGCAAATTAAGAGATTCAAGTAACATGCAAGATTGGCTAATTACAAACCCTAATTATTACTAATCATGTAATTCAATGATTAGGGCATAATTAGCAAAAATACAAACCAAGAAATTATTCTACTTAGCACATATATTCTACAAGACATAAGGAGGCAAAATAAACCATAAAAAGGTTTTGTTAAGTATAGATAATGCAGGGCATTAATGAAATCATCATTGACGTGTTAGATCATAAATTAGTTTAATGGTACTATGTTTTATTTTCCTATTTTTGAGTTATATGGGCTTTTGTATTTATTCCATAAATGGGCCTTCATCCTAGCCCATATATTATCATGTGAGTAATTTATGTAAAAGGATATTTTAGTCATTCATGAGAGAGTTAGCTTATAGTTATTTGGTTATTTGTGTGAAAGGGCATTTTAGTCCTTCATGAGAGAGTAAGTATATGATTTTTTTGGTCTTTTAAAGGAAAGGACATTTTAGTCCTTCATGAGAGGTTGGTTAATAGTTTTTATGGTCATTTGATATGTATTTTCTAACTATAAATTGGCCACCCTCACATGTATTATGGTATTGAAAGTGATAAAAAAAATACTCTATTCTTCTTTATGTTATGTGAGCTTCATTATTGAGAGGACTTGTTGAGATGTGGTTTGCAATTCCTGGAGAAGGACTTCCAAGAAAAGAAAGTTTGATGTGCGGCGAAGGACTGCCCGTAGAAGTTAATCTTTTTTATCGTAAGCGGCATGTTCGGTAATAAGGCTCTCGTAAGTTCTTCTCCATTTATTTTTATTTTCTTTCCTCCTACCTTACAAGTGTGCTCGTTTAATCCTGTCTCTCATTACTTGTAAACACTTACGACACATCTCTTTATTTTCAATAAGCGACTCACATATCTACTAGTAACTTAAATATGCAAGGTTAATTTCGTTAATTAATTAGTGGATTTGATTATGTTACATGTCATCACCCCCATGCTACGTCAAATTGGTATCAGAGAAATTTATCCTTATATTTAGTCCTACATTTCTATATTAATTCATAATAACTTTTATTTTAATAAATATTAAAAGTTTATTAATTTGATTAAAATTTAGTAGGATTATAATTTATATTATCCTTAACCATCAAAAAAAAAATATTAATAATAATAATAATAAAAATTCTTTTTTCTTACTTTTAATTTATTCACATCCACCTCATTAGAATCATTCAAAAAAAAAGTTATCTATATTTATCATTATAAGTCTAATTTTTGGGTAATCGACATGAGATTTTCAATTTTGTAGTTGGTTATTTTCAATCTTTTAGGCTTTCAAATGGTTTCATCATTTAATTGGATAGCTATGATTACTCGCAGTGGTCACCCATATCAAAATTAAATGCTTGGTCATAGATGTGAGAATGCTAATCATAGTCTGCAAGAGCAACTTAATGATTTAACTTTTCTCTTTCAACAAACTTGTAGAGAGTTCAGAGTAAGATTGGAGGCCCTAGAAAAGAAAAATAACAACAACACAATTCATGAACCTAACTTGACACCAGATACTCCACTAGAAAATAGTGAGTGAAATACACCTTATGACACACACAAATTCTTCTCCACTTATATTTTGAATACAAAGAAATATGATGTTTCCACATAATAATTTATTTGAATATTCTAAGGCAGAAGATATTCCATTTCAAACTCTTCGTAGAGCTAATGCACTTTTGGGTCGACTAGGAGGTTTTAAACAAAACCAAAATGATCCACACTTTGAAGAACCTTATCAAGGTTATGATCAACTTTACGCCACCACAAGGGGCATTGAACATGACCAAGATATATATATATATTACTAGAAGGTTAGAGTAGACCCTCCAACTTTTGATGGGCATCTTGATCCTAAATTTTTTTCTAATTAGCTCATAGAAATGGATCAGTATTTTGATTGGATGGCAATGTCTGGAAATTATCAGGTTAAATTTGCTAGTATAAAACTTGTTGGTCATGCTAAAACTTATTGGGTAAATCTAGAACGACAATAACAACGATCAGGTCAATTATTTGCAAGATCTTGGGAAGAAATGAAAGAGATGCTCAAGCAAAAATATCTTCCTTCAACATATCAAGACCAACTTTTAGATGAACTCATAACACTTAGGCAAGGATCTATGAGTATTACAGATTATATGACTTGCCTTGATGAGTTATTAATTCGATGTTATATTATTGAAGATTCTATAGCTACTATAGCTAGGTTTTGAGCTGGATTAAGACCTGACATTTGTCGAGAGATGTTGACTCGAGATGTGTATACACTAGAAGAAGCATTTCAAAGAGCCCTCCAAATAGAACAATACTTATGGCTAATTTCTCAACACAAATTTAACAATGTGCAAGGTGCACCTCTTAAGCCAAATCAACCATCACCATCTATTCCTAAAGTACCAAATGATCAAAGAGTAAAACCCATCTTTGGAAGTTCAAATGTTAAATCAAACATCACATGCTTTACTTGTGGAAAGACGAGACATTATGCAAATAATTGTCCACATAGGAATCTTCATATAGATTCCATCGATCCAGAATTATAAGACAATCATCAAGGTAATGATATTGAGTATAATCCATGTGAAGATGCTAGTGATGCTGATGAAGCTTTAATTAATATATATTTAATAGAAGTTCGTTGTGTCTTAACTACCCCACAAACCAATACAGATTGGAAATGAACAAATATTTTTCACTTTTACTTTAAAAGTGCATATAAGTCTTGTAAGCTTATAATTAATAGTGGTAGCTGCATGAATATTGTCTCAGCTAGTACATTATTAAGAATAAAAATAAGCCCAGAGCCTCATCCACAACTATATAAGGTTGCATGGGTAGATAAGACTAGTATCTCTATTACCCAAAGATGTCTTGTTCCCCTCAACTTAGCAACCTATTCTAATCATATTTAGTGTAATGTTCTCCCTATTGATGTTACACATGTACTTTTAGGGAGACCTTGGCTATATGACTTAGACATTACTCACTTTGGGCGGGCTAATACTTACATCTTTATGTTTGGGGGAAAGAAAATTATCTTAAGCCTAGCAATGCCAAAGGAACTTTTGATTGAGAATCCAAAAGACTCTTCTGCACTAATAGAGAAGCGACTTTTAACTATTATTAATAGGTAAGAGTTTGAGCATTCTTTTGAAAATAATATTGTCTATGCTCTTGTTGTTATGGAGTCTTTAAAAGGAAATGAAAATTCAACCCAATCATGTGAAGTCACTCAACTCTTGATTGAATTTCAAGACTTGTGTCCTAAAGAGCTTCTTAGTGAACTACCCCCATTGAGAAACATACAACATGCTATCGATTTGGTACTTGGCTCTACCTTGCCCAACTTGCCACACTATCGAATGAATCCAATTATGCATGCTGAACTTAAGCGCCAAGTTGATAATTTATTACACAAAGGATTCATTCATGAGAGCTTGTCCCATTGTGCTGTTCTAGCACTTCTTACACCTAAGAAAGATGGAACTTGATGCATGTGTATTGATAGTAAGGAAATTAATGAGATCACCATCAAGTATCGATTTCCTATTCTAATGTTGGATGACATGCTTGATATGATGGATGGATCTATAATATTTTCAAGGATTGATCTTTGAAGTGGATATCATCAAATTAGAATGCGTGATGGTGATGAATGGAAGACTGCTTTAAAAATGGCCTTTATGAATGGTTAGTTATGCCTTTTGATTTAACAAATGTTCCTAGTACATTTATGTGCATCATGACACATATACTTCAACCTTATATTGGGGTCTTTTTAGTTGTGTATTTTGATGATATTTTAATATTTAGCAATACCCAAGAAGAACATCTAAGTTATTTAAGAAAAGTCTTTGAAATACTTCGTCAAGAAAAATTTTATATTCATATGAAGAAATGCTCTTTCATGACTTCATCTGTCATATTTTTAGGATTTGTTGTTTCAAACCATGGAATCTCAGCTGATCCTAAAAAGATAATAGTAATTAAAGAATGGCCTACACCAAGATCCATTCATGATGATAGGAGTTTTCATGGGTTGGCCATATTTTATAGAAGGTTCATTCGTGGATTCAGAACCATCATGGCACCAGTCACACAATACCTAAAAAAAGGTGATTTTAAATGGACTCCTGCAACCACTAAGGCTTTTACTGAAATAAAAGAGCGCCTAACTAGTCCACCGATATTGAAGTTACAAGACTTTGATAAAGTTTTTGAAATTTCATGTGATGCTTCTGGGGTAGGAATAGGTGGAGTGCTTTAGCAAGAATGCCATTCGATAGCCTTTTTCACTGAGAAATTAAATGATGCCCGCCAAAAATATTCCACATATGATTGTGAGTTTTATGCAGTTGTTCAAACTTTACAATACTGGCAACATTATCTTTTATTTTGTGAATTTGTTCTCTACTCTAATCATGAATCCTTTAAATACTTAAACTCTCAGAAAAAGTTAAGTGCTCGCCATGCTAAATGGGTTCAATATTTACAGGAATACACTTTTGTTTTAAGGCATAAGGCCGGTATTGAGAATAGAGTCGCAGATGCTTTGAGTCTCATGTTTCTCCTTATACATACAATGAAAGTAAAAGTAATTGTGTTTGATAAAATAATTTCTGATTACTCTACATGCAAAGATTTTGGTCAAATTTATTCTTCATTATCTATAAAGGGGCGAGTTATTTATTCAAATTACCAATTTCAAGATGGATATATTTTTTATGGCACTCGTCTTTTCATTCCTGATTCATCTCTTCATATTTTTCTCATTGACGAGCTACATATAGGAGGAATTGCAGGACATTTTAGGCATGACAAAACTATTGTAATGATTCAAGATCAATTTTATTGGCCTAGTCTAAAGAGAGATGTTGCTCATATGGTTTCTCGATATTGTGTATGCTAACTTGCAAAGGGAAAGCAGAATAATTCTGGACTCTATACTCCTTTTCCTATTCCTCATAAACCTTGGGAAGACATTAAGTATGGATTTTATATTAGGATTACCTCGCACAACACTATAACTCTATTATTGTAGTAGTTGATTGATTTTCTAAGATGACACACTTTATTCCATGCTACAAAACTTCTGATGCATCTCATGTTGCGACATTTTTTTTTGTGAAGTAGTCAAGTTACATGATTTACCTAAAACAATTGTGTCAGATCGAGATGTATGCTTTATGAGTTATTTTTGAAAGACCCTTTAGAAGAAACTAGGCACAAAACTTCACTTTTTGACAGTATATCATCAACATATAGATGGTCAAATAGAAGTGGAAGATAAAAGCTTCGGAGATCTGCTTAGATGCTTAATCTCAGACCATTCTGCTAGCTGAGATCTTATATTACCCATTGCTGAGTTTGCTTATAATAGCTTTATTAATATATCTACTGGTAAAAGTCCTTTTCAAATTGTAATTGGTTATGAGCCACAAAAACCAATCGACTTAATTGATCTTCCCATAACATATAGAGCTAGTGAGTTTGCATCATCATTTGCTCAAAGCATGCATGATCTCCACCAAGAAATTGAACAGAAATTAACCACTATATACAATAAGTATAAAATTAATGCAAATAAGTGAAGAAAATTTGTTAAATTTCAAGAAAGTGAAAAGGTGCTAATAAGGATGAGATATGAGAATTTTCTAATAGGAACATTTAAAAAGTTGAATGCTAGGCAAGCAAGACCTTTTAAGATATTAAAGAAAGTCAAGGAAAATGCTTATGAAGTTGATCCTCTGAATGATGCTGGAATATATTCAATTTTTAATGTGGCAGACCTTACATTGTACCATGATTATGTTTCTTCCAATATATTGGATGCTTCTACTTATATTACTAACTTGTAGGAACCACAAAACCAAAAACTAGTATTACCATTGCCACTACTGACTTGACATCTCCGTTCTCATCATCCATCCCAAATACTTGATGATCAAATAATTGCCAGTACTAATGGTGGGGTTCAAAGATATCTTGTTTGATGGAAAGGCCTTTCACCTTTAGAACATTTAGAAGAATCTTAGTTGACGCATGAAGAACTACAACAGCTTGATTCAGATCTACTTCAAGAATATAATAAACTTCATTCGCTAAAGGTGAATCCTTCAAAGCCGGGGAGTGCTGATGCAGGGCATCAACAAAATCATCATCGACGTGTTAGATCATAAATTAGTTTAATGGTACTATATTTTATTTTTCTATTTTTGAGTCCTTTGGGCTTTTGTATTGGTTCCATAAATGGGCCTTTATCCTAGCCCATATATTGTCATATGAGTTATTTATGTGAAAGGACATTTTAGTCCTTCATAAGAGAGTAAGTATATAATTTTTTGGTCTTTTAGAGGAAATGACACTTTAGTCCTTTATGAGAGGTTGGTTGATGATTTTTATGATCATTTGGCATTTATTTTCTGGTTATAAATTGGCCACCCTCACATGTATTATGGCATTGAAAGTGATAAAAAAATAATCTATTCTTCTTTATGTTATGCGAGCTTCATTTTTGAGAGAAGGACTTCTTGAGCCGTGATTTGCAATTCTTGGATAAGGACTTCCAAAAAAAGAAGGTTTGATCTGCGGCGAAGGACTACTTGTAGAAGTTAATTTTCTTTTTCGTAAACGACATATTCGGTAATAAGGCTCCCGTAAGATCTTCTCCATTTATTTTTATTTTCTTTTCTCCTACCTTACAAGTGTGCTCATTTAATCATATCTCTTATTACTTGTAAAGGCTTATGTGATGACCCCAATATTGAGTAATAACAAATCTCAACATTGATATGTCACCACAATATTTAATATTATATTAGAATGAAACTAATCCAACTCATTAGGTGTTGTGTTTGGCCAAAGATTTAGAAGAGGGTCTTAAGTTAAGATGGAATGAATTTATGAAAACATTACATAAAATAGATATGAAAACATGAATTTAAAAAGAACATATGATATAAATACTTACAAATTTAGATGTGAAAATTCTAATAATTAGCATTGAGATATGAGTGTACAATATGCAATATAAGTTTAAGTCAATTAAATCTTAAAAATTTCGCTACTGTATTTGGTCAAATGTACACCTGCAATAACAACATATAACTCTTCCATTCCAATGGAAGATTAATTAAAAGTATAGCAACTTTTCAATTCTAATAAAAAGTCAATCCGTTATATGGGATTACTTATTTTCAATTCTAATATAAAGTCTATCCGTTACATGGGATTACTTATTTCCAGTTCTAATATAAAGTCAATCTATTACATGGGATTGTTAATTTCCAGTTCTAATATAAAGTCAATCCGTTACATGAGATTGCTTATTTATAATTCTAATATAAAGTCAATCAGTTACATGAGATTATTTATTTCCAATTCTAATATAATTTGAAGTGAGAAAAACATATGAAGTAATTTTCTATCCTAAGGTACACACATTCTAAATCATTTACATATATAAAAAAAATGAGAAAATGATAACTAAATTTCTAGTTAAGTATGCAACTAGATTTCTAGTTATGTATGCAACTAAATTTTTAATTAAGTATCCATACATCTATATATATCCATTCATCCCTAACTAAGCATTTAATTAAGGAGCTTAACTTACAACACAAGCATAATAAATACAAAGTAAGAGACTTTAATTATTACAAGACATAAATAAACATTAGAAAGTAAATAAATGAAAATCTCTCTCACTTTTAATATAAAGCAATAATTTTTAATAAATTAAGCAGAAGCATTTAAATTTCTTTAAGCGCTTAGCCTAGCTCCACTAACCTCCGAGTGCACATAATCTATCACATTTTGGCATTTAAATGTGACAGGGCAAAGCAAAAAAAAAGAGAAAATATGGTTAGACTAAACAGTCTAAGTACAATTTAAGATTATGCTAAACATTTTATTATTTATTTTGGATATCACAACTAGTTACAATATAAGCACAAGTAAGGGTACAAAAATGAAAGCATACAAATGTGGAAAAGAGAGAAAAAGTTAAGGAAAAGGTAAAGTGAGTAAGAATACTCACATAATTTGACAATCAAGCCTACAAGTAAAATATGAGTAAAAGCATCCTAGATAGGCTAAAAAAATACTAAAGTGTGCATATGAAAATAAATAAAATAAAATGTATATATGTTCAATGAAATTATGCTAAATAAGAAAACTAAACAGTGAATCATTTAAATAAAATTACAACAATATTCATTGTAATATAAAAGAACTGTAAATAAGTAAAAAATAATACTAACATGGAAAGTGCAAAGCATAGTAGTTGAAGGAAGATCTTAGACTCTTGGTCTAAGATACACATAGCCTAGGACTATGAAAAGAAATATAGCTAAAAAGCTATGATGAGTCTTCACAATCAATAAGATTATAGAGGATCTCATAAGTTATTTAATTAAAGTTATTTTATGAAAATTATTCATTCTGCAGGGAGTTACAGAATAAAGCAAGGAGTTAAGCATGTTTGCCTAACCAATAAAGGAAAATAAGGTTTCAAATATAATATACACTCATATTCACCCTATGAGAATATGAGGTCTCCTTATTTTTCCAATTTAGCCTGCCCTTGGCTACATCATTTAACAACCCTTATAGTTTTAAATGTGAAAGTTTTATTCATGCACAATGTCTTATATGAATGATTCAAATGAATAAGGTTCAAAGCTAAGCAATTATTCATGGAAAATTCAATAATTTCAACTAAGTGATATCCAAAGTTATCTAATTTTAATGATCTACTTAATGATTGGAGCTAATTGAGCTCCCAATTAACTTTAATATATTGATCTCAAATTAATTGTAAGTAATAGTAGTAATTGAGGTTTTGAAAATAGTAGCTTCATTTCATTCTATGAGATGACAAAATAGTTTATAAATATAACAATACCAAAAGGAACTAGTTCTAATATAATCCTAAACCAAAAGATTGAAATATGTTAACTAAATCAAGGCTTAGAAATTTAGTTAGTAAAAATGTAGGGTTAAATAAACACTACAATAAGGAAACTAAGAATTAAGATTCTACACACTAAACTCATCTAACTAGATTAAATTAAAACGATCTAATCAAATTGACAGTTAATCTAGTTAAGTTAAAGAAATAGAAAAAAGTTTAAAGGAAAAAGGAAAAAAGGATTTGATACTAAAACTCTATGTTTTTTATAAGTTGAAGGTTAAGAAAATTAATAGGATTCATAAACTATTCTTAAGAAATTAGGACTCTTAACACAAATTTTTAAAGGATTTAAGAACTAGGAAGGAGTGAACTAAGCCCTAACATATTTACTAGGGATTATGACAAAAAAAAACATAACTTACACTAAACATGCATTAAGGCTAAGCATACTTAATGGGTATAACATCTAGTTCTAAAGGATCATCTACAATTTAAGTTGTAACCAATCCTATAGGCTATATTCTAAGGTTGTAAGATGAATCAGGCATATTTGCTAAAGATTCATACAAATAAATTATGAGAACTAAGTTCAAAATAATAATGTCATAGAAAATTGACATGGGAAGAAAATGGTGAAGCAAGTTTGCTATCCTAGGAATTTAAATACCTATAGCATGAAATTAAGAAATTATGAAATTATTTAAGTAATACTAATTAAAGATCCAAAACTTAAAATTACCAATTATTATCCAAGCGAAATAAAATTTATAAATATGAAATCCTTATTGTATAAGGAGAAGAATAACACTGAGTAGGTCAAAATCAGACAATATTAGGATTTTAGAGTTTTTGGTACTCCTAATTAGGGTTAAAAAGTACTTTAATAAAATTAGGATTTAGAACCTAAATTTGACTTCATATTAATGCTTCTCACATTTTTGTGAGTGAAGTGGTCTATGTTATTATTAAAATTAGTCTTGAGCGGATCAAATTATGATATGTAGTATTATTGATATAATAATTAATTTAATCAATCATTATAATTAATGATTAACAAAACTTAATTTATAAGATATAATTTCTAGCACCTTATCTCTATTAATTTCTTTCATGTAAATGGATTAGCATTAATGATTGAATAGAATATTTCTCAAGCATTACAATAAATGAAATTTGTGAAGGTATTAATTTATTAAACATTAATGGAACTAAATTAAATTTATCTGAAACAAGTATTTATAAGATAAATTCTTATTACTATTTTTCTTTCATCATTTTATTGAATTACAAACTCGCCAATTGAATTAACATATTCATATGAGATTTAAATCATACTATTAAACGTATTATATGAATGATAATAATTATAATTTTATTTATATTTATTCATAATGGCTATCACTCCGTAAGTTTAAAATGAAACTCACTTATCCTACGTAATAATTAATAACAGCTTGTCAAGTTTATATTAAACTCATTCAGGATGGAATTCCTTAAGCCTATTTAAATACTTTAGCTGTGGATATACCTTTATACAAATATTTTGACCTTGATTTGAAATCTAATGGGCCTCATTAGTTTGGTTCATTACTTCTCTCGTCTCTTTTGCAAAGATAAAGAAAATCGATAAGAACAATGTCTTGATTCGAAATCTTCATAGAAATGTAGAATGAAAAGTTGAAGGAATTAATGTACGATTCGATGACATAGAACCAAATTCTAATTAATCACCATGATTTCTTCTCCATGAAATTTCTCAACCAATATATCTCGGTAAATCAAAGAGGAGTATAAGAAGGAGGAATTATTTTTGGCTATATCCAGAAATTTCATCTATCTTAGATGAATTAAAAAAATTTATCTATCGAATAAAATGCGATGTAATATTAGGTAGAAGTAAACTGAAATAAATTTTAGTAAAGCAATTTATAGCATTCCCTTTCTTCATTTCAAAGATATCGAGTACGATCATTTCCTATAGAATGATTTACTCTTTACTATAAGAAGGTTATGCATTGCGGAAATTCATTAACAATTCGCCTAATGGAAGAAACGAAAAGGAAATGGTACATAATATTGTACAATTTGAATTTGTATTAACAAAGATATAAGTGATTGAATGATGAGATTGATAAATCATTATTCATTTATATTTATTTAGAACCATTTACTTATTCTCTATTTAGTGATTAAAGTGACCGTTACAGATATTGAGGCGCTGGCAGCGATGGAAAAACCTGCGCACGCCACTTAGCCTGAGTGAATGTCGTGTTTTGAGGGAGACTGAACCTTAAACGACTCAATAAAAAAAAATATTTCAAAGCACATTTGATTTCACATATCGTCAATAATTAGTTAAAAGAAAATGATAAAGATTATGCTGAAATTCAGATTAACCTTCACTTAGAAGAAAGGGATATTGTGATGGGAAAGTTAAGTCAAATGGAGTACCTAATAGCAGCGCTAACTTCCTTAACACGATCTGTAGCAGCTTGAATGTTCTTCTTCAAGCCATAAAAATCTGCATATCCCAATCAGTTGCTTTAAAACTAGCTACATTAAATTGGCTTTCTGCTGTTGCCTTTGAAACCCTAAGAGATTGATGAGACCAGCACGATGAAGAGGTATGCACCAAAACAAAGCTAGAGTTTGCGAATGGAGATGGAGCTGCAGCTGCTCCAGCGCTCCTTTAAGCTTCTGGAGGCTCGACCAAGTGGATGGAGGTTGATCAACCATAGAAGGAGGGAGCTCAGCTTGTTGCATGAGGAGGCACTCAGCTAGAAGGAGGCACTCAGCTAAATGGAGGCGCTCGGCTAGATGGATATGGAGAATCGAGCGCTCCAAATTAGGAATGATAAGGAAATGGATTTCGGCTAAGAAGGAAAAGAGAAGCAAAAATTAAATTTAGATGGGGAGTTTTCATATTACCCAAACAGATTGCTAATAGCCACTCCATTAAGATCGAGTGGCCGAAAACCATTCAAAATTTCCAAGCTCAATTGAATGACCAAATGAACCCCAAAAATAACGAACTTAGTATCAAAATGAGCGTCTCGACGAGATGATCGTACGTGTCTAAAAATTATTTAATTTCAATAAGTAAATTATTTTATATTAATTTTTAAGTGAAAAACTTTGAAAATTAAATACGATAAATCGGGACCTTGAAAATTAGCGAAACTTAAAATATAGCATCCTTTATTGATGCATAACTTAAATATATAAAAATTTCCAAATTTTGATTTATATTTTTTATATTACTAGTATTTGAAGTTTAAACTTCACAAATTTATTTAGGACAATTCAGAATCCCAAATATGTTCAAACTTTTGCAGTAGGATCTGCTCAATAAGTATTATAAGATGATATTTTTATTTATTTTTTATTTTACTTGAATTGGAATCCCGATTTCGACTAAATTTTTTGAGTGTTCGAAATACAATAAAATATCTGGGAAATTCAATGACACCCAAAAATTCTCAGAACATCACTCCTAGCTAAATTAGAGCTTGTGAGTCCAATGACAGACTTTGATTTCGATTATGAGGTCTAAATAAATTAGGTATTCTCAGAATTATCAGAAAATAAGAAAATGCTGGAAATTTATAAACAATCTCCAATTTATATGAAAATTTAATTGGAAGCTTCTAATACTATTATAATACTAATGGAAAAATATTAAAATCAACTAGGTCACTAATTGATGGGTAACAATATTAGGGTTGTTACAGCTTATGACACATCTCTTTATTCTCAACAAGCGACCCGCATATCTACTAGTAACTTAAATATTGCAAGTTTAATTTCATTAATTAATTGGTGGATTTGATTATGTTATATGTCATCACCCCCATCCTACATCAATAGATGTTAATCTTCACTAATTAAGCTACTGACATAATTAGGCAAACTTAGAAATTACATCCACATAAACTAACATATTTTTGCATATTTTTGTTCCGTATATTTTTCTGAATAAAATGATATATAATTTCATATAGCTTGGATAAGTATTTAAGAAGTTATTCAAATACTTTATTCTGAATGTTTTAAACTAAATTTCTATTAATTAAATTATTTTCCTTAAGGAAAATAATTCCTAAATTAATATATTAATTAAACAGGTTCGGCCCAATAACAAAAGGCGCGGGTTAGCCAGGGCCTGATAGCCCGTGAATGTTGCACCACGTGGGTCATGGGTCGGCCCGACCTGCACAGTGCTTCATCCCCAACCCTTCTTTCCTGACACTAAGGGAATTAGGGTTAGGGTTCGAAGCTAATTGCAGAGTGCCCCGACCACGCCATGGCTCCAATTCGATCCTTACACCATCACTGAATTAAGACACGTCAATTGCACCTCGAAGCCTCTTGTCAGAAGGCCAGAGACTCTCAGACATTACTCACTCAAGGACTTCGCATGGAAGCTACAGTGGGGATTAAATTCCCCCGTAGAGGCCATGATTCCGTCGGGGCTTGATCACTACATCTTCAGGGATGTGAGACAGATGGAACCCTTAAGGTTGTTGGGTCTGAGATGAATCTGATCGTTGAGTCCTTACTCAAACTGAGCTTCCAGAGAGGGTGCTAGCTCGATCGATTCGATCAATTAGGGTTAACCTAGGCCCTAGGGGTGATTGTTATGAGTTTTATTAGCCTAATTGAGCAATGACAGAGCAATTAAAAGCAATGCTAAGTACTTTACTCAGCATGATAAAAGGGTACTTGATTCAATAGGTTGTGGGTTTGTCGTGATTGACTGAGGAAGATTTGGGGATTGGCTGAGCTCCTAAAGGCTGCTAGGGGACTCGAACTTCGAGTGCACACCCTTTGATTGCCAAAGACTGGAGCTGGGAATCACTGGGAAGCTCAGAATTGTAGAGAATGGAGGAATTGAGGGAAGCTTCAATTGGAGTTAATTGACCAGTAAAAGGCTCAGAGAACTATTCCTGAGACTATTTATAACCTCAAGGGATTGAGCTGAGGTGATGCCAAGGGTTGGCTTGGCCCAAGAGCTAGGGCCAAAACTTAGCTCTCAAAACTCCTTAAGGGGATTGCTCGAGCTTCAGGGCCCAATCCTTAATGCCTCACTAGGAATGGAAAGGCTTAACACCCTAGTGACGTGGCTGGGAGGAGTGGGAGATAGGCCTGACAACTGGCGTACGGGGGATCTTCTTTGTCGGGAGTGTGGCACATCTGGAATGAAAATCCACTGTTGTGGTGTCTTCGACAGCCGTCTGATCTATCGATCAGAGCTGCATAATGACTCCGATCTTTCAGATTCTAATGACCAGATTTGGAATGATATGGGCCGCAGGATCAGTGGGACGGATCCAACGCTAGATCGGCGCTCCCACTGGATTAAATATTGTGGCGACCTGCACCCTTAATCTGCCAAAGGATTAAGCCAAGGGTGGAGTGTCACTCTGATTAACCCCTCACTTATCATTGGATTAGGATGAAATTTACAATCTACCTGATTAGGGAAGGATTAACACAAAATCAATCTAACAGTCACTATATAAGTAAACGTACAGAGTGCGAAAGTAATAAATGACATCCAAGCATCACAATATAATATAAGTGCAAAATATGGCTCAGAATATAAGTATATAAATCCAAATATACAGTCAAAAGTACTTGTATTATTACAACATTTAAAGTTTAAATAAAAGGAAATGCAAATGCACTCATCCTCACATGTAAATCAAAAGACTAGATATGCTCTAGTCCGAGCTGCTGCTCCTCCTCTACAAATAGCTCCTCCTCAGGTACTGGATCCTCTATCTTCTCTACGCCTGCCATTGTCGGTTTCACAATATAGGGCCCCAGCAAAAAAAAGAAAATCTTGTGTTATACAATTTGTCTAAGTATCTTTTAGGCTGATACATTTTTATATGTTTTGTAATATCACCATTTTACACATTTTTCCTAAGCAACAATATATAAAGGAGCGACTGGCAATACAATAAAAAAGAGGAAAATCTATAAATAATATGTATAACTTAAGCAAAATGAGGCTAAGACATGCCTCAAAAGCGAGGTAAACAAGATAAGGCATATAATATAAGTAATTAAACATATGCTGAAAGAAAATACTACATCTTAGTACATGCTGGTGATCAAATAAAATATGCAAATTACAATAATAAATCTCAGTAGTGATATATATAAATAGCAGTAAAATCTAACATCCTATTGTATATACGGTATACAAAGAAATAGCTGACTGAATAAGCAATGCTAAAACATAGCCAAATACTAAAATTGTACATCAAACTCTGTATACTGACTGCCATATCAGAAGATTTGGCCAAACTGGCCCACATATATATATATATATATATATATATATATATACATCTCAATCTATAAACATACTGAACATACTGCATGACTGAAGAGGTAGACAATACTTATGCAACATATTTTAGTTGTTTTACTTTTGTTTCAATGGACAACTCTTAGAAATAATTGAGGAGTCAAGCACGTCTGCAAGACTATATGGGTCCCAAGCCTAACACACTCTTATCAATGAGAATGTTAGGCATCCTGATCTCACCTTACCCCTGTCCATTAGGGCAAATGTGCACCATAATCATCACAAACCTGACCCAAAGGCAACAGTTATCCTATTATTCTAAGTTTTCATTTTCATGCACAAAGTTCTCTTATGTGAAATGTCCAAGGAAGTAAGCTCAAATATACAAGGAATGTGTAGTGTAAAATATCAAAGTAAGCAAGGGACTCTACTAATATGGTGATATCATTTGTTTTCTATTATCCATTCTAACTATTCTAAGTTACACAAGTTCAAGATCAATATTTTTCTACTATCGAGTGTAACTTAGAAACTTGTTCTTATAAGTTACAAAGCATTAGAACTAGCTAGGTCCCGATATACTGAATCACAGTCGACTATAAAAGTTATGCAATAAATTATTACGACTTAATTAATGATTTTAGACGTTCTAACTTAAAACTATTAAACTATAGATTATGGATTAAACACCGTGAGATTGGGTTTAATCACATAACCTGAAGGATAATACCTAAGATATAAGTTTAATTCTAATAGTGATCTAATAGTTAAGGTCAATCCTATTAAGTAATCAAGCTTAATAGGATAGATCTCCTATCTTAAATCTAAGGTTAAAAGGCAAAATAATTAAAATAAGTTGAAAAATTCTAGAAACTAATAAAACCAAGGTTTCACCCATTGAGTAACTCATTTATCCAATGAATGAACTCTAACCTATGATCTAGTCCTAGTCTCAGGAAGGGGTCCTTAAGGTGTAGTGTTAAAGACTTAGAGAAATTTGGGGACCTGACCTAATAGTTAACTTCACTCACTTAGATGTCACTAATATAATTATAACATTGGTTTTAGTATTTTGAAGAGTTATTTAGAGGTTAAGAGTACTTAGTCCAATCTTAGGGCAAAATGACTATTTTGCCCCTACTTAAGGGTCAGAAAAGTCAACTTTTGATTTAAATATCCAAACTGAGGTTTCTCTTTTTCATATGACTCCTTACTGTCTAATTTGAAGATAGACAGTAAGTACGTCCAATTTGGACAAGGAATGGGTTTTATAGATTCAAACTAAGGTTTTTGACTTAAGGGCATTTAAGTAACTTTTACTCCTCTTAAAATAAGTTTTTATGCAGTTTATTGTAGGTTACAATTCAAGGATCCCATAGAATCCAAGAACACTGCATTCTGAGGTAAATTGAATAAGTTATGGATGTTTTAAGTTAGAAGGGCAATTTGGTAAATTCGGGTTGGTCAACGGTGACTAAAATCGAACTTTTCCGTTTGAAGTCCAATTTTAACAAACTCAGTTCCTATAGCTTCCCTATAATGCACTAAGCATGTTGGTAGGGAGTAAACCCAATTCGGAATCTCAATTGGTCAAGTTATGACCTAACTAAGGTTGAGATATTTTGGTCATTTTCTAAATGTCTACGGTTGAGATCCTAAATATTATTTCAGTTTATTGATGACGTTAAAATTTTAAACAAGTTAGCATCTTTAATTTTTAAATTTGGAGTTGAATCGACCAAGCTATGGTCATTTGAATCCTAAGGGCATTTTGGTCATTTTTCACTAAAGTCAACTCTGAGTTATAGGGTTGACTTTTTATCCTGATGCCCGAATGGGAAAACTAATACTACTACAATGATAGGGTTATTCTCCTGAGTATTTTAAGACCCATATTGACTATGTTTGATCAACTAGGTCAAAAGTTATGAGATCCTAAAGAGGTCCTAAAATGCTATTTCGTTATGCGTACCCCGAAACTAAATTCTGCATTATGTTATTTGATTCCTTTTATTTTTCTGAGTATTTTGAAACCTATATTGGCTATATTTGGATCATCCTACAAAAAGTTATTAAGCTTTTAAGTTTTACTATTTAAAAATACAATTTGTATTATTTTACTATTTATTTCTAAAGTTAAAATTAAATTTATTGCATTTATTATTTAATTAATTAATTATCATTAATCTGTAATTAATATTAATTATTAAATATTTTAACTATATAAATATTGATATTAAGGTTATTAATATTAATTAATTAATGTTTGTTTACTAATAACTTATTCTGTTATTTAAATTAATCACTTAATATTAATTAATTAGTTAATCAATCTAAGTACCAATTAACTAATTAATCAGCATTACTATTTTGATTAAAACTAGCCATTGTTGTTAACTGATTATTATGATATTAATCTACTGCCTAAATTAATTAACTCATCTAATTTTAACTAGTTAAGCTAACTTTAATTATAACAATTTAATCTAATTATTCACTGATATTTATATATGTATATAAATATCTAACTATATACTAATATATATATATATATATATATATATATATATATATATATATATATATATATATTCTAAATAGTTATTTATATATATAATTATTTTTAAATTTTTCTGCAGGACAAGACGGCTGGGTCCCACAGGGACACGCGTCCGTGACTGATTGGCCGTCGCCCTGCATGTGGGTCCCACTGCTGCGGTCGAGGCGACCGCAGCACAGAGGCGGGCCCCACCAAGCACATGCGGCAGCGCGTGAGCCGCGGAGCGGGGCCCACTGACGTCCGCGCTCGCGCACGCGAACGGGTCCGCGTGGGAACGGGTCGGGTCGCGCACGACCCGGCGTGGCCCGCGACGCTCCGCCTTCCCTCCCTCTCGACCGAGGCTAGGGCACGCCACGACTGGTGATCCCGACGGCCATTGGCGACGATCCACTTACTGTTGAGTAGGGCTTGTCGGGCTCTACCAACGGAGGGGTAGTTCGCCGGCTGAGGTGAGCGGGATTTGCTCCTAGACCTAACCCTAGTTCGGACACTACGGAGTATAGGATTCGCGTTCGATCAGTAATTCTATCGATCGATTGATCCTAATTGGGTTCGATCAGTCACTTGCCCGATGTGCTGAACAATAATAGAGTGCCAGAAATTGCGTAAGGAGGAGGAGATGGAGTACCTGATGTGGACGGGGAGCGACTTAGGGTTCGTGCGATCGACGCCTGGATGCAGCTGACGGATCCTAGGGTTCTTCGCAAGGTACCCGAGGAGTGGGACGCTCAGAGTCTTATGTCGGAGCTGCGACGGAGTCTTCGAAGCCCTGCCGAGCACCGGTTGGCCACAGCTGGCGGCCAGGCGCCGCGTGGCGCGCGATCCGCGGTCGCTCGGGACGAAGGATGAGGGCCGTTCGATCGGTTTGATTGAATGGTCCAGATCTGTTTGGGCGCAAACGGTGGGCACTCGACGGCGTTAGGAAGAACAGACGAAAAATTAAAGATGCTGACGGCGCCATTAAGTAATAATAAAATATTATTATTATTATTATTATTATTTTTTAATTCCAAAATTTTGAACATCTTTTTCCTAGCTATTTGAGAGGTGAGGAACGCAACGACGATGTCAATTTAGATAGGTCAAATTTTAGGATTTTCTGGATTTTCCAGAAATCAGGATTCAGTTCTGTTTGACTCCTAACTTGGACTAGGTCTTAGAGGTTGACCACAATTGACCTAATTAGCACTTATGATTATATTTAAGACTAAGATTAATCCTAATTGACTAAGGTAACAACCTGGGTTGTTACAAATATAGGCCGTCGTGCCTTAGGAGCGACGGTCATATGCGGGGTGAATCCTCTGTTGCGGGACTCAACCGCTGCAGCGGATCGCCCGCGGTCTGCACAGTCGTTCCCAGACGGTTAAACCCATTAAGAATATATTTATAAATATGAATTGTTGTGAATCTTTTTATGTAATTTTCCCAATTTAAATTAAATTCAATTATGGCTTAGATGACCTCCAAAATTTTCCATACTTACACCCCTAGTTAATTTGGGAGTGATGAATTCAAAAATACAATCGGATTTGGATTTGGAGATCAAAATATTTTGGCTAATAATTAGGGTTCCTAATTTGATAAAATTACTAATTCGACCTAATGATGTTCGATTGATCCCAAATTTTCAAGATTACCTCCTAATGACTATGTGAATGCTATAGAATCAAATATAGACTGTGGTTAAACTTATAATTAAGCTTGTAACAATCTAGGGTTGTTAAATTACTGTTTATCTTTTCCAAGAATCTCTTTCTGCATGAAGTAAGGCCAGCAGCATCAGCTCTTCCTCACTATCCAGCATGGATGGCTCGGATAGTTTTAAATGTTCGACGTTGGTAAGGGTGTACTTTTGCATATAACTTGATAGTTTGAGCTGATTTATACTATCATTAATTTTTGTTAATGAAGGAACCGTATTCAAGGCTTTAGTTTTTGGCATTTCTTTTTCAGTTGGCCTTTCGAGATGTATAGCCACACAAACCCTTAACATATAGCATTTATTTAATGTTTTCAATTTTTTGGCTGATTTGTTTAATGTTTGTTTAACCCATTTTTACATGTTTTTTTACTCATTCTATTTCATATTATTACTGCAATCCTTTGTACATTCCACAAGACTCTCTCTTGTGGCTTTGTCGTTGGTTATCCTTACATTTTGCATGGCCAACATAGTTTAAAGGTACAATTATCCTTATTATTTATTGACTCCTAAACTTCTATACAAACATATAGTAATCGCTTTGATTCATTATCTATAAGTTCTTATGTTTATTTTTTTTTGAGATCATGCATACGTTATACATAAATTTTAGCAGTGTACAATACTCACCACTCTTAGAATTTTATTCTTACTAGTATATATGAAGTGATGCACTTGAGAGGTGAGAAGATTGATACTGATTGTTTTTCCCCTATTGAGCAGAGTGCCCAAGTAAGACTCTTTATGGAGGAACAATGCATGACAGGGAAGCTTGATGATCTGAGTTACACGTATTGGGATGAAAACTACTCATCGAGAAAGTATGGGAATTTTTGTTTGACTGAAAAATAAATAGGAATTGCCGAGCAATTATTTCAATATGTCCAATTTCTAAATTTATTCTATTTGAGCCCTTCAATTGTTCATTCAAATTATTAATTAGTTTTAAAATGATTTGTTGAGGAGACTGAATTGAACATGTTGAATACTGGAGAGATTATTTTGCTGACATATTAGGGTTTTTCGTTTCAAGCAAATTGGCATATTTTCCTTTTTTTAATGGTTTGCAGTGTGTGGAAGCATTGTTGCACCCATTGAACTTGCATTCTGTAGAGCACAAAACAATATTGGACAAATTTGTCACTGTAGGGATACTCCACGTAACTTGTTATCACAAAAATCTCTTATTTTCATATTAAATCCTTAATCTTAAATATTATAATCATTCAAATCTCTCTTACTACACATAAACTACTCTCCAATTTGGCATTGTTTTATCATTTTAAAAAATATATAAAGAGTAATGTTAGATATTAATATTATACTCGCAATTATCTAACCTCAAATCGTGATTGGACTGATTGTGTTGATAGGTTTAGATGAACTATCAAAACTTCCTCCAAGAATTGATGAAATAAAAATTAGGATAATAACAACAATAACACTGAATGAAGAATGATTTGTGCTATATTCTTATGAACAGTGTTATCTAGATTATATGAATATAATCTGAAATCTAAAGAACTTTCATTTTTAAAACGATCAGTTTCGTGGTGAGATCTTTTTCTGATTTATTTGATTCTTGCTTAATATTTTGAGTGCTGAAGTAATAGGCTGCACAATTATCACTCCATTTTATGATGGATTAGTGATCTGAATGACTGTCTTAGTGAACTTACATATACTATAAGAACTTTCATATTCATAATTGAATACATTTAATAGTCCTCTACTTTTTTCTTTTCTTTTTGCAAAACCGATTGAATTTCTTACCCATTAGTATCACTTTCTTGGCAAATTTTTGAACTTCAATTTCACTTTCTTAATTTCCTTTTCTATTTTAGAAACATTATCGTCTTCAAGTAAAGCGAGCATCATTTACTCTTTCTGTTTCCTCTATTATGGTGGGAAGACGGCGAGATGCTTGGTGATTATGGTACAACAACATCATAAATTTAGCAATTTCTTCGGATTCTATATAATCTTCATCCTCAGTATTGCCTTCGCCGCTCGCTTCGTCAGTTTCTTCATTAACTTCTTATATTTCATTAATTTCCTCCGAAATAGGATCACTTGGACTTTTCATTGTTCTGCATGCACCAAAGTATACACTTTATGAAAGAGTTTATTCTTCTATTGATGCAAAAATAAATTTAAAGTAAAATATCAGATTTGCCGACCAATCGAGGTTGGAGGAATTAAACATGGATTGAGATGAGAGAGAGTTATTTTATAAGCATCATCCTAGGGAACAAGTTCCCGGCATGCAGAAAATAATTGTTTTTATTTATTAATTTATTAAACTATTTTTATTAATCATTCTGTCATGCATTACTTTTAAAAACTATATTAATATAAATTTTGTTTGATTCTAAATGTAACATCATAATTTTATTTGCCTCATTAATTTAATAAATTATTTCTACACTAAAAGTTAAAAGTTGTTAATTTTTAATATTAAATTATATTAACTGATATTTAAAGAATGAACTGCTGATGTGGCACTAAAAAATATCTATTCAATTAGATTTGAATATCATTTCATAAGTGCTTATTTATTTATATTAAAATAATATAAATATTATTTTTAAAATTTGTGTTGAAATAATATCCAAATCCTATTGAATAGTTATTTGGATGCCACGTCAGCGAATCTAAATATCATTTCTCATTCATTTAATCATTTTAGTGCATGAAATCATTTAACTAATGATAAGAAATTTCGATTAGCTAATGGCTGATTTGTTTGAATAACTATTTTTAAATATTATAACTTTAAATAATTATTTTTCTAATTCTTGAATTTGAATGATATTACACATATTTTGTTGGTGTAGCTTTCAAGAGACTTGTTGTGATATAATGATGAATTTTCATTCCTTTTAGATAATCAAAATTAGAGTCAGCTCGAGCTCAAATATTTTTGAGTTTGAATTGATTCGACTGAGATTGGATACAAATTTGAGTTTGACTTAACTTGAAATTTCAAGTCCGTGTATGTCCATTTATTGGAGAGATTTTTATCAGTGGGTTCAGCCCTCCTGTTGGAAGGCCATTTTAGCACTCTTACTTTCACTTTAGCTCAAGCTAAAGCTGTTGTGCTTTGTAGCACTCCAACTGTTTGCTAGCATTTATAGGCATGACATGAGATGAATTCATTATGGGTTAACAATTGCTAACAAATTCAAGAAAATTGCTTTGAAGCATTTTTTTTCCTGTCTTCTGTAAAATTTAATCATTGTCTCGAATCTCATTTTCTTCAACTAATGGTTCTTCAACTACTTGACATGGTAACTAATGGTTCTTCAGCTAAGAAGGGTAGAAGTCTCACAATGATTGTCATAATTTATTATTAATGTATATATGTTTCTTAAAATCTAAATTTAAGTAATTTATTTAAAATAATCCACACTTTAACAAAACTTCAATGATAAATGTTGGCATTAGATTTTAGTATATTTTTTTAGGAGTTTAAACTCTGGTCAAGTAAATATAATGATTTAAAAAAAATAAATTTCAAATTATGATAAATATTTATAATATATAATTTTGCTAAAATATAAATATAGGTAATTTATGAAAAATGATATATAATTCAACAAAAAGTAGAAGATAGCAACTCTCCCCACCTTAACCATTGCCCTTAATCGTTGCTAATAGAAAAAATATAATTATATTTAATAAGTGTTAATTTATAGATTACTTTTAATAAATTACCTAATATAATTATTGGACTCCTTATAATAGTAAGAAACATTAGTGGAACTCCTAAGCGGTTAGATTGAGCTTAACTTAGAATCATTTAGATTGAGCTTAACCCAATCATTAAAGGTGCTGGCTTCTAATAGTGTGGATTGGTCGTTACATTTTTACTTGGAATCATTAGTAGACTTGCCCGGATCACCTTTGGTGTAGATTTTGAAAATTCCCATGCTTGGAGTTGCATGGAATGAAGCACATAAATCCATAACCTATGATAAGATCAAGACATCCAAATCTTCCTCAGCTAAAACATCATAAAAGTCTTATCTTCTTATAATAATCTGATTGTTGTTGCTTGGTTTTAGATATTCAAATTAGGCTAAAATCATCACCAGTAGACTCTTAATATCATTAGGAGCCAGCACCTGAAATTTGGTGTGATTTGAAGATCGTTCGTTATCGACGTGTGTTTCGAGACAATTTGAATATCTTGAAAATTTCTAAAATTATTTCGACCTCCAAATCAAAATCGGAGTTCAACCTTGAACTCGTCACCCCAAATTAGCTACGGTGATATTTTGAGAATTTTTGGAAATCATTAAATTTTTTCAAATATTTTAATAAATTCAGGTGCTTAAAAAATTAAGATAATTAAATTGATCTCTTATTAAAAATCTAACTTTATTTTTTAGTACCTCACATTTGATTTAACTAAGGGTGAATTTTTGAGATTTTTTAGAGTTCGTTTGATTAATTAATTTTGATTAATTATATAGTAAGTAATTATTAAATATATAAATTAAACAAAAAAAAACATAATTTTCCCTAAATAGTGGGCATTGACGACGTCTGCTAGCCGTCTGATCATATGGGCAGATCGTGCGAGCCGTTTGATTTTAAAAAGACGTCTGTGGGCGCGCGAAGGCTGTACCATTGAACATCTTCACGCTGTCCATGATAGGGCCGTAGCAGGCCCGTACTCTATGACCCTTACCTAATCCGCCCTTCCCAGCAACTATAGGCTCTCTTCGATTAGCATTTGGGGAGGCCAGTTTGGAGTCTAGCATTGGATGAGGATCTGTGGCTCCCCGCCCCCGCCGTGGACCTGTTAACACGCAGATTAACATGATTACTGTGGGGTCATCGCCACGACAGATCCCTCACTTATCATTAGACTAGGTCTTCATCATAATCCACTAATAAGTGACGAATATGTCCTATACTGAGTTAAGATTTCACTAAATGTTCATACAAGATATACAGAATGCGAAAGCAAATAAAAGCTAACATCCATTTAACCATAATGCAGCAAAATATATAATTTAACTCATAAAAAAATATGCAATTAAAAAAATACATCTGAAACTTACATTATTATAACATTTGAATTAAAGTTTAACTGAAAAAAATAAACACTCATCCTCACAGAAATAAAAGAACAACCTATCTAAGGGTCCACAATAACGAGATGATCCTCCTCCTAAGCTGGCTCCTTTTATGGTGCTATCTCCTCAAAAACCTCAGAATTTAGCATTATTAGTGTAACAACCCTAGTTTTATTACTTGTAAATCAGTGACATAATTGACTCTAAACCTCTTCCATTACTCTTCTAATAGTGTTAAGAGTATCCATCAAAAATTTTGTGCGATTTGGAAACTGTTTGACAATTTCTAATATTTCATATTTTTCTGATAATTCTGAAAATATTGAATTTATTTAGACCTCAAAATCGAATTCAGAGTCCACCATTGGACTCACCACACCCAAATTAGTAAGGAGTGGTATTTTAGGAAGTGTTTGGAAGTCGTCGAAATTATCCAGAATATTTTAATATTATTTAAATACCTATAAAATTTTGATAATTAAATATATCTCCAATAAAAAATTTGATTGCATTTTTGAGTTCCTCACCTCTAAATTAGATAAGGGTGAAAATTTGAGATTTTTCGAAGCCCATTTTGATATTTAAGCATAAGTAAATAATTAGAAAATTTTAATAATATAATATAGTATTTAAATTAATATATATTATATATTTAAATTAATATTCAACAGCTTTATTCAAGAGAGCAGAAATCTGCTATAAGTGGCAAAATAGGGAATGACAAATCAGCACAATCCCAACCATTCCTCCTTAATTAGGCTAGATCCAACAGATACGAGATATTTCAGTCTCCCGATGAGATATAGCCGTTGGATCTTATATCTGATCTGACGACTGAGGATCATGGACTGTATGTCCCTGTCCTCCACTCTGCTGTGCAGATGCATGATGCCTAGCTGTCCTTCGAATCCTCTAGCTGGCCTCCTTCATCCACCATAACCTCCTTAGACATTTCACTCTCCATTACACCTACCTAAAGCATAAGCAAAAACTAAACACTGAGGAAACTGCTAATTGAGGGAGACCATTGTGCTTGCTCTGCGACTTTGTGAAACCTAAACTCAGGAGAACAATGGTGCAGGTACACCATCTCCTTTACCTTACTCCATTTTTATTTAATTTATAATGATAGAAAATCACAATTCAATTCATAAGCTCTGCTGAGTTCGAAAGGAATAATTTGAAATTTATTTAGTCGATTAAAATGTCGTAAATCATATCCATATCTTCTATTCTTTATTTCAATCAATGTAGTCATTCATTCTGATTTCGATTATTCCTTATAATTCTAATAGCAAAGGTAAATCAACTATAAATTAAGATCGAAATATCTCAGTTCAAATCTTCCTAAGTCTATAAATGCTGTATGTTTTGAATTTACTTTACATCTAAATGAATGTTCACTTCAAAAACCTTACCTTTTTCAATTATTGATTTTAAAAATCTTAAAAATTAGATCGATATGCCATCATACGATCGAACGCTGATTTATTAGTTAAAAGAAAAATTATTCTGTGTGTGCCAATAAGTAACAAAAATTAGGGCATACCTATCATATATTCTAAAGATTGTACTAGACAGGAAGACTTATTTTAAATCAAAGGCCGTGAAATGAGCTTTCATTTAAATTTCTCATTGCGTCGTATGGATGCATGAGTCGCCGTTAACCTGATTCCCTAGAATGCGCAATTTTCGCCTCTCTGTCGAGGAAGACGACTCTGCGAACCGTGGTAGTGAACCGGTCGGTTCAAGTACTTCTTGAACCGCGCCTTTATCCTTGGACACATGGCATGCTGAATTTAATATGTGCATGTCATTTTTAAAGGATTAACGGCTAATTAAATAAGTTAACGGGATAAGAATAATTAAACTTATATGTTTATTAATTATTAATGCAGAATTTAATTCAATCATAAATTGCAAAATACTTATCCAAATTATATGATATAATATATCATTTCGATCGCAAAAATGCGTAGATTAATAATAGGTTGTTTAATTTTTGTTTTGATAAGTATTTTATTTAATCATTGTTTTAGGTTAATTAATTAATTCCAATTTAATCTTAAACTTTATTTATAGCATAACTTGATTATATGAAGTTCAAATAGGACACTCCAATAATCCATTTTACTCACAAAAATGTGTAGAATAATAATGTGAGATTAAATTTTGGTTTTAAATCCTAGATCTCTTAATGATATGTCAGCCCTAATTAAGATCCCTCCAAATCCTATAAATTTAATATTGTCTAAATTTGACCTAGTTAGTATCATTTTACTCCTTAGGATATATCATATTGATATATATATATATATATATATATATATATATATATATGTATCAAATTGTTTGGACAACGTATAGAGATTTTAGGTATTTGGCTCCTAAAATTAGGTAATTTTCCAACTTCATATTTTTCATATAAGCTTATTTTAGGATTATTGAACCCTAGGATAGCAAATTTGTCTCACGTTCTTATTTCACGTATAGCTTTATATTATATGTTTGAATCTTAAATTTTCATGGATATTATAATTGAAAATGTCTAATGCTCAATTAAATTAAATTCTTCCATTGTAGAATAACTTAGGAATGAATTAATTGAATGAATTGCATGTATCTTTTCAAGTTCAATTATTCAAATCATAATTGTTAGCTCTTTTATTTATGTAAACTAAATGATATGGAATTAGTGTGATTAAATGGCATGGCATGTACTAAACTTAATTCTTCCATTTCTAATATACTTCATATGGAATTTAGAATACTTAGATTGAATGTATTGTCATATTACATGAAATTATAATGTAAAATTATATGTATTTTGTTATATTGGAACTCAATTAGAACTAATACCATATGCTTTAATTTAAGTTAATAATAGTTCTTTAATGTTAGTTCTATTATTTTATCCTCAAGTAAGTTGAGAAATTGTATGTACTCTTGTCATGCTAGAATTCAATTAGCATTAATATCCTATGTATTGAATTAACTTAATGTTAGTTCATTAAAAATTATCTTTTCATTTAATCTTCTAAATAGTATAAGACTTGCATATTAACATTCTATTTTATTCCTTTAAGTGGATGTAATAGAGTTCATGTTAAATATATTAGAATTTGAATTTAATTCTTATATGTCTTTTCAAGTTTCTTATTCTCTTATAAATGTATGCTAGATTAACTTGAGAATCCTTTTAACTTCCTTCATGTTATAATTAACTTATTATTTCAAAACTAAAGTTATAGTTCTTTGAAAGAACTCATAATTAGGCTAGTTCCTAACCAATCTATTTGATGATTAGCATATATCTTCAATAGTCTTTAATCTTCCAATTTAGTTCTTTAATGATTAAGTTAAAGAACATAAGATTCCTTTCATGCTTTAATAAGCTAATAGACTTCCATTAACCTACAACTAATAATAAATTAGTACTTACAAGAAATAGTCTATCCCTTTCCTTACACTTAAATGTTCAATATCAATTAATCTTAGATAAGCTAATGTGGCGACCCACACCCTTAATCCGCCAAAGGATTAAACTAAGGGTGGAGTGTCACTCTGGCTAACCCCTCACTTACCATTGGATTAGGATAAAATCCACAATCCATCTGATTAGGGAAGGGTTAACACAGGATCAATCTAATAGTCACTATGTAAGTGAACGTACAGAGTGCGGAAGCAATAAATGACATCCAAGCATCACAATATAATATAAGTGCAAAATATGGCTTAGAATATAAGCATATATATCCAAATACACAGTCAATGGTACCTGTATTATTATAATATTTAAAGTTTAAATAAAAAGAAATGTAAATGCACTCATCCTCACATATAAATATAAAGACTAGATATGCTCTAGTCCGAGCTGCTGCTCCTCCTCTACGTATAGCTCCTCCTCAGGTACTAGATCCTCTATCTGCTCTATGCCTGCCATTGTCGGTTTCACAATGTATGGCCCCAGCCAAAAAAAGAAAATCTTGTGTTGGATAATTTGTCTAAGTACATTTTAGACTGATACATTTTTATATATTTTATAATATCACCTCTTACATATTTTTCCTAAGCAACAATATATAAAGGAGCGACTGGCAATACAATAAGAAAGAGAAAAAGCTATAAATAACATTTATAACGTAAGCAAAATGAGGCAAAGATATGCCTCAAAACGAGGTAAATAAGGTAAGGCATATAATATAAGTAACTAAACATGTGCTGAAAGGAAATACTACATCCTAATACATGATAGTGATCAAATGAAATATGAAAATTATAATAATAAATCTCAGCAGTGATACATATAAATAGCAACAAAATCTAACATCCTTCTATATGTAAGCTGTACAAAGAAATAGCTGACTAAATAAGCAATGCTAAAACATAGCCAAAAACTAAAACTGCATATCAAACTCTGTATACTGACCGTCATATCAGAAGACTTGGCCAAACTGGCTCACATATATATACATCTCAATCTGTAAACATACTGAACATACTACATGACTGAATAGGCAGACAATACTTATGCAACATATTTTAGTTGTTTTACTTTTGTATCTATGGACAACTATTAGAAATAACTGAGGAGTCAAGCACGTCTGCAAGACTATATGGGTCCCAAGCTTAACACACTCTCCTCAATGAGAATGTTAGGCATCCTGATCTCACCTTACCCCTGTCCATCGGGGCAAATGTGCACTATAATCACCACAAACCAGACCCAAAGGCAACTGTTATCCCATTATTCTAAGTTTTCATTTTCATGCACAAAGTTATCTTATATGAAATGTCCAAGGAAGTAAGCTCAATTATACAAGGAATGGGTAGTACAAAGTATCAAAGTAAGCAAGGGACTCTACTAATATGGTGATATCATTTGTTTTCTAATTATCCATTCTAACTATTCTAAGTTACACAAGTTCAGGATCACCATTTTCCTACTATCGAGTGTAACTCAGAAACTCGTCCTTATAAGTTACAAAATATTAAGACTAGCTAGGTCATAATATACCAAATCAAAGTCGACTATAAAAGTTGAATAACAAATCATTACGACCTAATTAATAATTTTAGACGTTCTAACTTAAAACTACTAAACTATAGATTATGGATTAAATGCTATGAGATTGGGCTTAATCACATAATCCAAAAAGAATAAGACTTAAGGTCTAGGTTTCATTATAATAGTGATCTAATAGTCAAGGTCAATCCTATTAACTAATCAAGCTTAATATGATAGATCTCCTATCTTAAATCTAAGGTTAAAAGATAAAATAATCAAAATAAATTAAAAAATTCTAGAAACTAATAAAACTAATGATTTATTCATTGAAAACCTCTATTTTTCAATGAATAAAATTAACCCTATGATCTAGTCCTAATCTCAGGAAGGGTCTTTAAGGTGTAGTGTTAAAGACTTAGGAAAATTCTGGAATTTGACCTAATTGTTAATTTTTACTTACTTAAATGTCACTAATATGGTTATAATATTAGTTTTAGTATTTTGGAATGTTAATTAGTGGTTATGGATGCTTAATCAAATCTTAGGATAAAATGACTATTTTGCCCATACTTTAAAGGTCTAAAAGTTAACTTTTGATTTAAGGGTCCAAACTGAATTTTCTTAATTCCAAGTGATTCCTTACTGTCTAACTTGAAGATAAACAGTAAGTACGTCTAATTTGGACGAGAGGCGGGTCCTACAGTCCAAACTAAGGTCTTTAACCTAAGGGCATTTTGATAATTTTTGCTCTACTGAAACCTAAATTTGTATGTAGTTTATTGTTGGTGGTTGTTCAATGATTTCATAGAGTCTAAGAATATTAAATTATGAGTTCAAATGACAAAGTTATGAAAGTTTTAAGATTTTAAATTAATTAATTTGAACTAAATAAATTTTTCTTATTTAATTTAAATAAATTTACTGTTCATATCTATAGTTAGGTAATTTTACTGTATTGATTACTTAATTAACCATTTGTCATTATTATGTCTTTAATTATCATTAATTATTACTTAATGTGATGTGTAATGTATTAACTATTTGTCTAATACTTAAATATTTATTTCTTAGACTTATGATTAGTATTATCTAATCCTAATACAATATTAATAATATTATTTTACTGGTTGAATATCATTGAATTACACATAATTAATTAAGTTATATTTCTTAACATAATTAGTTACTTACTGTGAATAACTTTTATATAGTTTTAATTGATTCGGCTAATCCATTGTTTTAGTTTGATTAATTATTAAATTATCTATCTACTATTACTTAATCGCTTAGCAGCATCTTGTGTTAATTACTGTTATAATCTGGATTACATAAACCCCTAATTAATTCATGCTTGCAGTGATATATATGTAATTATATATATTTATTAAGTCTAATTTACTTAATTGATATTAATCTAATTAATATTAATTATTAATTAATAAATTATAACGCAACTTAACAGATTCCTAATATTAACCTAATTTTAATATTTGATCTAACACTAATCTGATTATAATTATATATATATATATATATATATTTATCCCATATCTAAAGTTTTTGTTTAGGATTTATTAGGTCTAACTATACGTTCATAAATATAATTACACTAACTTAATTAATATTTTATACTTAATAATTACTTTCTGCAGAAAAACAGACGGCGGCGAGCCCACTGAAGACGCGTGACGACCTCTCGCTGGATGAAGGCGCACGGGCGGGACCCACCTACAGCGGGTTGACCCTTGTGGGGCCCACACATGCGAGCCGCTATGCGTGATTTCGCGAGCGGGACCCACCCTTCTCGCGAACGCTGCCACGCGGCTACGGGTCGGGTGGGTCGTGCTGACCCGACCCGAAATGTTGGGGAGGGTGCTTCGCCTCCTAGGTTCGCCCTACGCGCCTAGGGCATGCCGAATGACGGCCTTCCCGGCCTCGCCAGTGGCTGTCTCGCCCGGCCAAGGGTAGGTCTCGGCGAGACCTACCAGACCACGGTTGGGTCGACGGCTGAGGAGGGCCGGTGCGCTCGCAAACCTAAAACCTAGCTCAGGACCATCGGGTGTTCGAACTCGGTCGAACCTTTCCGTCGATCGAATCGATGATTCGATCAAATGACGATACTTAGCACGAATCAAATGCAATCAACGTAATTTAGGGACATGGATTGTCATTGTAGTATCTTGCATTGAGGAAAATAGAATGGCGTTAGGTATAGGAGTACCTGAAGATGGATGGCAGGTCGCGATTAGGGTTGCAGAGACGCGTTCGAGTCTTCCTGGCGCATGCTGGTTCAACCTCCGCGAACATGCCGAGGCTTGGGGAGTTTAATGACAGCCGACGGAGAGCTTAAGGCCGGACGATCGCCGATTGGCTGGGCTTGCGGCGAGCATGCTGCGTGGCGCGCGAGTCGTGGGAACCGGGGGCGGCGAGGAAGGAGAAGTCGTGGTCATTCGATCAAATGATCGGACGGCTGTGGATTGCACCGCTCGATCAAACGGCGCCGTTAGGTCCAGTGGACGGCGCGGGCGACGGCGTTAGGGATAAAAAAAAAATTTAAAATAAAAAAAAATTAATTAATTTCCTAATTTAAAATTAATAGTTAAATTATTTTCAGAAAAATTCCAAATATTCACCCTTAGCTAATTGAGGGGTGAGGAACGCAACGGCGAGGCCGGAATTTCGATCCGGCTAGTATTTTCATATCCCAAATTTCGAGGCATTAAATATTATTAAATATATTCGTCGAATTTTCGACGACTTCCGATCGACACGAAAATTTTACCCTTAGCTAATTTGGGGTCAATGAGCGCAATGGAGGTGTCTGTTTTCCAATCTGAGGTCAATTTAAATAGGTCAAATTTTAGGGTTTTTGGATTTTCTAGAAATCAGGATTCGATCCGTTTGACTTCTGATTTGGACTAGGTCTTAGAGGTTGACTCCAATTGACCTAATTAGCACTTATAATTAATCTTAGACTAAGATTAGTCTTAATTGACTAAGGTAACAACCTGGGTTGTTATAGCTAATGATTGAATTGATTTGATACCTTAGAGTTCATAAGCTAACTAGATGAAGCCAAGATTGTTCTTTAGCTTCTACTTCCTTGAGATTAATAAACTATTAATCTTACTCTTCTTTACTAGTTTCCTTAAACTTTAATCATTAATCTATTTAAATTGATTAGTTTAAGACTAGTATAGGATGAATTCCAATTACTCGAAAATACTATTTTTCCAAACTTCTTTTACCTCTACTATTAATTATAATTGACTTAAAGATCAATATCTATAAGTCAATCGAGAGCTCAATTAGCTCCAATCTTTAAGTAGATTATTAAAATTAGACAATACTAAATATCACATAGTTTACAATTATTTGAATTTTCTTAAATGCTTGCATAGCTTTGAGCCTCTTCCTTTGAACATACATACAAGACATTATGCATAAATAAAACTTTTATAATATAACTATAGGAGTTTATATTGATGAATAGCCAAGGGCAGGCTATATGAGTAATAAGGGACTTCACATTCTCAAAGGGTGAATGTGAGTGTCATTTTTATTGAAAACCTGCCTTATCATTTGGGTAGATGTGCTCAACTCCTCATATCATTCAATAGGTGCCCGTAGAATGAAGCTTCTATAAAATAATGTTAACTAATATTATATGAGTCTTTTACAGTCTTAATGATTGTAAGATCTCATCATATTCTCTTAGCTATGCTTACATTGTATAGATCTAGACTATACATTATTAGTCCAAGAGACTAAGATCATTCTTTTCTTACTATGCTTTGCACATTTTATTTTTAGCACTGTGCTTTACTTACTTATAATTTATACTGAATGTAGTGTATGTTACTTTAATTTTTATTTAAATATTTCACTGCTCTTCTCTTGCTTACTTAGCATACTTTCCATTTGAATATATACATATTTCATTTCTTTTAATTTCAAATGCACATTTGTAGTTTCTAGCTTCTTTTAGGATTCTTTTCTCTAACCTTTTTGGTTGCAGGTTATAAAGATATTACACGTGAGTACTCTTACTCATTTTATTTTCAATTGTTCTTCTTTACAGTTATAATTACTTTCCTTCCATACTTTAATGCTTTCAAATGCTCATTTGCTATTTAAATTGTAAATTAGCTTATAATATCTAAATGAACTTAAATATTCGCCAATTTTAAAATGTGCTTAGATTGTTTAGGCTAACTATTCTTTTTCTTTTATTAGCTTTGCCCTATCATATTTAAATATCAAAATATGATAAATCAAGAGCTTTTTGATTCAAGTAATATAGCAGCTAGTACTTGAAGAGCTTAATTGAAACTACTTCCGCTCATTAATATTAAATTTACTTACATTTTTATTACAAGTGAGAGAGTGACTTATTTCCTTTTACTCTTTCATTTTAAAAGGCTCGTAATAATTAAACTTAAACTGCTTGAGTTATTTTTTTTACCCATATTCTCTGTTATGTTTACTTATTTTGAAATTATTTGGATTGAAAGAGTGGATAATTATTGCTTGTATTATTTATACTTGCAATGTTTCATATACCTTTTATTGCTTTTATTGCAATTATTTTTAATTTGACAACTACTCATAATATGACTTAGCCACTTAGCATCTAGTGTTTGATTACCTTTCTTCTAATTAGATATTAGATGATAAGGTAGCACTCCAATATTGAGTTAATCTCTTACCCGATATTGGGGTCGTTACAGTCGGTTTCACAATGTTAGGGCCCCAACAAAAAAAAAATCAGGTTAGACAATTGTCTAAGTATATTTAAGTTGATATTTTCTTATATTTTATGATATCATAAATCATCATAAGCAAATATGAGCTACAAAGCATCAAATGAAAGGATAAAAGCTATAAACCATATATTTATAACTTAAGCAAAATGTGAGGTAAGAAAAACATACATCAACCCAAAGCTGCAAAAAAGATTAAGCATTTTATATATGTAAAAGTACAAGAAAAAGTCTTAAGCAGATATGATCAAATTACTTGTGCTAATTTTTTGAATAAAATATAATATAAGTAAAATTGTACAGAAACTAGCATCTAACATGCTTGCATAAAAAATTAGAAAACTGTTGAAAATATAGAAATGCTGAAAAAATTATAAATACTGAAAATATTATAAATACTGAAAATAATGAGCTGAACTGAACTAAAAATATCTTAGACTAAAAATAACTAAACTAAAAATAACATTTTATTTAAATTGGATATGTGCTTAGAATAGTCTTGCCATAACAGAAATAGGCTAAACTAGTCATATAACCAAAACTGAAGCATTTATGACACAGATTCCTAGATCAACAGATATATCATCTAGGACACTAATGCATGGGCCTGAGCTGAGCTATAGCGGCAGACTAACTATGTCACATTTCACTGAACTATTATATAATTTATTGATTTGTATTGATTCAATAATACCAATGACTTTTGAAAATTATAAAACTATCATAAGATATTCATCAAATATTATATATCTCATCTTATATATGACAATAGTAAAAGCTCAAAGCAAGAAAGCAGTGCATACAAATTAAGAAATAATAAGCAATACTACATAAAAATTTGAGATATTATTTATTTTTTAATTTAATTATTATAACTATTATGAGATTATATAAGCTTATGATCTTCAATATCCTACTATACAGTATAAACTCAGAGCTACTATGATGACCCACCGCTGGGTCAACATAGCTAATCCAGCATTAGGTGCTCACTCCCCAGGATCATATCGGCGTTTAGTATAATAGTGTATTTAGAAGTGTATAAAATACACACTTCTAAAATTGCTCCATCATGCATCAGCTCCTCCTCAAAGACTTGATCCATAAATTATTCCTAAATATATATATATATAACAAGGAAAACTAAGAAAAAGAAAAGAAAAGAAAATATTTAATTAGATACAAAGGTCTAAGTAATATTTGTAGAATATCAAAATTTGCATATAATATTAAGCAGCATGATTCTGCATGAGAAGTATATACAAATAAAATATGATATTTAAGTATGATATGCTTGCAAAATTGTCACAGTTATGAATGCAATATACATATTTAAGATATGTGCTCATTTTAAAAAAAAATACAGCAATATATAATGTTTATTATGTTGGACAAAGTTACAGATTAATTGAAGAGTTAGATAAATATATTTAAATATCTGAGATGTGGGTTCCTGACTAACTGCATATTCCCTTCAATAGTTATGTGCAGTTTTCTTATTTTACCAGATATCAACATGTCCTAGCATAATGTATTGTCTATACAGATCTGAGATAAACCTGAATGAACTCATGATACTGATTTCTTATCATTTATTTCAAGTTTTGAGCATAAAATCTCATATAAATATATCAAATAGGGTCAAAGCTTAGTAATAATGCAAATGCTGCAAATAAAGACACTATGAGTTTTTAGTAATGTTATTCAGACTTACGAAGGTACCATCCATTTTTATAAATTTGATGCAGAGAGTATTAAAGCCATTATTAGAAAATTTTATCATTGTATTTATTAACGATATCCTTATATACTCTTAAATCTTGAAGACCATTTAAAGGCGATTTTAGAAGTTTAGAGAGAACATCAGCTGTTTGCTAAGTATTATAAGTGCGAGTTTTGGTTAGACTTTGTAGTATTTCTGATTCACATTATTAATGCCCAAGAAAGTATAGTTAATCAACAAAAATTCAACGTAGTGCAAAATTCAGTGTAGCCTAAAATGGTAGCTGATATTCGAAGCTTTCTCGAACTAGCTGGTTATTATTGCAAGTTTGTCAAAGACTTTTCTCAAATTGCATTGTCACTGACGAAGTTAACTTGGAAAGTTATAGCATTTGTTTGGAGTCAAGGATGAAAAGGGGCATTTTAGAAACTGAAGTAAGCACTTATTATAACACTAGTGTTAGCTCTACCCAAGGAGTGCATGGACTATCAAATCTATATCAATGATCAGGAATAGAAATCAGATGTGTGCTAATGAAATATAAGAAGGTCATTGCGTATGCATCTCGTTAGTTAAAGCTGCATGAGAAATATTATCCACCAACAACTTAGAACTTGTAGTAGTTGTATTCACGTTAAAATAATTGAGACACTATTTATATGGTGTGAACTATGAAATTTACACGTACCATCAGTGTGACAACCCTTACCCGTCACCGAGTTAGTACTTGTACTAATCCAACAACGGGAGGCGGCTCTGATCATTGAGTATGATATTATTTGAACTAAGTTTATGACATACAGAAAATGCAAGACAAGAGTGCAAAAGCTAAGGAAATCATCCATACATATCTATACATCTAGAAGTAAAAGAAAAATATGCATCTCAACAAAGAAATATAAAATGTATTCATAACAATAATAGTTATACAAACTGAATTAATATGCAAAGAAAAATTTAATATCTCTACCTAGTGCTACACAGCACTCCATAGGGTTCATAATAAGCACATAGATAGCTTTGTGATTAATTTAATGATAATTATTATATTTATGTCTGAGTGATAAAAATTACAAGTTCTTTAGTGGCAACAAAGTCCTGATGCATTCATGGCTCACATGCCTCCACTATTAGCTTAGCTAAAATGATGAGCATCAAAGTACAGTGAGTTTATGACATATTACTCATGGCTTGTAGTGCTCCAATAGTCTCAATTAAGTCATTAGGGAACAATGGGGCTCATGCATCAAATTCCTGACTTAGCATAGAGACAAGAAATAGCCTACGTGAACTTATGTCACATTATACACTGCTTTACATGCTTATCTTTTTGTGTCTAGAATTGAGCCATGGAGCTCAAAGATTTCGTATTGTGATGACCTACTTAAGCGTGCTCAGGTAGGAGCACTCCCAGGATGGGTGACCTGCTGGGAAGTTATCTTCTGAGGGCAAAACCGTGAGGCCTTTCTGGCCAAAGCAGATAATACCTTAGTGCTTAAGAGTTTGGGCTGTTACAAATGATATCAGAGCAAACCATAGGGTGTCAAATAGGAGCTAAGTGCCATACAGGGCAAAGTACCACTTCATGTGAGCAGCCTCTTGAACCTATGATGGTTAAGGTGCTACATGGTTGTGGGTACTCTTGAGCCTGTAGGGGTCACCTCTAGTCCTATCTACCAAATGGATGGTTCTTGGATCTGTGTGTGGATACTGACAAGGACGTTAGTTACTTAAGTTGGGGAGATTGTGATGACCCACTTAAGTAGTAATAAGTAAAACTTTTAAATATCGAGGCGTCTTTTCAGATAACGGTGGAGTTCCTGATAAGAACTCCAAAGTTAAGCATGCTCAAGTGGGAGCACTCCCAGGATGGGTGATCTGCTGGGAAGTTATCTTCTGAGGGCAAAACCGTGAGGCTTTCTGGCCAAAGCGGACAATACCTTGGTGCTTAAGAGTTTGGGCTGTTACACGTATAGTGTTCTTCATGGCTTGGATGCGACAACTCTCTAATTTCAAGTAAATTCACAACTAGTCAAGCTCAAAGAACTTATGTGACTTCGTTTACGGCTTTGACACTCTTGGTGCATATAATATAAATCAGTAACAGTCATCTAGCATAGTGAAGGTTTTTATAATAAAATTCAATTTTTTTTTTAAGTTCGTTTCAAATAATTATTATTTCTCTTTCATTTATAAAGATAGACACAATTCAGCACAAACTTTGATTTCATTTCATTGAATCAAGAATTTTAATACATACAAAAGGACTATTCTTACTACATAGTTCTTAGTTGAATCCTCCCCAAAAGGGGATTTAGGTTGCCAATTACAATAAATACAAAAAGGAACATACAGAAACTACTAATGGAATCCATTGTGTTCTTACAAGTAAAAAGATTAACAAAGCAATGGTGTTCTTACAAGTTAAGAGATTAACAAAGCAATGTGAATATGACATGCAGGGATTGCTGTGGGCATTCTCTTCATCTTTTCTTCTCTCTGTGCTTTGTTCTTTCTCCTTAGCACTGTGATTCTTCTCCCTTCTTTTGATGCAACTTTCTTCTTATGAACTCCTTTTCATTCTCTATGGTGGCTAAGGTTTCTCCCCTTTGGTTGGGTCTAAGAGATCCTCCTTGTATTTTAAAAGTTTGCTTTTATATCCCTCCTTTTCTTCAGTCGAGGGGACCGAATAAGTTAATTTCCCCCTTAAATCATTCTTGGAAGCTAGGGCTTTCAATGTTTGATTCCATGATTTTTTCCCTTAAATCAATCTTGGGAGTTGAAGAGATTAATAAAGTAATCCCCTTGAACTGGAAAATGTTTCTTATTATTGGGCTATCTGGAATGTAAGTTACTTACATTTTCTGCAGTGTACTATTTTTACAACTTATCGTATATTTCTTTACACTGCTTTTATATTTACTTACCATATATCCCATTAGAAATATTCATTCTTGTACCTACTTGTACACACTTATATGTATACTTGCACCAGCTCCTTTTTACTTAACATATTTGATGCAGATTTTAAACAGCTATATTAGTACGTGTATTTACCATTTTTACCTATTATTCTATAGTCATTTCTTACTTTCTCTTTCTACTGCATTATGCACTGCTATAAAATTGTAAAATTACTAAATGTGATATCGTGTAACTAAAATAGATTAGAAATCTTAAAATGTATTTAAATTTTAAAAGTCTAATCACGTATTTTTCTTTTATTAGTTGTACTCTACTGTATTAAATACCAAATACGATAAATTAGGAGCTTGGTTGTAATCTAGACTATGTGCTACATTAAAAACCTTACATTTTTCGTCTTTTTATTTTATTTTATTTACCCGTGAGGTGAGTGTTATTTTTCAATAAATAATTTGTATAGCTTTTATTAACTATGAATATTTTTCTTTCTTTTTCTATGATGAATGATTTTTTTATCTTTGTCTGAGTGGCTGAAATGATATATCATATATTATATGTTATGCATCTATTTTTTCATCTTATATATTCTTAGCTCTCGATAGTGTTTAATAGTGAGTTAAGACTCTCTATTATAGTATAATAGACTACAGTAACACTCAGTGTTGGATTAAATTACATAACCTAGCATAGGGTTGTTATATTAATAATCTGGTTTGTAATAATTAAACTGTTCTGAATGTATTTTCTTTTCTTTTCTAAGATGAGTATTTTACTTTATTTTTTAAATAAATGGATAGTATAGATGATACGTCTTTAGCTTCTGCACTCTTATCTTATTTATACTTAGTATTATGCTGAAAATCATACTTTGTGACTTTCTCATATCCTTTGGTGAGTTAGTGAAATGTCTAGCCCGGCAAGGAACATAGATTTTCACTTGAGATGTGTTAGTGATTATGTGGGGGTGTTACGATTAGATCTTGAGATAACTACCTAATCTTCGTTGGGTTAGCTTAAGTAATAACCCAAGGATGACTATAGTAGGATACCTCAGCTGATGTCCCGGGTTATCCTGCGGTAAATACCTTTGGCTGAAATGATATATCATATATTATGTATTATGCATCCATCATGGCTAGCGATCAGTATGTACCAATTTATTAATGATCACACAGAACACCAGCTAACAAATATCTTTACAAAGTCATCCCTTGTAAGATAATAAACCAATAAAGACATGAACTAAGAATAATTTATCAATTTCAAAATCTCTTAATTTCTTTTTCATTGTAACAAAAAGAGGAGAATTTACCCTAACTTTAATTGTATTTAAAAAAAAGAATTGCTTTAGGATGAACATTTTTATTGTTCTATTTAGATGTATTTCTTACAAAACAAATATTTTTCATCTTTATTAATTTATTAAAAGAAGTTATTAGGATATTTTGACATCGTCAAAAAGAGCGAGGTACACATTCTACTAATTAGACGTTCTCTCTTTGAATGATAACAAACTATTTGTTCAATAGTTTTTGATTATTAATCATCTTTGTTTAGTGAATATTAAAGGAAGAATAACAATTTTTTTAAGAATGTAGCACTTCAAGTTAGAAAATGTAATAGGGATTGAGTAGATATCAACAGCTCTCTTAGGGTTTTTTTATTTTTTAAACTTGTAATAAGGAAAAATGTGATTTACAAAATTGCTAAAACACTGAGAATTAAGACTAGCGATCTTAGAAAAAGCCAGGTAAAAAGTTTATATTTTTTACTTGTGCCCTAGAGATTGAGCGCATAGGTATAAAGCACCAAGACGCATAACCTATGTACCCATACACATTATATTTTACGACATATTTATACCGCATGTCCAGACTCATAAAACCGAAACCAAATATATTTGCTACATTATTTAAACATTAAGGTTAAGCAAAACATTGAGGGGGCTAAGGGTTCTTGAGGAGAAACACCATAACAAATGGGCAAAGAAGGTCAAGCGGAAGACGGGGAACGATTCATCTCAAAGACTGGATCAACACGTTTGAGGTCTAACCGATCTAGACGATGCACACCGCTTAGAAGGGCAACGAAAGTGTCCCCTTACGGGGAGAGCTCCATATCCAAAGAGCAACCACAACTAGAAAGTAAGAAATTAGAACATTTAGAGCAAATATATGGTTTCCATATTCATAAATTACCCTTTGCAAAAATTTAGCACCGATTATCTAAAGTGGAACACATTCCAAGGAGCACGAAAGGGAGATCTTGATACAAATCCTAGCAAAAGAGAGCCACATCGTTACTTTAGTAAATAAATTAACACCAATCTTACTCAAAATTTTGGAGATTGCAGACTTTGTCCAAGCACCAAAGGAAGATTCAGAAAATTGGCCCGTGTGGGCAGTAACGGGAAAGATTATCTGTGGACACAAGAAAAATCTCAAAGTTTAACAGCATCCGAGTCTTCTAAGCTAGAGAAGTGAAGCCAAAAGTATCCCCCCCTCAAGAGAGAGGTCAAAGTCCCCTTTTAGCTTCTAACAACATATAACAGCAGCCATGAGAGCAGAATATGAAGACTTTTTGCCCAACACAAAGCCGACTAAGCAAAAGCTCCACAATAATCTCCTATAAAACCCTGATCCAGGTGAGATTTCCAAGACGAGGATGGGGGAACCTAAGGCTTCCCACTGAGTATGACGGGGAAAGAGATTGAGGTGAAAACGTATGCATCCATCATGGCTAGTGATAGCCACTCGATGATAATTTTATGCAAATTTGCTTTCCTTTAATCAGAAACTTCTGGGGCACTGAATTGCCTCATTCTGTTGTAAGAAAGAGACAAGTACCCGCTGAGTAATTATCTAAATAGACAGCTAATTTCTGTCATATATCTAAGATACTTGGCATTTATGCATCTAACACCCAATGTTCTATATTTACGAACGCTCATCCAATTTATCCTATATTATAAATTGATAGATTTTTATGCAATGACGAAAAATTGGGATGACAGCTTTTTAGATTAAAGTCATGAAATGACAGTCAAATTTAAGCAACGACAAGCACTCTTCTATCAAAAAATTGATTAAAATCATATGTTAGACAACAAGCTAAACCTTAACCACAGTGGAATAAGCTACATAATCTTTTCTTCATCACATAATTAGACCCATTAGCACACTTGTTACCCAACTACTTCAAAAATACCCAACTATTGAAAAGGTTGGCAGCATTGAAACATATATACTGGGAAAATAGAAAATTGACTGAAAGAATATTGGCTCGCAATAACATAGCACAGAGCTTTATAATCTACAAAGAAAAGCACATCTATAAAGAAAAAATTGTAACACAGTAATCCATATGGATGAAACTTTATCAATAAATAGAGTACCTTTTCTTCAGACTGTAAAACTAAAATAGGCAAGCAACTGAAAGACATTCAAACAAACGCCTAAAGAAGAGAAAACAAACACAGCAGTCTACAACTTCGTGTGCTTACACAGATGGAAAGAACTTGTTTAGATTGAACGGCAAGGAGTAGAATTCGTCACTTCTGGTGTCTGTCTTGAAGGATCTAAATTTGTCCCACCAATGATAGCCTCTGTCCTTCCTGACCGTTCCATCTTTCCTGTGAAGGGTGTTGTCCAAGAAGAAGGCAACAAGACCCGCAACAAATGGTTCCGACGAAAATATAACGTTGATGATGTCATTGAACTGTGAGATATTTCAAACACCATGAATACACACCGTTCCAATCTTTCATAATCTATGAAAAATGTAAGTTCCAAAGTAATTTACTATATGATGCTGCTGCTATATTCCTTATTTTATAAAATGGATATTTTAATTTGAGATTTAAAATAATTTTCGTATGATGCATTCTGCAACTCAGTGTATAGAAATATTTTTTGAACAAAAAAAAGATCAAAGTGCTGTATGAATGCAGTGGATTGATTGTTCACATACCCATCTGGCACTAGTATGAGCTGGGCCATAACCAGCAACCGCAGTGTATTCTTTGAAGTATTGAGGAACTGATAAACCCATAAAGACAGAGAATCCCAAAATAAATTTTGTTCTGAAGGAGTTCAGATTGCAAAACTGTAAGAAGCTGAGTCCACAAGATCCTGTTAAAGCATGTGTAGGGATAGATAATGAAAAAAGTTTCAGAAATTGAAGGCAGGCAGCGAAGAGAAGCATAACAAAATGGTCTGATCTGATACATACCGACATATGCAAAGAAAAGGCAGTATAAAGCTGCGAATATGGGTGCTGGAATTGAAGCAAAAACCGCCCCAAATTTTCCTGACAGACATAATAAGTTAGGCATGTATTCAGTACTCAAAGGCACATTTTAATACCAGGAACGAGAACTACAGAACAAACTAAACTTCCAGTTGGGAGAAAATAGCTGAATTTAAAAAAGAATTAATACCAATATTCCTTTTTTTACGTTTGGCAACAGATTAACGAGTCAGCAATAAACAGTGGCTAGCCACTGAATCAAGCCCAAAAATTCAATTTTCTGACTTCGAGTGATCCAGCTGAAAGTTATTGTTGGCCCATTGCAGGGTTAGCAGCCAACCGTTAACTCCCAAACTGCAATGAGGCCATGACTTCAATAATGTGTGCTCCAGCACATTTCATAATATGATCCCAAAAACTTTCCATTGCTCACCTAATCCAAGTTCTGCTCTATGGGCAAAAAACTGTGAAAACACTAACGATTTTCTAAAATTGTTCCTCCAAGAAACTGTGATTTCCCTCTTCATCTTTCCATTAGCATAGAAATCTCTGATATCTTTATTACAATAGCTCACATCAAGTGCTTTGGAGATCAAAAGAAGCTATGCACAGCTTCAATCAATTTCTGTACGGTTACCTTCTTGATTAATAAATTTACAAAATTCTTTGCGCCAAAAATATTCTCTAGTAAAAGAGTTTCATCATCCATTAGCACACAAATGAGAAGACACCATAACTAGATATATGATTCATCCACATATCTCCTTTCCTACCTACACCGCTATGTACCCAACTTAAGTGACTGCAACTAGAGAGTCAATCATCAAAAGCTGAGACATCAAGCTAGCTGTTATCCATTAAGAGAGAACACATCCACAGATGCTCTTTCAACCAGTAAGATTTATACCAAAATAATAATTTGAATGGCCTGTCAAAAGCGCCTTGATCTTTATAATGCTCTTTCCCTGAACAACCGATCTAAGGTTCATTTGGGAAGATTGTTAGCCGCTTTAAGAAAAAAGCCATTGAAGCTAATGTAGCCAAAGCATTTTAAGCCATATAGAAATCAAGCTATTGAACTGTCGCCTAAAAATCAAAATTATTCTAATATACTAAAAAACACCTTAAAATGCATATGCATGAATTTTTTCATATGAAGGGTATTATGGGTAAAGAGAGTATAAATAACTCTAGTATTTGAAAAAAATAAGCACTATTAATGTTGACCAAAGTTTCAAATGTTGGCTTGGCTTCAGCTTAATAAACTATGCCAGGCAATTTAGTTTAAAATGTTTGGCTATTAAGATGGCTTAATTAAATTTAACTTAATTACGCAAAAAATTTTAGCTTAAGCTTAATAAAACTATTTAAGTAAATAAGAAGATAATACAAAATTCAGATAAAATAATAAATAAAACCAATTAACAGATTGGCAAAAAAAAAAAAAAAAAACAACGTACAAACAAATAAACTTTACGAAGATGAGGATGCTTAAGTGGATGAGTTAGTGTAGTCGTACAGATAGAATGAACAATGAGTTTATCCATCGCAACATTGGAGTGGCTCCAATAGTGGATAAGATTAGAGAATGTTAACTTATATAGTTCAATCATATTCAGCGTATAGACCATTCAATGCCCAAAATAGAAAAATTGAGTTTATAAATTTTGCCAATATTAAAAGAGGATGGGGAAGACCATAAAAGATGCATGAAAAGACTATTAGAAAGGTCTTCTCTATTTAGAACTTTGGGAGGAGCTTCAGTTTGATCATGCACATTGGAAACAAGAGATTCAAGTAACCAACCCCACATAGTGTGATTAAGGCTAGTGTTGTTGTTGTTAATATTGCACATTGGAAACAAAAGATTCATGTAGCCAATCCCACCTAGTGAGATTAAGGCTTGTGTTGTTGTTGTTAATAATAGTTATTACTGCAGCAAATTTGTGTAATTAAAAATATTACCTAATTATACATAATTTAATAAATTAGTTACAAAAAAAGTATTGATTTCATATCTTTAACTCTTATTAGAATAAGTTAAGCTAATTATCATTCACACTAATTACAATTATATATGTTGTTTATTTTTAAGATAACTCAGTATAAATATATATAATTAATGTAATCAATTATAACCAATATAGTTATTTAACTAAAGACAATATAATTCATTTAATATAATAAATATAACAATTAAATTAACTTAATATAATCAAATATAACAAATCTAATATAACAATTTAATATAATATTTGATTCATAAATATAACAAATCTATTTAATTATAATGAATAAAATAAAAATTAAAAAGTGTAATTAATATACATGATTATGATAATAATTAATTAACTCACAAATAACCATTAAATTAACTTAATGCAATTTAATAGCAAATCCGAAATATGCAAATAATAAAACTAATTAATCAATAAAAAACAGTACACTTCATTATTTATAATTAATTAATTAAATAAATACCAAAAATAATTATAATTAACATATTAAATTAATCATAATCATAATTGATATTAATAAAAAAAAACTAATGCTATTTATAAATATATACAATCAATTATAAATAAGGTCATCTATTAAAATTAACATAATTTATAACTTTAATTTATTAACAAATAATTACAATTTAATATAATCAATAAAATGTAACAGTCAAATATAATTTGAACAATTTATTAACAAATTAATCTCTTTATTAACTAGAACTTCTCAATTAGTTAAATAAATATAATAAACTTTAATTAATGTGCCTGCGTATGCAAAGTAAAAAGTATAATTATTTAATTAATATATTAATTGCAATAGTTGAAACATTTTTGAAGTATAACCATTATTAATTAATAAAAATAATAAAAGTGATAGTAACGTTAATTAAATGAACCAAGCTATAAGTCAATTAAGAAGAGCTATTTTGTCCTGATTTACAAAGACAATCTACTTATTTAATATAACAGTATAAATTATTTAGTTAATAAAATTCTTTAATAACTAAATTATTTATTAAATCTATATCACTATATGAACGATATTGTAACATAATGGTTAAGGCTCTAAAATTGTTATCCTATGTCATGGATCTAATTCATACCAGCTAAATATATGCTTCTTATTTGAAGCTCATCATCTTCTTCACAAAAAGAAATGCATATAACATTATTAATTAATAAAAATAATATAACTGATAGTAACGGCTAATTATGCATACCAGGCTAAGTCAACTAAAACTACTTGGTTCAGATTTAGAACTTATAACCCACCACACATCCATCCATAAAATTAAAAAATGTATATCACTAATTATCAAATTGGTTGTCATAAAATGAGAGATGAAATGTGCAAAAAACTGCTGCAATATAAGAAAATAATAGCAGTTAATTAAGAAAATAATTTTAAAATAAACTCAAGAGATTTGCATATGTACGGTTCAAAAATCATCAGCAATAATCATTGAAGACAAAATTAAAAAAAAGGTCATGAAAATCCTATAAATCTTGGCTATTTATAAAACAAATACTATCTACACTCTCATTCATCAAATCTCCACCAAGCTATCAAATTTTATAATAAAATCACAGCCCATGTTTTCAGTAAATTAGAACGCTTTTATACTGGCACATGAAATACATGAGTTAGTTAGGTTGTTTTAATAAGTAACAATCCAAAAGTCTCAGATGTCCATAATAACACCACCACCACCAAGCCTTGGTCCCACAAATAAAGTTGAATATTTGATTCCGTTGTCTCCATTATGCACAACCAAAAATAATCCATTCCTAAGCTCCAATATGTGATCACTCCAAATTAAGTCATATCTTTTTTTATTTCCTCACCCTCTTTTAACATCTGAAGGATTCAAAAACTCAACTTTCTTAGCCAAAGCATTAAACAATCAATGACTGAAAGGCCCAAATCATCTAAGAAAACTTTCTCTAAACATATTCTCAACTGGAACTACTCCAACCTTGCTACAGATGAACTCATTTCATATGTACCTACCCATCACCTTAGCATCCTCATATCCACCAACACTTAATTTATCAATAATTATTGCTTGCAGGGTAACATATTGCTAGTTTTATAGTTTTTCTAAAAAGCTTTAAATGGTCTATGAGAGGGATATTTCAATCACACAAAGCCCTAGAAAATAATCCTCCATTTCATTCAACCTCAACTTAGATCATGTTAGCCATATCCCCCTATATTTTTTCATTAATTTTTCTTCTTGATAACATGATATTAAAGTGGAATACAATATTAAAACTTCTATTATGATTATTGGTATTCAACTTTGGATCAACTATTGCATAATCCTTTAAATTTTAAGAAAGTTGTTCATAAGTCAAGTTTTTATTAAGTTCATCTTTAGTTTTTTTTTTAAAAATGAAAATAAGCAAATTGCATGCACAAAGTACCTCCTTGAATAAGAAAGCCCATAATTCATGCAAAAATACGAAAACTAAAAGCAAAACCTTGATGCCATCTAATTAAAATAAAAAATCATTTGAAAGACCACCTTGCATTTAAATGCATGCATTGTTTCTCCATAATATACTTTTGATAACTTTAACAAAAGCAACAAAATTTTGTTTCCAATACTCTCCAAAAATTTTTTTAGGTGCTTTATGTCTTTTCCAAATTGATATATAACAAATATAGATATTCTCTTCTTAATCTACATTTCTCAATCAAATTTCTAATTAAAAAATATGGCCTCTGTAGTTGGCTTCCTAGTATAAAACCAAATAACCTAAATGAAACACTGGAAATTAGCTGAAATATGGGTTCAATCACTCTTTCCTATAATTCAACTTAATCCTTTAGAAATTACACTATCGTGTAGATCAAGTTTGTAATTGTAAATAGGTCCACCATACTCCCCCACTAATCCTTCAAAAATTTTAGATTTTAAATTTTAAATTTAATAAAATCTCCCGGAGAGCTAAGATATTCCTTCCTCCCCAATTATTTTCATACACAATAGAGATGACATTCAATCCTTTAACTTTTCCACATATCCATAAATCTATCCAACTTTAAAATGGAATGATTAGTAAGGGCAAGAGCGAATGGTTTAACAGAAATTACACATATAAATTAACTACCCAAGTAATGTTTGCGAGGAAAAAAAAAGAAGATAATAGATTATCCAAGTAGCCAGCCCAAAATGCGAACAAAATAAAAAATAAAGTGACAATGAGTTAAAAAGAAATATTCATCTCCTTATAGCGCAGCTGGAGTCATCTGGAGCAAAACTCAATGCTGTTTTGTGCATATAAGCCAATGATTCTGACAACAAACAACTTCTTTGATCTTTGTGATGCTCATTACAGATGATACTTTATAGGAACTGTGCACATCAAGGCTACAACAACTTCTAACAAGGACCGTGCAAGGATGTCATTTACCCATGTAAACTTGCTTTACCCCTTTGAGCAGCTGCACAAACCCACTCAAAGCTTCATGTTCGCAGCCAGAGGCTCTGACCACTATCCCCCAAACATAAAAAGCAAACCCACCGACACTTGGATGCCAACACAAGTTTTATTGATTTAATCTTGACAGTAGCCAGCCAATCCGCCCATGCAAGAGTGTGGTGGGTTATAAGTTTAATTTATGTGCATCACAAGTTTATGCCCATGCAAGAGTAAAATTCTTCAAACCATCATGACATTTCAGATAAACTTAATAAAGTTTATAAGAAAACTATAAGAATATACTAGATAAACAAATAATTTATGTGCATCATGTTGCATGCAAATTAAGCTAACTTCTTATTATACAGACAGAAAGCAAATGCACTCAATAAAAAAAAAAAGATGTGATGAATGCATAATATTAAACTAACCAAAAAATATAGAATGGAAGTACCCTCTAGAAATAACTAATGAAATGCATGCCAAAGAACTTGCTAATCGAATATAGAAACACATAGATATAACCAATTAAGACATGCTACATAACAAAGTAACCAAAGTTAAATTTCTTGTATCGATAAGCTGTTGTCCTAAAAATGTTTGCTTTTTCTTAAAATACTACAATCAACAATATAAATCATCATCATGGCAAAGAACACCTGAATAGACAACTGGAAATAGAAAATAAAAAAACATACCAAGAATAGAAAAGAATATCATAAATCCTGCAGATATCTGAACTACCCTTCTACTTCCAACGCGCGTTAGAGCCAACAAGCCAGCATTTTCACTGCGCAAGAGAGTACAAATAATATCACATTCACATTTACTAGACATGCCAATGAACAATAATATATCGACCAACTCTTACACAGACACAGTTGAGCCACTTGCAGTTCCAAACAAACCATCTAGCAGGATAGCAATTCCCTAAAACAGAATAATAATTATCTATCACCTCATATATACACAAAAAAAATAAAATACAAATAGCACAAATTAAGCTCCGCACCTGCCAACCAATTCCACGACTAAGAACAGATGGAGGTATATAAGTGGCACTAGCATATCGAGAGACTGCAATGAAGGTTCCAGTAGACTGCACAATAGCATGTATCCAAATAGAATTGATTAACAAAAAACATCAAAGCAGAAGTCAAATAACACATAAGCCCGTGTTTTTAAACACACAATAGTTAATAATATGAACTCATATAACAACTAAAACAGATAAGAAAACCTCTACTAAACCAACAAATGCAGCAGCCATCATTGCAAAGGCTTCCCCAGCATCAAATGTAGGTGCTCCCCATTGAAAAGGGTATGGAACTCTTATCCTACAAGTAAGAATTTCCAAAGAATACAAAAATCATAAATTATTAAAATATAACTTATACTGCATACAAACAACATAATCAAATCAACCAAAGGCTAGCCTAGGAACTAAATTATCTTACCAGGGTGCGGCGCCAACAAGTCCAGAGCGATCAGTACGGCAATGCAACTGTGTTTTAGGGGGAGAATGCTTATACGCCCCACCAATAGTAAGAAAATATGCATACAGCCACACAATTGCCACAGAAAAGATGACTGCAAACCGATCAAATACATGCTTCTCTGCACGTATAGCATGAGGGATGTACTACACAACAAACAAAATTGATTACAAACTATAAGATAACATTAAAAATTTAAGCAGTAATCAAGTCAGCAAACCATAGACTTTAAAGTTAGAGAATGATGAAGAATATTATAATTTCTAACTCTAAATGACTTGGACTTTTAAGAAATCATGCTACCTGTGAAATTACAATCAAAATTATAATTGTTGGGAGCCCAATTTCAACACATTTTCCAACCTGATAGAGAGCATACATAAAATCAATCAGGCATAATCTTAAAATCCTCCTCATACATCTCCAAAATCCCAACAAAAAATCAACAATTTATTTTCACCATACCGCAGGGAACCCCAACTCATACAGCCCGAATCCAGCAAGAGCAACCAGCGGAACCGCAGACAATGGACTCAGAAATCTGGCGAACGAATCATTTATACCAACAGAACATATTAGCATGTCATATATTAACAGAACCAATACCATTTGAAGTAAGCAAACCTGGTTACATTGCGCCATAGGCCGCTGAACCCTATAATAATTTGAAGAGTTGATGCAACAATCAGGGCACCTTGAGTTCCTCTCATTATCCGAAGGAATTTCTGTCGAAAAAAAAAAGAGAAAAATCTAGTAATTCGTATTGATATTATACTGCGAAACAATAAAGATAAAAAAGCATTTTTTTCAGTAGCAACCCTATGAGGCTCAACAACATCGCTATATCGACCAGCCAGAATGATTGAGATGGTTGGCGCAACAAATGTGTATGACCCTCCAATCACCGCTGGTAGGCGAGTTCCAAAAAAGGTCTGCAACAGTGTGTTTATACCCGCCACAAAGAGCAAAGTCTGAATTACCCGAGCCTTCTCATCCTGCCAAGCAAATAAATGAATTTAAACAGAAAAAAATTAGTAAATAAACTATTCCACACTGCACTACTATCAGCTTTTATTTTTTTCCTTTAAAGAGGGCAAACTTACATTTCCCCCTCCCATCTGAGGAACAAGTGCAGTGGGGATGATCACAGTAGTGCCCAGCATAACTAAAAAATGTTGGAAACCTAGCAAAATAGCTTCAGCTGCAAAAAATAGAAATTTTTAATTCGAAGGATTTACGTATAATTTTAAAACCAACTAGGTCAAATTAAATACACCGAACATCACTGCAAGCCTTGGATCTGGTTGTCGATAGAAAGTCAATTCTAAACAATAACAAAAAATTTGACAAATTCATGAACTCTCCAAAAATTAAAAGGTTTAACAGTTAAAGAGTAAAACCTCTAAAATTTAACCAGCAAAAAAAGTACAAATAGTAAACCCTAGAGAAAAGTAGAGCAGATATTAACACTAGTTATGGTATTGCGGTGTTTTACAACAAGAATTGTAAGACAAATGTTGAAAACAAAAGCGAAAAAAGGAGAATATTATCATGCGGGAAAGGAAGATGAAGCTGAGATGAGAAAATCGTAGAACTTACGCCATGGAGGCGGGCTGGTGATGCAATACGATACATTCGGCAACTGGTCCTTGACTGGATGTGGAACCAACTCATCGGCCTTCGGCGCCGGTGCTGCTCCTCCTCCACCACCACCACCACCACCACCACCACCACCTCCTCCTCCTCCTCCTCCTCCTCCTCCTCCGGCCATCAACTTCAACAACTCTTTCTACTTGGTTTTCAGCTCTGAGTACTGCAAGCCCAAGCCCTCTTCACTCAATGAAGAATAACGGAAACACCCAATTACCGAACCCCACTACAAGAAGAAACCGACACAGAAAAAACACATGACAAAAATTGCATTACAAAATTCCAAAATAAAAAAAGAAGAAACACCGCTGAATGAGAGGAATGGCCTAAGCTTGAATCTTTCACAGCCCCAGAAAACAAAAGAGGAAAAATCAAGATCAAACATATGAAAAAAAAAGGCCGCAAGACTAAAAGCAAATCACTAGCACAGTCTCACTTATCCTCCTCTGCCTCCTCTCTCTCTCTCTCTCTCTCTCTCTCTCCAGTTGCCCCCACTCTCTCCCAGCTCAAAGGAATCTTCCTCTGCACTCGTCTTTTATCGACCTTCGTTTCCTAAAGCAGGCTTCAACGCCGAGAAAATGCACGCACTCAAAGCAAAATAAAGTTAACAATACCTTAGCGTATGCCTCAGTCACCTTCCTTTCGTTTAATGAGCACTCCATTGAATGTTATTATCATTATTATAATAACAGTCTAAGTAAAAATTGGAATTTTACAAATAAGTTCAAAGATGACTCATTTATACTTAATACGTAAAACAAAACAGTTCCCACAACCAGATATATATGTACTGCCCTTTAATTAAGATCTCTAAGTAAAAGTTTTTTTCTTAATTAGAATAATAAATCTTAAATATGTTATGATATTGTAATTCACTAATTAAAATTTTATTTTTTAATAGACTAAAAATTCTTGAAATTTTTGAGGCGGCTGATCAGCCGTCCAATCAGATAGGCGAACGATGAGTATTCGAAACAAGTAGCTCTTGAAAATGGCTCATAGTAATATAACATAGAGAACTCATTAAAAAGAGAAATACATAAAACTTAATCTCGCAATCCTAATTTCTTTCTTGCTTTCGGAATACCTCTGCAATGAGCAATCCGTATTATAGTCTCTATGTCGAGCCTTGCTTGCCGTCGCCGCCGTCGCTGCCTTCGCCGAGACGCACGGAAGGGTTGCTTCGTTGCCTTCGCAGATGTTGGAAGGGTCGCAGAGTTTTGGATAATCTGAAATTATATTTTCTTTGAACTTCGTGTTTGGAGATGCGCATCCGGGACTTGGAAGAAGGGAGCGACGCAGAGGAGCCTGTCTTGGGGTCAGTGGATGATTGCAGCATTATGACGTTTAGTCCAAAGATGACAATAATAGGTGTCGGGGCGAGGTTTCTCTTCTACCCCACGCTTCTTTATAACGTTCTGCGGAATAAGATCCAGGTTGAGTTCCGCTGGTGGGATGAAGTTGATCAGGTTTGTGCTATTTTATCCTTTTTCGTAGAGTAGGAAATTTTTGTTTTTTGGTTTAAAAAAGCATGGCGCGCTAAACAATAATTCTATAATTGTACGAGGAAGTTGCTTAATTGATCACACAATTTCGTTCTATATAAAACCTATGTTGCAATTCCTTATCCATACTATTTGATTCATGGAGATTTTAAACTCTAACAACTTTGAGGAAGTTGGCTTGAACAATTACTAAATTTTTGGTAAGACTAGTGATGATTGGGCTTTGCAATCCTTCATTTTCAGTTTGCTTTATTGTTTTTGTGGTAAGTTTGATGCGCTTTTTATTAATAGGAATCTAATTGTGGTCCAAGCCCAAAGAGGAGTGCAAATGCCATATATTGTGTTCCGGCTACTGTTATTTCTCTTACATGTTCTTCTCTGAACTTCTGAAGCATAACTCTTTTTGAAAAACTAACAACTGTAATTCATTGTTTTATGTAAAACTATATGCTTGAATATATGTGGTATGGGTGACATCTAAAAAATATAATGAATTATTTTTAAAATGTTAAATGATTTGCCTTATCTTAAAAAAAGATTGGAAACCTTTTAGGCATTTGTGTTTCATTGCCTGTGTCTACTTTTCTTGTTAACATTGTCTTCTTCATAGGTTATTTTCATTGTGTTCTTCTATGCATATTCCTGTTTTGGATATGAAAATCAGGATATGTTGCACATTTATGATTTGGTGTTAAAAATACGACATTATTTCTTCTTCACAAAATTTTTTATGAAATGAAAGTCTTACTTGGGGGTATTCTTACCTCATGTGTAATATAATATAAATGACATTGAACCAAACAGCATATATATGAATAACACTGACATCTGTTATTTAAATAACACTGAACCAAATAGCTACTGTTATCTGAATAACACTATTATTTGAATAACATATTATCTTAATAACATGCTATCTTAATAACTTTTCAAATGACACTGAACCAAATATCCCCTAAGTATAATGACATGCAAAATAAATGACAAGTGTCGTAAGTGAAACATACATCCATATCCATATAGGCATAAAGTAAAATAAATGTGTCTCAGAAAATGAATAAAAAAATATCAAATACATAATAAATATATAGGATAATATGCAAAATAAAAAAAATGTTCTCTCTCTCAAAATAAACTAAAAGAAAATAATTGTTTTTCTTCTCATGCACATCCTTAAAAGTTGAACCCTCCAACAGCTCCTGATTTGATATGTTGGTTTCACATATTATGACCCTAGCCAAAATAAAAAAAATCTTGTATTAGACAATCTCTTAAATACATTTTAGTCTATATGTTTTATTTGCATTTTATGAATATCACAATTTTACAATTAGTTAAGGTGCAACAATGCTATAAAAATAAAATGGAAGCTATAATTATGTCAAACTATAATTGAACAAAAAATGAGATAAACTAACATATATCTCAAGGATGCAGAAACGATTAGACATATAAGTTATATACTAACAGATAATAATAATAATGGAAATGAATACAAGTATTGTGCTAAAATAAAGATTGAAAAAATAAAATAAGTAACTATAAATACTAAAATAAATTTAAAATGTCTCACTAGCTACTAAAATCTATAACTAATATGAACCGAATATATATATATATATATATATATATATATATATATATATATATATATATATATATATATGGACAATGCTACAGTACTCTCAAATACCCCCAATTTTTTAAGATGATGTGACAGCTGACATAGCACTCCATGCCACGTCATCGTTAAACCCTAAAATCAGCTTCGCGTGACCTAAAATCCCCTTGCGTAATATCCCGATCGTTCAGTTTTTCCTAAACTCCCCTCGCGTAATCTCCCGATCGCTCTGTTTTTCCTAAACTCCCCTCGCGATCTAATCTCCTGATCGCCACGTTCTCTTCGCTAGTCGCGAGCCGATCTCCCGCGCCGCACTTTTCTGCGAATCGGGATCTCCCGCGCTGTTGCTCATCTTTTCCTAATCTCCCAATCGCCGCATTCTTTTTGCAAGTCGCAAGCCGATCTCCAGAAAAAACGCCGCATTCTTTTTGGCGAATCGGGACCTTTGCCATTGGCACCACCTACACCATCTCCGACACCGATTCACGATAAGGAAGTCAACACTTTTTTTTGACGTCTCTCCTATATTGATTTGATGATTCTTGTAAGTATTATTGTTGTTTTTTATTCATTGAGGCTGTTTTTTCTCTCGATTGAAGCGTCGTTCGATGGTTTGATCTGTGGTTGCTTTAAGTTCATGTATCTAGCACCATTATGGTTCTATGTTTGATGTTGGGATCTGAGAACTCTTCTATTTGTTATTTTTATTTCTGTGCTTTATTTCCTTCTTATGGCCATTATACTTCAATTAATGTTCGGCTGCCATAGTTCAACAGGATCTCCATGCCTTCATTCTTCACTAAGCAGTAGACCTTCCTTCTATTTTGGTACTGTGGAAATGTTTCACTTGCTAGATATTAGGTTTTTGGGGCTGCAGCATTCCTCTGCTAGCATAGAGATGGACTGGCTATTCTTATGGGGCTGCAGTATTCTTATGTTGTAATTTACATTATTATATGTTTAACTTTAATTAAATGATATTAGAGTATTGTTATGAGTTCTGCAACTGGCTATTCTTATGGGTTATTGTATTATTAGATGTTGCACTTTACATAATCTTTCTACGAATTTTCTTAACTATTGTCGTATGCTCTTATGGGTGCTGATTTTCTGATGGGTTCTATTAGATAAGCATTTTATAATGAAATAATGGCACATTACATAGAGGCTAATTTTCATATTAAGAGTGAATGATAGAATTAAAGCCTACTTAGGTATTGTGGTGCCGCGCTCCCTAAACCCCCAATCATTAGGCTAATGAGCAAAGTGTCACTCGTGCAAATCCCTCACTCGATATTGGATTAGGTGAGATCCACAATCCACTGCTAAGGAAAGAATGTGCACAGCATAAATAAAAGTATTAGTCACTAATTAAGACATACATATAAAGTGCGGAAGCAAAATGAACTAAATAATACATCCATCCACTATGCATCACATAAGAAATAGTACTATAGCTCAACAAATAATAAAGTGCAGAAAGTAAATCATAGTCACAGTACCTATATTATTACAATATTAAATAAATAATTTTAAGGACTGGAAAATAAATCACTAATTCTCACAAGCAGCTAGAAGGAACTAAGCAATATCCGGCTGTGGCGCCCCGCTCCCTAATCCCACAATCATTAAGCTAAGGAGCGGAGGGTCACTTGTGCAAATCCCTCTCTTATCATTGGATTAGGTAGATCTACAATCCACTAATAAGGGAAGGACGTGCATAGAACATCTGAGAGGATCAGTCACTAAATCTGACATACAAACAGAGTGCGAAAGCTAATTGAAGTAAATTGTACATCCATTCATCATGCATCACATAAGAACAATAATAAGATAACTCAGAAATAATAAAGTGCATAAGGTAAATCACAGTCACAGTACCTGTATTATTACAACCTTAAATAAGTAGTTTTAAAGACTGAAAATAAATCAGTCGTCCTTACAAGAAGCTCATAAACTAAACGGTATCCGGCTCTCCTGGCTGAAGCTCCTCCTCTAAGTAAGGGACCTCTGCTTCAGCACCTAGCTCCTTAAACCTATCTGAATCTGACATTATCGATTTCATAATGCCAGGGCCCAGCCAATAAAAGAAAATCTTGTTAGAAAATTATCTAAGTATATTTTAGACTGAATATTTTTCATGAGTTATTAATATCATCACTTTAACTTAAGCAAATAAAAAGGTAAACTAAAGCAGTAGGAGCAGTAAGCATACAAGGAATAGGATAAGTTATAAACACAGCATTTATAACTAAACAACAAATGAGCCAAAGGCACACCTCAACAACTAAGCAAGAAAATGGCATATACATTTATATACTACAGTAAGTAAAAACACTGAAAGTAAAGTCTAATCTTAAACATGCTGATGATCATATGACATATGCTGATTAAAGGCAGAAAATCTGAACATGGTATATATAGTAAGTAGTAAAGGCTGTATCCTATAAATACGTACAACTGAGCAAATAAGTAAGGAAAATAGTTGACTGAAATATACATCAGAACACAGTACACAGTAAGCTGAAAATTGAAATAGGTATGTAAAGACTGTCATATCAGAAAGTTGGCCATCGGGCCAGTGAAATCCCCAAGCCTATTAGGGCTTGAGCAGACAGAAATTCTCATAGCCTTTCAGGGCTAAGGTAGACAGAATCTAGCAGCGGAACTGAGGAGGCAGTAATCACACATGCAAAAATCTTTTAGTTATTTTACTTTGTTTCTGTGGATACGTTTCAGAAATAGCTGAGGAGTCAAGCACATCTGCAAGACTACGCGGGTTCCATACTTAACACAATCTCCTCAATGAGAATATTAAGCCTCCTTATTACTCTTTACCCCATCCAATAGGGTAAATGTGCACCAGAATCCTCCTAGAGACTGAACCCAAAGGCAACTGTTATCCTAATTATTCTAAATTTTTATTTCATGCACAACATTCTCTTATGTGATATGAACAAGGAATTTAAGCACAAAATACAAGGAATGCGTAGCAATAAACATTAATCAAGTAAGCAAGGGACTCTTCTATATATGGTGACACTATTGTTATCTAATTAAATTATTCTAACTATTCTAAGTTACACAAGTTCAGGATCTCAAATTCATACTATCGAGTGTAACTTAGAAGTATGTCCTTATAGGTTACAAAATATTAGGACTAGCTAGGTCCTAATATGCTTAATCAAAGTCAACTATAAGAGTTAAATAATAAATCATCACGACCTAGTTAATAATTTTAGACGTTTTATACTAAGATCCGATCAAAACTACTAAACTAGAGATTATGGATTAAACACCATGAGACTGGGCTTAATCACATAATCCCAAGGGTGAAACCTAAGATCTAAGTTTTTATTTAAAAGTGATCTACTAGTTAAGGCAAATCCCCTTAAGTAATCAAACTTAATAGGATGAATCTCCTATCTTAAATCTAGAATTGAAAGACAAAATAATCAAAATAAGTTATAAAATTCTAGAAACTAATAAAACCAAGGATTCATTTATTAAATAACCCACTTACTTAATAAATGAAATCTAACTTATGATCTAGCCCTAGACATAGGAATAATCCTAATTGAGGTGAAAAGATCCTAAGGAAAAATACTTAGAAAAATGTTAAAGGATTTTACTGATTTGACCTAATAAATGATTTTTCTCACTGAAATGAGTATAATATAGTTATAATACTAATTTTAATAGTTTAAAACATAATTTAGAGGTTAATGACGCTTAACTTAAATTTTGGGCAAAATGACAATTTTGCCCCTAACTAAGGGTCCAAAAAGTCAACTTTGGATTTAAGGCTCCAAATTGGAATTTCTTACTGTCAAATAATTCTTTACTGTCTAACATGAAGATAGATAGTGTGTACACTAAATTTGGGTAAGATATAAGTCCTGTAGGTCCAATTTAAGGTTTTTGACCTAAGGGGCAATTTTAAAATTTATACTTAATGGAACATAAATTTTCATATAGTTTACTGTTGGTTACTGTTCAAGGATCTCATAGAGTCTAAGAATACTAAATTCTGAGGTCTAATGAGTTAGTTATAGTCATTTGAATTTCTAAGGGTAAATGGGTAATTTTTTAAGTAAAAAAAAAAAAGGGCTAAAAAGCTAACTCTTCTATTTGGTATTCAAATTTAGTAAACTTAGTAACTATAGCTTCCCTATAGCACACTAAGTATTTTAACTAGGAGTAGACCTAATTTGGACTTCAAATGGTCAAGTTATGACTTAACTGAGGTTAGGGGTATTTTGGTCATTTCTCCTAATTTTCTAGGATTCAAAACATAATATTATTTTTGATTATTGTGGGCACTGAAATTCTAAGGTATCCAGCAATTTGCATAATGCATTCTAGGTACAAAGTAGGTTTTGAGCGCTTATAAAAAATGGCAAGGTTTCAAACTCAATTTTCATATAGAATTTTATGCAGTGTTTAATTTTAACTAAAATAGGTTCACTTTTGATATAACTCAACTCTACTAGAGTCATAGGGGTCTTAAAATACCAAAATAGTTAAATTTTGGCCATTTTAGCCAAAACTGGGCATTGTTACTGTGGCGGCCCTGCCCCGCCGTTGTAACAACCCAGGTTGTTACTTTGCTCAATTAAGACTAATCTAAGTCTTACTAAGTCTTAATTAAGGTTCTAAGTCACTAACTAAATGATTTGAAGCAAATCTCTGAAACCTAGGTTAAACTAAGAAGTCAATAAAGTCAAAGCAGGAATTCTGGAAAATCCCAAAACCTGGAAATTTGACTTTTTATTTAGACCTCAGATTGAAAATCTGACTTCGCCATTGCATTCAGAACACCCAAATTAGCTAGGGGTGAAATTTTGGAGGCATTTGGAAGTCGTTGATTTTTCGTCAAATTTTTTTTTATATATTTTAAATACCCTAAATAATCAAATAATTAAATACTCGTCGAAACGAAAATCCGAGTGCGCCATTGCGTTCCTCACCCTTCAATTAACTAGGGGTGATTTATTGAGAATTTTTGGAATTCATTTAATTGGGTAAATTTGATTAATTAAATCTGTATATTGTGAATTAAATATTAATATTAATTATTAAGCATTAACGGCGCCGTCCATTTGAATAAAACGCCGTTGGATTTTGTTCTGTCCGCCGTTTGAAATTGGACGGATCTTTTGATCCGTCCGATCTGAGATCGTACGGCTCTGAGGCCGTCGTCCCCGTCGCTCAGCGCGTGTCGCGCTGAGCCCTAGGCTCGCCACGCGCGAGGCTTTGAGTGTCGTAGGTGTCCCTCCGCCGCTCTTCAGGAGAAGTTAAAGCTCCAGCCTGACTCTCCAGTACCCATTTTCATCAATTCCGATCGTAGCAAGGAGTTTTTGCTCGAGCCCTCGCCTGCAGCCGTCGAAGCTAGGTACCTCTTGTTTTCTCTTATCTTTCAATTGATTTCAATCGCACAATTTCGAATCTTTATTTCACAAAATGGATTAAAAATTTCGCGGTATTGATCTGTCTTAGAAGCTACGAATCGATCGGTATTCTTGTTTTATCTACAGGTAAAACCGTTACGCGTAGTTTTGCCGTATTAGGGTCAGCTAGGGTTAGGATTTGAGATCGACTCAGACTATATTGGGCCTCGATTCGATCACCTAATGGAAGATCTCATCTTTGGCTATCCATCGCCGTGCGGGTTGAGCTGTTTAGATGATGGAAAGTCCCTGTAAAGGCAAACCCTAGCTCTGCGTCCTCGGGAAGAAGCTGTCGAAGAAGACGAGCTCTCGAGTCGGACCGGGTCGACCCGGGCCCGACCCGTCCGCCTGGTTCTCTGCGTATTTGAGCTGGGGTCCACGGGAGCACGTGGCTTCTTTCCAGCAAGCCACGCGGCGCGACGTCAGAGGTGGGACCCACCTTGCGACAGGCGAGTGACGCGGCTGCAGAGGTCGTCAGTGGGGCCGCCGCTGTCTCCTCAACCACTGGTTGTGCGCCACGTGTCCTGCAGTTTTTTTTTTTAAATAATAAAATTAAATTTATATAATTTAACAGATAATTATAATTATATTTAATCGTATAATAACAGAATTAAGTTAATTTAATTAAAGCAGAATTAAATAATTAATTTAAATCCAAACTTTAAACTTAAATAACTCATCAAATATATGTCCAAATTATACAAATGAATATATCAAATTAATCAGAAAAATATAAGAAATTTAGTGATGTCATTCAATTTTCTGTAGGATCAATATTTTGCAAAGTGATTATTTAGGTTTAATTTAATTTAAATTAAATGCCACAAATCTTATTTAGCTCATAACTTTGTGTAGGATAATTCAAACATACCCAATATGGGTCTTAAAGTAATCAAAAAACCTTAAGAATTAATTTGATAGTGTTCATTTTACTGTTTAGATTAGTATTTGGCTATACACTTTTAGACCTAACCCTAATTACCCTAATTAAACCTAGATCTTCAATTGACCAAAACTTGGTCAATTGAGCTGCCAAATTTGATGATCCAAAGGTCCATTTAGATCAGAAGAACTTAATTAACAGAAATATGTAAAAATATTTTAGATCCAACGGTTAGATTTGCTAATCACTCTTAATTACTCTAAATCTTGATTAGTGAATATTAGCAAATCTAGTAATCAAAATTGAGCAATTTAAGTTTCAAATGACTCATAGAGTCATTTAAAACCTAGTTGTAAGGTTAAATTAGTATTTGAGTGATTAATTTTGCTAATCACTCACTAATTGCCCTAAACCCTAATTAGGTCTTAACTTAGTCAAATTAGGTCCAAATTGAGCCTACCACATGTCATTATGATCAGTGGGCTATTTGTAATTCATAACCACTGATTTTGCTTAATTTGGACACTCATTGGCAAAGTTAGGTTTTTGACCCATAATTAAGGATCCCTTAATTAACCCTTAAACCCTAGATCTTGTATTGGCCATAAATTGGCCAATACTTATCAGAATTTAGTAAATTTAGGTTCTATGGAAAGCTTAGATAGTAAAGAACATTAAACTGAAAGAAAATTTAACTTTCACTTAGTCAAATTACTAAATTGCCCTTATGAGTCAAATTCACTAATTTGATCTCATATGGCTTAATAATCACCCAAAATTAACTTAGTTGCTATCTAATCTTATATTAGACAGTAAGAAACACTTTCCAAAAGAAAATTTCAGAAATTAAGCCCTAGATCAGAATTTGATCTTTTGAACCCTTAAATAAGGGCAAAAGGGTCATTTTGCCCAAATTTAGGGTTTAGCCTTTTAAAGCCCTAAATTCATTTTCAAATCACTAAAATCAGTAAATAGAATGATTTAGAACTGAAATTATTCAAACTTAAGTCTAAATTAGGTTTTAATTAAAATCCCAGAATTTGTTCTTTAAAGAAATTTTCCTAATTGAGTGTTCTCATTCTTTAATTATTCTTAGACCCATCCTTAGGTCCTATAACATTAGTTAGGATGTGTGTCTTGAGAGATACTCTTAGTAATTAAGAGCCTTATTTCCTAAGATTAGGAATAGATCTTAAGTTAGAATTCATCTATTGAGTAAATTGGGTTACTCAATTAGGTGAAACCTTGAGTTTTCTAGTTTCTAGATTTTTCTTAGTTTATTAAATGATTATTTAATCTTTAAACTTTAGAACTAAGAATAGAGATCTATCATAATGAATTTGATTTATCATTAGGATTTGCCTTAACCTAATCTGTGAGTTTGGGTTCTAAACCTTAGACCCTTAGTTATACCTTTAGATTAAGTGATTAGACCCCATCATCTGGAGTCTAATTCTTAATCTTTTCATCTTGATTTGGCTAATCAAGATGATGGTTGGGATGATTTAATTTACAACATTAGGTCGCTGATTTAATCATTTTAACCAAATAGTCGTCTTTTGATTAAGTTATAATTAGGACTTGGCCAGTCCTAATTATCTTCAACAAGTAGGATTCGTGATTCTAAGTTACAGAATGTGTAAGAATTAATAAATTCTGAAACTTATGTAACTTAGAGTAGATAGAACAAATAAAGTAGATAACAAAGGATATCACCTGTGTTTTAGATAGAGTTTCTTGCACTTTGAATTTTTGATGCTTCACATTCCTTGATTTTGAGCCTTATACCTTGAACATGTATTATGAACATAAGATATTTTGATAAATATCTTATGTTAATTTGGAACATTATTTATAAACAGCATTATGTTCGTTTCACAAGTGGTTTGTAAGGTGTAGCTTGATTAGTATACCTCTTCGATCAACCCGTTCGGGGTCGGCAACCTTTCGAGGGTTTAATGTCCGACAGTCTATTGGCCATGCCTAGTCCAAGTGATAGGATGGATAGACTCTTGCCCTACTGACTACAGAGTCAGGATTCTGATATGGATATACTAATTCAAGTACACTTACATTCAGTTCTATCTTAGCTCATCAGGCTAAGAGTTTCAGTGATGTTCAGTTCAGAGTTTCTTAGCCCATCAGGCTAAGAATTACTGAGTTCGTATTCAGTTCAGATGACTTATACAGTTACTATAGTTTTAGTTTATAGTTACTGTTTTACTAGTATATTCTGCATTTCAGCACTGTTTTACTTACAGCTTTCCTGCACGTGTTTTTATATAGGATGCTAGATTTACTTACTGTGTTCTTAAGCTTGTTTAGGATGTTAGTGTACTCAGTATTTTATGTCACTTGGCATAATTAGTTTGATCATATGCATATTTAGGTTGTATTTTCTTACAGTTTTACACTTCTTTTACTTACCTGTTTGTGTTGCAGTTGCTTGGAGGAGGTATGTTTTACTTCCTTTTTGTTTAGTTATAAACTATGGTTTATAACTTATTTCAGCTCTTTTGTACGCTTTTCTGCACCTATTTTTGCTCAGTTCTGTTTTTATGGTGATATTCAGTTAACTTAAATAAACTCTTACCCTAAAATGTACTTAGACTTATTGTCTAACCAGTTTTCTTTTGTTGGCTGGGGCCCTACCATTATGAAACTGATAATGGTAGGTTCTGAGTTTGTTGGTTTAGCAGATCCAGTGGAGAGTTTGCCATTGGAGGAGGAGCCCGTTCCTGAAGATCTGTAGCTTAGGTTTCTATTTTCAGTGAGGATGAGAGTTTTCTTTCAGTTCTGTTAAACTCATTAAATGTTGTAATAATACAGGATTATTTTTCTTTTTCAGTACTTTACTTATTCTGTATTATTATATTTATACTGTATTGGATGGATGTTATGTTTTATGCTTCCGCACTCTGAGTTCATGTATGATCATTTAGTGATAGTATTCTGGATTAAATGGCAAAGTCCTTATTTAAATTGGATTAGAATGTGTGTCTAATCCAATCTTAAGTGGGAACTTTGTCATTTGGTGACCCCTCCACCGTAATCATGTTAACTTTAGGGTTAACAGGACCACGGCGGGGCAGGGCCGCCACAGCCGTGGTCTTGTTAACCCTTAAGTTAACATGATTACGGTGGTGGGGTCACCAAATGACAAGGTCCCCACTTAAGATTGGATTAGACACGTGTTCTAATTCAATTTAAATAAGGACTTTGCCATTCATCCAAAAATACTATCACTAAATGATTATACATGAACTCAGAGTGCGGAAGCAATAAAAGATATAACATCCATCCAATACAGTATAAATACAACAATTCAGAATAAGTAAAGTGCTGAAAGAGAAATATAAACCTGTATTATTACAACAATTTAATAAGTTTAAAAGAATTGAAAGGACTCTCAAGCTCACTGAAAGAAATAAAACTAAAGCTATAAATCTTCAAGAACGGGCTCCTCCTCCAATGGCAAGCTCTCTACTGGATCTGCTATTCCAACAAACTCAGAACCTACCATTATCAGTTTCATAATGGTAGGGCCCCAGCCAACAAAAGAAAAACTGGTTAGACAATATGTCTAAGTACATTTTAGGGCAAACAATTTTATTAAGTTAAATAGATATCACCTTAAGAACAGAACTGAGCAAAATAGGTGCAGAAAAATGTATCAAAAAGAATAGTAATAAGTTATAAACTACAGTTTATAACTAAACAAATAGGAAGTAATACATACCTTCTCCAAGCAACTGCAATAAAAACAGGTAAGTAAAAGAAAAGTAAAACTATAAGAAAAGCACAACCTAAACATGCTTATGATCAAACAGAAAATGCTAGGTGACATACATAATTTGAACAGTATAAAACTGAAAATACTAACATACTATGTGAGCATATGAAAATAGTAAGTAAAACTAGCATCCTATATATATATAACATGTGCAGGAAAAACTTGTAAGTAAGACAATGCTAAATACAGAATATATAAGTAAAATAGTAATTGAAAACGAAAACTGCAGTGACCATCTAAGTCACTCAAACTGGAATCATACTCAGCAAATCTTAGCCTGATGAGCTAAGAAACTCTGAACTGAACATCACTAAAAACTCTTAGCCTAATAAGCTAAGACAGAACTGAATGTAAGTGTACTTGAATTAGTATAACCATATCAAAATCCTGACTCTATAATCAGTAGGGCGAGAGTCTATCCATCCTATCACTCGGACTAGGTATGGCCAATAGACTGTCGGACATTAAACCCTCGAAAGGTTACCGACCCCGAATGAGTTGATCGAAGAGGTATACTAATCAAGCTACACCTTACAAATCACTTGTGAAACGAACATAATGCTGCTTATAAATAATGTTCCAAATTAACATAAGATATTTATCAAAATATCTTATGTACATAATACATGCTCAAGGTATAAGGATCAAACTAAGGAATGCGAAGTATCAAAATCAAAGTGCAAGAAACTCTATCTAAAACACAGGTGATATCCTTTGTTATCTACTTTATTCGTTCTATCTACTCTAAGTTACCTAAGTTTCAGAATCATCAATTCTTACACATTCTGTAACTTAGAATCACGAATCCTACTAGTTGAAGATAATTAGGACTGGCAAAGTCCTAATTATAACTTAATCAAAAGACGACTATTTGGTTAAAATGAATAAATCATCGACCTAATTTTGTAAATTAATTCATCCCAACCTCATCTTGATTAGCCAAATCAAGATGAAAAGATTAAGAATTAGACTCCAGATGATGGGGTTTAATCACTTAATCTAAATGTATAATCTAAGGGTCTAAGTTTAGAACCCAAATCTCACAGATTAAGTTAAGGCAAGTCCTAATGATAAATCAATTCATTAGGATAGATCTCTATTCTTAATTCTAAAGTTTAAAGATCAAATAATCATTTAATAAACTAAGAAAATCTATAAACTAGAAAACTCAAGGTTTCACCTAATTGAGTAACCCAATTTACTCAATAGATGAATTCTAACTTAAGATCTATTCCTAATCTTAGGAAATAAGGCTCTTAATTACTAAGAGTATCTCTCAAGACACACATCCTAACTAATGTTATAAGACCTAAGGTATGATCTAAGAGTGATTAAGGAAAGAAGAACACTCACAATTTACTTAGGAATTTTCCTTAAGGAGCAAATTTTGAGATTTTAATCAAAATCTAATTTAGACTTGAGTTTGATTAATTTCAATTCTAAATTATTCTATTTACTGATTTTAGTGATTAGAAACTGAATTTAGGGCTTTTAAAGGCTAAACCTTAAATTTGGGCAAAATGACTATTTTGCCCCTACTTAAGGGTTCAAAAGATCAAATTTTGATCTAGAGCTTAAATTCTAAAATTTTCTTTTGAAAAGTGCTTCTTATTGTCTAATATAAGATTAGACAGCAACTAAATTAATTTTGGGTAATTCTTAAGCCATATGAGATCAAATTAGTGAATTTAATTCATAGGGGCAATTTAGTAATTTGGCTATGTGAAAGTTAAATTTTCTTTCAGTTTAATGTTCTTTACTGCCTAAGCTTTCCATAGAACCTAAATTTGCTAAAATCTGATAAGTATTGGCCAAGTTATGGCCAATACAAGATCTAGGGTTTAAGGGTGATTAATGAATCCTTAATTATGGGTCAACAATCCTAACTTAGCCAATTAGTGTCCAAATTAAGCAAAATCAGTGGCTATGGTTTACAAATAGTCCACTGATCATAATGACATATGGTAGGCTCAATTTGGACCTAATTTGACTAAGTTAAGACCTAATTAAGGTTTAAGGTGATTAGTGAGTGATTAGCAAAATTAATCACTCAAATACTAATCCAACCTTACAGATTGATTTTAAGTGATTTTATGAGTCCTCTGAAACTTAAATCACTCAATTTGGATTATTAATTTGGCTAAAATTTACTAATCAAGATTTAGAGTAATTAAGGGGTGATTAGCAAATCAATCCGTTAGATCTAAAATATTTTTATAGATTACTATTAATTAGGTTTTTTTTTGATCTAAATGGATATTTGGATCATCCAATTTGGAGCTCAATTGACCAAGTTATGGTCAATTGAAGTTCTAGGTCTAATTAGGGGAATTAGGGTTAGGTCTTAAATGACATTAAGCAATTACTAATCCATACAGCAAAATGAACACTATCAGATTAATCCTTAGGGTTTTCTGGTCACTTTAAGACCCATATTAGGTATATTTGGATTAACCTACACAAAGTTATGGTTAAATGAAAATTTGTGACATAAATTTGAACTTAATTAAACTCTAAATGTCAATTTGCTAAATACAGGTCCAAATGCAAAATTATTGGCATCAATAAATTCCTCATATTTTTCTGATCAATTTGATATATTTATTTGCATAATTTGGATGTGTATTTTAGGAGTTATTAAGATTTAAAGTTTAGTATTTAATTAATTAATTAATACTGTATATTTAAATTAAATGAATCTGTTATTATAATATGCATATATATATAATGAATTCAGTTATAATTAACTATTACATATATATAAACAATTTATTTAATTTTGTTTTGCAGGTACACGTGGCGGCTCCTTATTGGCGCGACAGGCGACGGCGGGTCCCACTGCCAGACTGCAGACTCGCAGGGCCACGTGTCGCGCTACGACTAGCCGCGCGTCGCGTAGTGGGACCCGCCGCGGCAGCTGAAGTGCCGCGGGCACGGGTCACGGGCCGGGCCCGGGCTGATCCGACCGGCCCGAAGAGATCCTTCGTCTTCGCGTGACATGCCGAGAGCGGGGATTTAGGGTTTGAAAAATGGGGTCGAAGACGACGGCATCAAATGCCAAACTATATACCGATCGAAAGGTCTTGGAAAGACCTTTCGATGGGTAACCTAATCACCACCGGAGAAGACCTACAACTCCGACGAAACCCAACCCTAAATCCTTAAGTTTAACGGTTTCCACTGTAGAAGTTTTTGCAAAATTGGGCTAGTCAGACCTGATCAACTCGATCGGGTCCGCTCAATGTTCAATCGGGACTATGAAATTAATATGCGAAAAAGAATTTCTTCAATTGGAATCATAGATTGGAAAATAGAGGTACCTAAATTTCGACGGTTGCAGATCAATCAGGATCGACCCGAGTGCTTTTGATTTCTGAGAGGGTTGGATTTGAGCAACTGGAGCAGAGGAGTCAATCGAGAGCTTTAATTCATCAATAGAGCGGCGGAATCGACGAGTGGCGAGGGAGACGAGGAGGAACGACGCGCGTCACAGGCCTCCTCTGCCGCGTGCTTTTCGCGGAGAAGACGACGTAGCTGCCGTCTGATCAAACGATCAGACGGCCACGATTCGATCGCCCAACTGACGAACGAATCTGACGGCGTCCAAAGAAGGTAACGGCGCTTTAATTAAACTAACGGAATCCGTTAAGTATTAAATAATTAAATAATTATTTATTTTAAATTTTACAGTTTTAATTAATCAAATTTACCCTATTAAATGCATTCCAAAAATTTCCAATAAATTACCCTTAGCTAATTGAAAGGTGAGGAACGCAACGGCGCACTCAGATTTTCATTTCGACGAGTATTTAATTATTTGATTATTTAGGGTATTTGAATAATATTAAAATATTCGACGAAAAATCAACGACTTCCAAATGCCTCCAAAATTTCACCCCTAGCTAATTTGGGTGTTCTGAACGCAATGGTGAAGTCAGATTTTCAATCTGAGGTCTAAATAAAAGTCAAATTCTAGGGTTTGAAATTTTCCAAAATTCCAAATTTGACTTTGTTGACTTCTGGTTTGACCTAGGTTTCAGAGGTGAGTTCTAGATTACTTGATTAGTGACTTAGAACCTTAATTAAGACTTAGATTAGTCTTAATTGAGTAAAGTAACAACCTGGGTTGTTACAGTTACAAAATATGAGCAGTCTTTTTTGGAAATTTTGCAAATTCAGGGCGCGGCAGTGCTGGAGGGCGCTGTAGCACATTTTCACTTTGAGGAATGCTGCGGTCCGCTGCAATCCGCTGTGACCCGCTGCAGCGCGCTATGGCGTGCTGTAGCAGTTCATTTTGCAAAACCACTGCTCAATTAAATTATTTTTAACATTTTCTAAGTTCTGAAATATTTCTGCTACGGTTTGCTGCAGTGCGCTACAGTGCGATGTAGCGTCCCATTTTGCAAGTTACTGCTCAATTAATTTTTATGACCGTTTTCCCTAAGTTTTCGTGAAATACCGCTGCAGACCGCTGCAGCGCGCTATAGCGCACTGTAGCGGTCCAATTTGCAATTTCACTGTTCAATTAGTTTTATTAATGTTTTCTATAAGTCTTGCCGAAATCCGCTGCAGCGCTGCAGCGCGCTACAGCGCGTTGTAGCGGTAGACGGTGATTTTGCCAGGATGAAAACCGCAATGCCAATTTTTCGAGCTCAAATACTCTCAATCCAGAGAGTTCCATGAGCGATGCCATATATCAATGGAAAGGTATTTCTGATACCTTACCATCGACACCAAAATCGGCATAAATGAAACATCCTAGTTATACTAAAAATACAGATAAATAATAGGGTGTACAGAATATAAAAAAAATAGAGCATTTTCTTATAATGCTTTCAAGAGCCTTAATGGCTTCCATACTTAAACATGGATATCTAGAGATGTATTCAAGCATTGTAGCTATATGAAGAAGGCAAAAGAGAGGGTAAAGGGGTACCTTTAGTTCTTGAGAGGGGAGGGAGAGAACCTTATCTTCTTCAATAGTTTTGGAGGTGGAGAGTTGAACCTCTTCTTCTTCAATGCTAGAGCATCAATGGAGGAAGTGGGGTGATGAGGTTTTTCAGCAAACCAAAAGAGGAAGGCTGAGCTCCATTTTTAAACAGGAAGACTCATGATGAGCCTAGGGGGTAGGCCATCATGAGGTCTAGGGAGAGGGAGGAGGTGATGCCATAAAAAAATTTGCCCAAGAGGCATGGGCGCCGGCTGAGGTGATGGCCAGCCGCATATAGGATAAAATAAATAGGGAAATTGCATTTTGGGGATTCAATGATTGCCTATTTATTTTCCTTATTTATTTAAAAATTCTAATTTTTGAAACGTGCTCCGAAAATCCCAAAAATTCACCCCTAGCTAATTTGAGGGTGAGGAATCCAACGGCGAAGTTGGATTTCAATTCCGACAATTATTTAATTATCCTATTTTTTTGACGCATTTAATTATATTAAAATATTGACGAAAATTCAACGACTTCCAAACACGTTCAAAATATCACCCATAGCTAATTTGGGTGTGACGATCACAATGGCGAAGTCAAATTTCGATTTCGACTTTAAAATAAATACCTCAATTTTCTAATTAATTAAATATTAAAATAATCCAAAATATTGGATTGCACTCCGAATTACTCCAAACCTTCAGGGTTTGGATTTAATGACTCAATGATGATAATTACGATATGATTATGCTAAAATCAATTGGGTAACAACCTTGGGTTGTTACACTGGCTCTCATGGTTGAAGCTCCTCCTCTAAATAAGGCACTTCTCCTTCAGCACCCAGCTCCTCAAATCTATCTAAATCTGACATTATCGGTTTCATTATGCCAGGGCCCCAACAATAAAAGAAAATATTGTTAGACAATTGTCTAAGTATATTTTAGGCTGAATATTTTACATGAGTTATTAATGTCACCACTTTAACTTAAGTATAACAAAAATGCAAACTAAAGCAGTAGGAGCAGTATGCATGCAAAGGATATGATAAGTTATAAATACAGCATTTATAACTAAGCAACAAATAAGACAAAAGCACACTTTAACAACTCAGCAAAGAATGAGCATATACATATATAGAGTATAGTAAGTAAAAGTATTAAAAATAAAGTCTAAACCTAAACATGTTGATGATCATATGATATATGTTAAGTAGAGATAGAATCTAAAAATAATATAAATAGTAAGCAGTAAAGTCTAGCATCCTATAAATACGTACAAATGAGTAGGTAAGTAAAGAAACATAAATGATCGAAATATGCATCAAGATATAGTACATAGTAAACTAAAATAAAAATAGGTATGTAAAGACTACCATTTCATAAAGTTGGCCATCAGATCAGTAAAATCCCCAAAGCCTTTCTGGGTTTGGGCAAACAGAGATTCTCATAGCCTTTTTGGGCTAGGGCAGACAGAACCAGCAGTAGAACTGAGGAGACAGTAAATACAAATGCAGAATCTTTTAGTTATTTTACTTTGTTTTGTGGTAACATCCAGAAACAACTGAGGAGTTAAGCACGTCTGCAAGACTATACAGGTTCCAAGCTTAACACACACTCCTAAATGAGTAATGTTAAGCATTCTTATTACTCCTTACCCTTGTCCATTAGGGTAAATATGCACCAAAATCTACTAAAATATACTGAACCCAAAGACAACTGTTGTCCTAATTATTCTAAGTTTTCATTTCATGCACAAAGTTTTCTTATATGATATGTTTAAGGAATTAAGCACAAAATACAAGGAATGCGTAGCAACAAAAGAAATCAAGCAAGAGACTCTTTTATACATGGTGACACTGTTATTGTCTAATTAAACTATTTTAACTATTCTAACTTATACAAGTTCAGGATCTTTAATTCACATACTATCGAGTGTAACTTAGAAGTATGGCCTTACAAGTTAAAAAGATTAGAACTGATCGGATTCTAATCTAATTCAATCAAGTATGACTACAAGTTTAAATTAATAAATCATAACGCCATAATTTGATGAATTCAGATGTTCTATCTAAGATCTGATCAAGATCTACTAAACTATAGATTATGAAATAAATACCATAAGATTGGGCTTAATCATATAATCCAAAAGGAGAAGACAAAGGATCTAAGTTTCAGTATAGAAGTGATCTATTGATTAAGGTAATTCCTATTAAGTAAATCAAATTTAATATGATGAATCTCCTATCCTGAATCTAGGGTTAAAAGATAAAATAATTAAAACAAATTATAAAAAGTCTAGAAACTAATAAAACTAAGGATTCATTCATTGAAAACCCCCATTTTTTTCAATGAATGAAAGCTAACCTATGATTTAATCTTAGGAATTGTCTTATTGTGAAGTGCAAGATCCTAGGAGAAGACTTAGAGAAATTTCTAGGAGTTTTAACAGGTTTGACCTAATAGCTGACTTTACTCACTTAAATGATTCTAATATAGTTCTAATACTAGCTTTAATGATTTAAGAGATAATTTAGAGGTTAAGGATGCTTAACTTAAATTTTAGGCAAAATGACTATTTTGCCCTTATTTTAGGGTCTAAAAAGTGACTTTTTGATTTAGGGTTCCAAATTGGAATTTCTTATTGCCAAATGATTTATTATTGTCTAATATGAAGATAGATAGTAGGTACGCTTAATTTGGACAAGAAACGGATCCTACAGGTTCAAACTAAGGTTTTTGACCTAAGGGCCAAATTTGTAATTTAACCATAATGAAACCTAAATTTTTATACAGTTTACTATTGGTTACTATTTAAAGATTCCATAGAGTCCAAGAAGACCCTGCATTCAGAGGTCGAATAGCTAAGTTATAGCTAATTTAATTTCTAGGGGCAACGCGGTAATTTTGTTGATCAACGGGTGACAAAAACTGCACTATTCTGTTTGAAGTCCAATTTCAGTAAACTCAGTTTTTATAGCTTCCCTATAATATATTGAGTGTGTTGATAGGGAGTAAACCCAATTTAGACCTCAAATGGTCAAGTTATGACCTAATTAATGTTAGAGATATTTTAGTCATTTTCTACTTTTTTAGGTTTCAAATCCTAAATATTATTTCAGTTTATTGATGGCATTAAAATTCTAAGCTAGTTAGCACTTTGAATTTTTGAATTTGAAATTGAACTGACCAAGTTATGGTCAATTGAATTCTATGGCATTTTGGTCATTTTTCTTAAAGTCAACTGTTGGGTCAAAGGGTTGACTTTTTATCCTGGTGTCCAAATAGAAAAACTAATATTACCACAGTAATGAGGCTGTTCTCCTGAGTATTTTAAGACCCATATTGCATATGTTTGGATGACTAGGTTAAAAGTTGTGGACTTTAAATTGGTCCATAAATGTCACTACGTTATGCGTACCCCGAAACTAATTTTGCATTACGTCATTTGATCCATTTTATTTTTCTGAGTAAAATGAGATCTATATTTACTATGTTTGGATCATCCTAAAAAATTATTTAACTTTTAAGTTTTAATTATTTTAATTAAATTCATTATCCATTTAGTCACATTAAATAAATTTATTATCTATTTAAATTAGTCAGAAAATATTATTTATTATAAAAATTATTCACTACTCAATATTAAATCATAGCAATTTAGTCTTAAACCTAATTAATAATAGTTAATTATTTATTAATTAATTAACTAAATCATGTTATATAACTATCTAAAATTAATTATATACTGATTTAATATTAATCTTATTAATTAATATTAGTTTTATAATTATTTTCTCTCACTGTTTGAATTAACTAGTATATTAATTAAATTAACTAAAGATTTTAATTAATATAATTAACTAATGCTTAATATTCACTAATTACTTAATTAATTATTATTTCTAATTAATAACAATCTATTAACCATTATTAATTAATTAGATTAATCTATAATTTAACTAATGATGTGTTAATACATATGTGTGACAGTTTATAAATGGGTATAAGTTAATTATATGACTATATATATATATTATTTAATTATTTTTAAACTAATAATTTATGCAGGTATTAATGGCGCGGGGACCGCCACAGACACGTGGCGTCCTACATTGGGCGCGGCAGAGAACGCGGGCCCCATGGGGCACGTGGCAGCCCCTTATTGGATGCAGTCTCGCGAGCGGGGCCCTCGGGACACGCGGCGCCGCGGGAGTGGACGCAGCACTGCGTGTGGGGCCACCGCGCAGTCTGCGTTGACGCAAGCGGGGCCCACGCAGTGTGCGTTACGCGGTCGACCCGAGGCTGCGGGTCGGGCCCGGGTCGACCCGGCCCGACCCAGCTTTGATTCGACTCGCACCGTTCCGAGACGAGCAAATTAGGGTTGCTTCCCAATGGTGATGTCGGCGACCATAGCGGGCAGCCCGCACGGCCGAGGGTAGGTCTCGACGAGACCTACCCAACGGGACCCGGGCTGTGCCCGGAGGTGGCCGGAGACGGCCACAAACCTCAACCATAGGGACCTACCTTCGGCGGAAGACCCCTGACGACTTCCACTGTAGCTAATAGCTTAAATTTGATCGATCGAGGCCCCCTCTGATCAATTGAATCCGGTTGATTATTAATCGGGGAGTTGGAATAAGATTGCAAATTAGAAATATCGTGATTGGAAGGAGATCGGGAGTGAAAGGGGTACCTTTGATTGACGGTCGCCTAAAAAGAATTCGGGAGTTCGGGCTTCCATAGCAGCTACTAGGTCTTCGGCTCGCAGCCCGATTGGCTTGTCTCGTGCTAAGTGAACTTGAGGCAGGCAGGGCGGAGCTCGCGAGGTGGCTGCTAGCGGCGAGTGGCCGAAGCCGCGGTGGATGCACCGTGTGGCGCGCGGGCGAGTTCCGCGAAGACGAAGGGCTGTAACCGTTCGATCGAATGATCGAACGGCTACGATCCGCCGTTCAATCGAACGACAGAGGAGGTAACAGCGCACAAAAATAAGCGGATGGCGTCAGAAGGCTCACGACGCGCATAATTTAAATATTAATTAATTTAAATAATTTAAATAACCTATTTATTTAAATCCTAAAATTAAGAATTAATTCCATTTAAATAATCCACTTCTAAAAATTCTCAAATACTCACCCCTAGCTAATTAAGAGGTGAGAAATGCAATGGCGAGGTTGGATTTTTAATCTGACGAGTATTTTGATTTCCCAATTTTCGGGGCATTTAAATATTATTAAAATATTCGTCGAAAGTTTGACGACTTCTGATGGACATGAAAACATCACCCCTAGTTAATTTGGGGGCAATGAGCGTAATGATGAAGTCCGTTTTTTGATCGAAGGTCAATTTAGAAAGGTTAATTCTAAGGTTTCTGGATTTTTTAGAAATCATGGTTCAATCCATTCGACTTCTGATTTAGATTAGGTCTTAGAGGTTGACTCCTAATGACTTGATTAACCCTTAGGATTAGGATTAAGACTGAGATTAGCTCTAATTGACATGGGTAATAATTTGGGTTATTATAAGTATTTAAGTATCATTAGTTGTAGCTTGTGTTTGGAAGTGCTATCGAACGATATTGGTCATAAGCACATTTGTGTGCTGAGTTAAAACTTATTTAAGTTTATATTTATTATTTATAGAAAATTTATTGAATTTTTTTTTGTTAAATTCATTAGTTTTTTTTTGTAAGCAAGCCAAAAATAATGATGCATATCTTTTTATGGTGCTGCATTGTAAGTGGTTATCATATGTTGAACTATAGTTTTTGTTTTTTCAAAGTATCTTTCTTTATTTTCGCAATATTATAGATGGAATGTTGGCTGGCTATTTTGCTGCTTATCTCTAATTGTGTTCCATCTACATCTTCTCCTCCCCAAATCCAGCATATGCTCTATCATGTTCTCATTTTTGATCGGGTTAAACTGGGACATTAGAAAAAGCAAATTTGTATTTGGATTAAGCAAAGTTTTTTTGGTGTTTCCTTTTGAAACTACTTTGTATGCTTTCAGTAAACAGTATATGGAACTCGATAAACACATTATATGAATGTTAGGGTAAATTTTGGACATTCAGTAAGCCTTGTGCTATCTTGAACTTTTGATACTGTACATTATTACTACATCTTATAATCACACAATTAGTATTTTCTCACAGTATTTTAATGTTAGAATTAATGCTGACATTGCCTAAAGTGCCATGTCAGCTGCCAAGTTATCTAGAAAAATGGGGGTATTAGAAGGGGTACTGTAGCATTGTCCATTTTATAATCCATGTTTTGTTTTTATCTATCGAGATTTGATAATCGGGTTTCAACTAGAATTTGAAACATTACTATAATGAAACATTACTATTTTGCATGCTAAAATAATCATATTAGTCATAAGCACATTTGTTTTCAACTATGTTTGGGGAGGAACATGTTGGCATGTTTTTTATTTGAGACAATAGATGGATTATGATGCTATTTTAGACCCCATTCGATGGTTTAGTGACTTCTTTTGGCTATACCCCTTGAACAGATTCTATAATGATTATAAGGATTTATGTCCCGTCGGGTCTTTAGTCTTCTGCGGGCCTCATTTGGAGGAGCTGAATCCTAGTATTCTAGTTTTTTTTATATAATATTTAAAACTTTTACATTGATATATAAGCTTATATGTTATTTTATATTTATATTTATTATATTTAATTTGTCTAATTTTTATCTTAGTTCGCAAATATATGCACATGGATGCTACAAATACCACGCCCCATTTCATTGATGATATTAGCAATTTTGAAGAACAAATATTGCCAATGATGACCGAAATGGAGTTAGAATATTGCCCGCAATCAGAAAAAGAAATGCTAGCAGATAACAACTCAGGCTAATTATTGTGTTGTACTAAAATATAATATGATTATATTGTTATAGCATTGAATAATATTAATTATTTTAATGCAGGCTTAGAGATTTTAAATAATTGCGCGAATGCAAGTTATCGTCTATCTGAAACTAACGAAATTTTTCTTAAAGTCCCTGAGATTGGAATGGGCTTTGGTTCTCTTGAAGAAGCATTTAAGTTTTACAAAACTTATGTGTACTATAGTGGTTTTAGCGTTAGAAAGCGTTCAAATCATATTTTTTATGGGAAAAAAACTCATTCTATATTTACTTATTGTAAAGAGGGGAAGCCACAGGCAATAATAAAAACAACAAAATTACACAGGAAATCGATAATAAGAATAGGCTGCAAGACAAAAATTTGTTATTGTAGATCGTTGTTTAAACTCTAATTGGGTAGTTGATGATATTTTCTTAGAGCATAATCATGATTTGAAGCCTCAAATGGTTCAATTTATGTGATGCTATCGTGAGCTACCTTTGACTGTCCAAAGACAGTTGATAGTTAATGATAAGCTGGAGTTCCACTAAATAAATCTATTAATGCAATGTTTACACAAGGCGAGGGATTTGATAATTGTTTGTTTACTGAAAAGGATTGCAGAAATTTTATGACAAAGCATAGAGCATTGGATTTAGTTGCAAGGGATGCAGTTGCTTTAGTTAAATATTTTTAAAGATTGCAAAATGAGGACTCAAAATTTTCTTACAGTATCGATGTGACAGATGATAATCGACTGAAGAATATTTTTTGGGCTGATTCGCGGTGCCAAATGGCATATGATCATTTTGGTGATGTTGTGATGCTTGATACCACGTATCTCACAAATCAGTATGCCATGCCCTTTGCACCTTTCATGGGTGTGAATCATCATGGAAACTCAATTCTTTTTGGTTGTGCATTATTATGTGATGAAATAAGTAAAACATTTTTGTGGTTGTTTAAGCAGATGTTAGCTTGCATGCATGGTAAAAATCCTAAACGGAATAATAACTGATTAATGCCGAGCTATGGAATCTACAATTTTGGAGGTGTTTTCATCTACAAAGCACAGTCTTTATTTGTGGCATATAATGCAGAAATTGCTAAAAAAACTTGGAGGTAAACTAGATAAACAAGCGTTAATCTCTAAATTTTCATCTGTTGTTTATGACTCTTTGTATGTGGATGAGTTTGAACACGATTGGTTGGCGGTGATAGTCAAATACTAACTTATTAAAAATAATTGGTTCATATCTCTTTATGAGAAAAGGGAGAACTGGGTGCCCATATTCTTGAAAGATTTATTCTGGGCTGAAATGTCGACTACACAACGAAGTGAATGCGTAGATTCTTTCTTTGATGGGTACGTGAATTTGAAGATGAGTCTACATTTATTTGTTGAGCAATATGAAAATGCTCTTAGGAATAAGTTAAAAAAGCAAGCACAAGCTTATTTTAGATCATATATTTCTCAACTACAACTTATTTCAAATATGAAGAACAATTATCTAAAATATATACTCTAAATAAATTTTACAAATTTCAGGATGAAGTAAAGAAATTGATAAAATGTATTATTTCAGATGCACAGTTTAATGGGTCATTTAAAATATATATAGTAAATGTATGGGATGGAATGAGAAGATTTGATTTTAGACTTGTTTATAATCTCATCGAAGAGGATATGTGGTGCATTTGTCGCTCATTTCAGTTTAGTGGGATTGTTTGTTCACACATACTCTATATTTTGCGTCAAGAAGGGAATGCCAGAATTTCTAAAAAATTAGTAAGCTCACCATGGAAAAAGGATAACAAACAATTTACTCATTTATTAGATTCTTCAACTCACACAACTAACATCAGAAGAAGATCGGACAATTATTATGTTGAAAGCGTACAACATGCCAACAAGATTATTGACATTGAGGGAGTAAATGATGAGGCTCGTGCATATATATTAACTGCCTTACAGGAGCTTAAAGAAAAGATTAAAGATTTTTGTGGTCATGGAGTCCCAAATATAATCAAAGATCCTGCTAGTGCACACCCAAACAGATGACTGCCAACCAAGAGACTTATAAGTCATCATGACAGAAAAAGGAAGAAAAAGCTCATGTAACAACCCAGGTTGTTACTTGGCTCAATTAAGACTAATCTAAGTCTTAATTAAGGTTCTAAGTCACTAATTAAGTAATTTAGAACTCATCTCTGGAACCTAAGTCAACTTAGAAGTCAATTGAGTCAATTCAGAAATTCTGAAAAAGAAAATTCCAAACCCTAGAAATTGACTTTTTATCTAGACTTCAGATTGAAAATCTGACTTCACCATTGAGTTCAGAACACCCAAATTAGCTAGGGGTGAAGTTTTGAAGTCATCTGGAAGTCGTTGGATTTTTGTCAAATATTTTAATATTATTTAATTACTTGAAAATTCAAATAAATAAATACTTATCTAGACTTCAGATTGAAAATCCGAGTGCGCCGTTGCGTTCCTCACCCTCCAATTAGCTAAGGGTGATTTATTGGAAATTTTTGGGATGCAATTAATAGGGTAATTTGATTAATTAAATATGTATAATTTAATTTAAATAAATTAAATAATTAATTAAAATTAACGGCGCCGTCAGAAGTGAAGTAATGCCGTCGCCCTAACTCTAATTCGCCGTTCCATCTTACGGTTATCGCGGACCGTCCGATCGAAAGATCGGACGGTCGCACGATCGTCTTCCTCGCGAATGCCGGGGAAGGGAGCGCGTGTCCTGCGTCTGGACACGTGGCGAAGTCGGCGCAACGTGGACCTCCCCACCGCTCTTAAGCCATCGTTTAAGGATTATTATAAGACCTCCAAAGTCCGGGTTGCCCGATTTTCAACCCTGAAGCCCCGAGCCTAAGATCGAACCCCGTTTCTCTGCAGCCGTCCAACTAGAGGTACCTCTATCCCTAAATCTATGCTTCCAAATGTTAAATTTCTTGTTCGCATGTCAATTTCACAGTCTTGATTGAATTTTGGGCGGACCTGATCGAGTCGATCAGGTCTGGTTAACCCGGATTTGACTAAGATGCAATAGTAGAAACCGTTACCTATTTTTCTCGCCGAGCGTAGTGACCTAGGGTTTCATATTGCCGGAGTTGTGTCTTCTCCGGCGGTGTTTGAGGTACTAATCGAAAGGTCTCTTCAAGACCTTTCGATGGGTATGCGGCTCGTCATCTGGTACCATCGTCTTCACCTCCATTTTTCGAACCCTAATTCCTCCGCCTCGGATCTCTCGCGAAGACGAAGCCCTCTCGGGCTGGACTGGGTCGGCTCGGGCCAGGCCCAGAACCCGTGGCCCATGGCGCTTCGGCTGCCCGGCGGGACCCACTGCGCAGCGCGCCAGCCAATCCTGGCACGACGCGTGTCCAGCTCTGATGTCGTCTGAGCTGTGGGGCTCGCGATCTTCTGCCTAGCCAATGATGGCCCGCCACGTGTCATGCAGTTATTAATATATAACGTTATATAATTAAAACGTTATTTAAATAAATGAATTTATATATTAATAATAATAATAATAGAATTATTAATACAATTAAACAAAATTTAATTAATCAATTAAATCAAATTTTTAAACCTTAATAACTCCTAAAATACTCATCCAAATTATGCAAATTAATATATCAAATTGATCAGAAAAATATGAGGAATTTATTGATGCCACTAATTTTGCATTTGGACCTGTATCTAGCAAAGTGATAATTTAGGGTTTAATTTAAGTTAAATTAAATGTTACAAATTTTATTTAGCTCATAACTTTGTGTAGGTTGACCCAAACATATTGAATATGGGTCTTAAAGTGATCCGAAAACTCTAAGGATTAATTTGGTAGTATTCATCTTGCTGTTTGGATTTGTATTTGCTTAATCACTTTTAGGACCTAACCCTAATTAGGCCATTAAACCCTAGAACTTCAATTGACCATAACTTGGTCAATTGAGCTCCAAATTGAATGATTCAAATATCAATTTAGATCAAAAAAACCTAATTATCAATAATCTATATAAATATTTTAGATCCAACGATTAGATTTGCTAATCACTCCTAATTACCCTAAAAATTGATTAGTGATTATTAGCAAATCTAGTAACCCAAATTAAGTAATTTAAGTTTCAGAGGACACATAGAACCATTTAGAATCTATCTATAAAATTGGATTAGTGTTTGAGTGATTAATTTTGCTAATCACTCACTAATCACTCTAAACCCTAATTAGGTCTTAACTTAGTTAAATTAGATCCAAAATTAAGACTACTTTATGTCATTATAATTAGTGGACTATTTGTAAACCATAGCCACTGATTTTACTCAATTTGGACACTAATTGACAAAGTTAGGATTTTTGACCCATAATTAAGAATTCATTAATCACCCTTATAATCCTAAATCTTGTATTGGCTATAACTTGGCCAATACTTATTAGAATTTAGCAAATCTAGATTCTATGGAAAGCTTAGACAATAAAGAATAATAATCTAAAAGAAAATTTAACTTTCACTTATTCAAATTACTAATTTGCCCTTATGAGTCAAATTCATTAATTTGATCTCATATGGCTTAATAATCACCCAAAATTAATTTAGTTACTGTCTAATCTTACATTAGACAGTAAGAAATACTTTCCAAAAGAAAATTTTAGATATAGAACCCTAGATCAAAATTTGATCTTTTGAACCCTTAAGTAGGGGCAAAATGGTCATTTTGCCCAAATTTAGGGTTTAGCATCTTAAAGCCCTAAAATCATCTTTATAATCATTAAAATCAGTAAATAGAATGATTTAGAACTGAAATTAATCAAATCCAAGTCTAAATTAGATTTTGATTAAAATCTCAAAATTTGCTCCTTAAGGAAAAATTTCCTAAGTCTTAAGTGAGTGGTTTTCTCCTTCTCTAATCATTCTTAGACCTTCCCTTAGGTCCTTATAACATTAGTTAGGATGTGTGTTATGAGAGATCCTTTTAGAAATTAAGAACCTTAATTCCTAGGATTAGGAATAGATCTTAAGTTAGAATTCATCTGTTGAGTAAATTGGGTTACTCAATAGATGAAATCTTGAGTTTATTAGTTTATAGATTTTTCTTAGTTTATTAAATGATTATTTGATCTTTAAACTTTAGAACTAAGAATAGAGATCTATCCTAATGAATTGATTTATCATTAGGATTTGCCTTAACTTAATCTATGAGATTTGGGTTCTAAACCTTAGATCTTTAGTTATACCTTTGGATTAAGTGATTAGACCCCATTATCTGGAGTCTAATTCTTAATCTTTTCATCTTGATTTGGCTAATCAAGATGAGGTTTGGGGTAAATTAAATTACAAAATTAGGTCGATGATTTTTTCACTTAAACCAAATAGTCGTCCTTTGATTTAGTTATAATTAGGACTTGGCCAGTCCTAATTATCTTCAACTAATAGGATTCGTGATTCTAAGTTACAGAATATGTAAGAATTGATGATTTTGAAACTTATGTAACTTAGAGTAGATAGAATGTATAAAGTAGATAACAATGGATATCACCTGTATTTTAGATAGAGTTTCTTGCTCACTTTGATTTTGATACTTCGCATTCCTTGATTTTGAGCCTTATACCTTGAACATATATTATGTACTTAAGATATTTGATAAATATCTTATGTTAATTTGGAACATTCATTAGCAGCATTATGTTTTCATTTCACAAGTGGTTTGTAAGGTGTAGCTTGATTAGTATACCTCTTCGATCAACCCGTTCGGGTCGGCAACCTTTCGAGGGTTTAATGTCCGATAGTCTATGGCCATGCCTAGTCCGAGTGATAGGATGGATAGACTCTTGCCATACTGACTGTAGAGTCAGGATTCTGATATGGTTATACTAATTCAAGTACACTTACATTCAGTTCTGTCTTAGCTCATCAGGCTAAGAGTTTTCAGTGATGTTCAATTCAGAGTTTCTTAGCTCATCAGGCTAAGATTTGTTGAGTATGTTTTCAGTTTGAGTGACTTAGATGGTCACTGCAATTTTCGTTTTCAATTACTGTTTTACTTACATATTCTGCATTTCAGCACTATTTTACTTACAGCTTTCCTGCACGTGTTTTTATATAGGATGCTAGTTTTACTTACTGTTTTCATATGCTCACCTAGGATGTTAGTGTTTTCAGTTTTTTACTGTTCAAATTCTATATGTCACCTAGCATAATCTGTTTGATCATAAGCATGTTCAGGTTGTACTTTTCTTATAGTTTTGTTTAGTATTTTGCTTACTTGTCTTTGTTGCAGTTGCTTGGAGGAGGTATGTATTACTTCATATTTGCTTAGTTATAAATTGTTTGTTTATAACTTATTACTGTTCTTTTTGTACGCTTTCTGCACTTATTTTGCTCAGTTCTGGTTTATGATGATATTCAAGTAACTTAATAAATTGTTTGCCCTAAAATGTACTTAGAAAATAGTCTAACCAGTTTTTCTTTTGTTGGCTGGGGCACTACCATTATGAAACCGATAATGGTAGGTTCTGAGTTTGTTGGAGCAGCTGATCCAGTAGAGTGCTTGCCATTGGAGGAAGAGCCCGTACCTGAAGATCTGTAGTTCTAGTTTTCTTTCTGCCTGTGAGATTGAGTGTTCTTTTCAGTCTTTTAATCTATTTTAAATTGTTGTAATAATACAAGTTAACTTTCTCTTTCAGCACTTTACTTATTCTGTATTATCATATTTATACTGTATGGATGGATGTTGTACTTTTATTGCTTCCACACTCTGAGTTCTTGTATGATCATTTAGTGATAGTATTTTTGGATGAATGGCAAAGTCCTTATTTAAATTGGATTAAAATGTGTGTCTAATCCAATCTTAAGTGGGGACCTTGTCATTTGGTGACCCCTCCACCGTAATCATGTTAACTTAAGAGTTAACAGGACCACGGCGGGGCAGGGCCGCCACAATTGGTATCAGAGAATTCCATAAGGTGTCAGATTGGAATTTATATTCATTCTACCTAATGGACTGTTCTTCTGCCACATGATCACTAAATGAATACTTGAATTAACATCACATTATGAGTATAACTCAGAATAAGTTAAGTTATTAAATAACCATACAAGATGGTAAAGCATAAACATCAAATTATGTATATTTATATATGCTCAACAAATCTAAGTAGAATGATTATAATTATAGGAATAAAAAGATCATCTAGGAATGACATTCATGACATACTTGAAGGAATTTGAGGTCATATGGAAATATGAAGACAAGCTAGGAAGAAAACAAGGAAGGACTATAGTAGGTGTCTCAGCTCAAGGGTCACAAGTTTTAGATAGACTATTTATGGAAGGCATCTATAAAGGCCTTGATTTTCCCGTATTAGCTAGAGAATGGCTAGCAAGGGTTGATCACATATTTGGTGTGATGGAATGGACAAATAATATTCAATTAGAAGTAGTACTATGTCTCCTATGAGGTCGAGCAAAGAAATGGTGGACCAACTCCTATGGGAACCTCTTCCAAAAAGCTCAAGAGGAAGGATGAGAACTTACTTATGAAGATTTTCGTGTTGCATTCATAAAGGAATATATAGGATGGGAATAGTTTCATAATCTATGATGATGTATTCTGTTATTTCAATAAATTTTTAAATAAATAAGAAAAGCAGTAGTTATCTTACATCTTGTTTTAATGAAGAACTCAAGATAGTTGTTTTGATTTCAGGAAAATGAATCCTGCTACTTCTCCAAACAATACTCCACTTAACCCTCAATCGTCTATGAGCAACGCTCCAAAAAATACCGTGGCCGCTTCTAATACTATTGATGAAATAACCTCTCTGAGAAATATGGTTACTGCAATGCTAGAGAATCAAAATCAGCAGGCTCTAGCTATGCAAAAGTTAGTATTTGTAATACCCACCACTAATGCCAGCACTTCTTCAGCATCTCCCGCCCCTCAAGTTTCCAATACCTTTCGACAGTCCGCAGATGGGATACTTCACAGTTTCCTAAGACTAAGGCCTCCTACCTTTGAAGGATCTAAATCACTAATGGATACTTTGGCATGGCTAAAGTCTATAGAGAAGAACATCACTAGTCTTGGTTGTTCAAGCAACCAATCTGTAAGACTAGCCACTCACCTTCTGCAAGGAGAAGCAGAACATTAGTGGGAGCAAGAAAGAAATACGCATTTTGAGGAATTTGAACTGGATGAAATAGAATGGAGCTGGTTTGTCCAAGCATTCAAGTGATCATTTATTCCACCATCCACTAAGAACATCATTGGCAAATCATTATTGAGATTAACCCAAGGAAATCGATCAGTAGCTGAATATACTTCAAAATTTCGGAAGCTTATTCGATTTTCACCTCACTTGGTTCCTACTGAAGCAGATAAATGTTTCAGATTTGAGAATGGACTTCGAGAATCCATTAAAGATCACGTAATTCCCCTACAACACACCCAGTTCGAGAAATTGATTGAGACAGCGCGAGTAGTGGAGCATCATCAATCAGTCAAGGACATGAAGAGAAAGGCTTTCAACATGAACAAATACCCTCAGAACTTCAAGCAACAACGAACAAACCAAGGAAAGATATATCAGATGGAGACTACTGAAACATCAAGCCAAACTACCGCCTGTAATAGGCCACATCCTTATGGAAAATGTTATCATTTTGGCAGAGTATGTTTTACCTGCGGAAGGCAAGGTCGTGCGTATCGAGACTGTCGATCAAATAAAACCATTGATGGAGTAACTATTGAACGGAATCGTACGAATAAAATATTCCGTGCCACTCCCATCAATTTCAGAGAGCCTCAGATGACTCTTATGCCACCTCCTGACCAAGAGCGAACACTTGCAAAGGTTCAATATGCTACAAAACCTTCAAACCCAAATCAACCAACAGCTCAGACATCTGACAGCAGACCTGCTGGAAAGGAAAGAGTGTACAATCTCACTCCTATAGAAGCAGCAGAAGACAACAACGTAGTCTCAGGTACAATTCGCAACTTTTGTCTTTCTTACTGAATTAGAACTTTCTAAAATTTGTATTTTTATTAGGCACCCTATACTTTAAAGATGAGCCCTGCAGTATATTATTTGATACTGGGGCTAGTCATTCATTTATCTTTGAAAATTTTGCTAAGAGATTAAGACTACCATGTTACAAACTTGTGAAGATCTTAAGTGTTGGACTTCCTTCTGGAGCCCAACTTAGTGCGAACAAATTCTGTGACGTTCAAATACCAATCAATAACCATACCTTCCAAGCCAAGTTAATTATGCTACCTATAGTAAATTTCGATATCATACTAGGCATGAAGTGGCTTAGTATGCATAACGCTACTATTAACTATCAAAAGAAGAAGGTTATCTTGCAAACTCCAAGAGCTGCAACAATGTTTATTGGGAAGTTCAGCACTAGTAGCTCCTTAATCAATGCAATTCAAGCAGAGAAAATGGTGTGCAAAGGCTATAGTTGTATTTTGATGGTGATGATGGGTAGTAGCAAAGAAGTAAACCCAATCTCTAAAATAAAAGTTGTTAGAGATTTTGAAGATGTTTTTCCTGAAGATCTGCCTGGTTTACCACCAGCCAGAGAAGTAGAATTTGAAATAAATATAGTTCCGGGGACACAACCTCTATCAAAAGCACCATATAGAATGGCCCCGAAAGAATTGCAAGAGTTAAATGAGCAATTACAAGAACTGCTAAATAAGGGGTTTATTAAACCAAGTATGTCCCCGTGGGGAGCTCCAGTATTATTTGTAAAGAAGAAAGATGGGTCTATGAGAATGTGCATAGACTATAGGGAGCTGAATAAAGTCACTATTAAAAATAGATACCCACTTCCTTGTATCGATGATTTGTTCGATCAACTTGCAGGTGCTGTAGTGTTCTCTAAAATTGATTTAAGGTCAGGGTATCATGAAGTGAAGGTAAAGGACTCAGATGTAGAGAAGATAGCGTTCAGAACACGATATGGGCATTTCGAGTTTCTTGTAATGTCATTTGGTCTCACTAATGCCCCATCTCTGTTCATGGACTTAATGCAGAGAGTTCTGAAACCTTATCTAGATAAATTTGTTATAGTTTTTATTGATGATATTTTAATTTACTCAAAGACAGTAAAAGATCATGAGAAACATTTGAGAATGGTTCTGGAGAAGCTTAGAGAGCATGAGTTATATGCTAAGTTCTCAAAATGTGAATTTTGGTTGAAGTTTGTATCATTTCTTGGCCATGTGATTGATGCTCGTGGAATCCAAATAGACCATAGCAAGATTAGTGCTATTCACGATTGGGTTCAGCCCAAGACAGTCACTGAAATTCGTAGTTTTTTGGGTCTAGCCGGATACTACAGAAAGTTTGTTAAAGGCTTCTCCCAGCTTGCTGCGCCACTTACAAAATTAACTCAGAAAGCAGTTCCATTTGTTTGGTCAGAAAAATGTGAAACTACATTTTAGTCTATAAAGGACGCATTAACTTCTGCTCTAGTTTTAGTTCTTCCTAAAGAAGGAGTTAATTATCAGGTGTATACAGATGCATCTGGAATTGGGTTAGGATGCGTATTAATGCAAGAAGGCAAAGCTATAGCGTACGCATTTTGCCAGCTTAAAACCCATGAAAGGAACTATGCTGTACATGATTTAGAATTGGAAGCATTAGTTTTTGCATTAAAGATCTGGCGCCATTATTTGTATGGAGTTCAATGCTCTATATTTACAGACCACCAAAGTCTGAAATACATCTTTACCCAAAGAGAATTGAACTGTAGGCAAAGAAGATGGATGGAATTAATTAGTGATTATGACTTAGATATTCAGTACCATCCAGGAAAAGCTATTGTGGTAGCTGATGCATTAAGTCGTCACACTACTCTTAACAGCATAATTTCAGAAAGTCCATTAATGAATGAGTTTCGTAAGATGGAAATTTATCTTGCTAAAGGTAATTCAATCAGTACTATAATATCAATGAGTAATATAGAACCTACTTTTCATAGAGATGTTTCAATCTCTCAAAGCAAGGATGATGAATATTTAAACCTTAAAGTGGCAATAGAAAGTGGTCGTCGTCCAGAATTGCAGTTTAAGAAAGGTGTTATTTATATGGATAATCGTCTATTGATTCCTAAGTCTATGCAGAAAGAGATATAGATTGAAAGTCACAATTCAAGATATCAAATTAATCCAGGGAATTCTAAGATGTATCAAGACCTAAAACAATCATTCTGGTGGCCAGGAATGAAGAAAAGTGTTGCAGAATTTGTTGCAAAATGCCACCCTTATTGCTTAATAAAAGTAGAGCATCAAAAGCCTGGTGGTTTATTGCACCCACTAGAAATCCCAGAATGGAAATGGACTGATGTATTCATGGATTTTGTCATAGGTTTGCCTCGTTCAAGATCTGGAGTTGATTCAATATGGGTTATAGTAGATCGCCTTACAAAATCTGCTCATTTTATTCCAATCCGTCAAATTGACTCGGTGGAAAAGTTGGCCAAATTATATATTAAAGAAATAGTTAGATTGTACGGAATTCCTAAAATCAATTGTATCCGATAGAGACAGTCATTTTACTTCTAAATTTTGGCAGGCTGTCCATCAAGATTTAGGCACAACTCTGGCCATGAGTACATCATTTCATCCCCAAACAGATGGCCAAACAGAGCGAGTAAATCAAGTATTAGAAGATCTTCTGCATTTATGTATGTTGGATTTTTCAGGATCCTGGGAAGAGCATATTCCTTTAGTGGAATTTGCATACAATAATAATTTTCAGTCAACTATTAAAATGGCACCGTATGAAGCCTTATATGGGAGGAAATGTTCATCCCCGCTTAGCATGGTCTGAGACAGGAGATACTCAATTATATGGATCTGAGCTAGTGGAAGAAATAAATAAGAAAGTTAAGTTCATTCAGCAAAGGATCAGAACGGCTCAAGACAGGCAAAGTAAATATCATAATAACCGTCATCGTCCTCTAGAATTCAGCGAAGGAGATTTTGTATACTTAAAAGTGAGCCCGATGAAAGGAGTCTATCGTTTTGGAGTTTCTGGAAAGCTCAGTCCAAGGTTTGTTGGACCTTTCAAAATTTTATAGAAGATTGGTTCAGCAGTTTATAAATTAGAGCTACCAGAAGGCTTTGCTGCTGTTCATAATATATTCCACTTTTCATCACTAAGAAAGTGTCTTCGAGATCCTTCTCATCTTATTGAACATCCTGCAATTGAAATTCAGCCTGATCTTTCTTACATCGAAGAACCAATTAAAATCCTAGATCGTGACCTAAAGAAATTAAGGAATCGATCTATTCCAATGATAAAGATTCAGTGGAAGAACCAGTCTTGTAATGAAGCCACCTGGGAGAAATAAGTGGATATGCGTCAAAAGTACCCAAACCTTTTCAATCAAGGTGATTCTTCAACTCTATCTTATTTTAATTCGTTTCTTTATATCTGCTGAAATTCTTTTTCTCACTAGAGTGATGTTGAGGACGACATCGTTCTTAAGTGGGAGAGTTGTAATAACCCAGGTTGTTACTTTGCTCAATTAAGACTAATCTAAGTCTTAATTAAGGTTCTAAGTCACTAATTAATGTAATTTAGAACTCATCTCTGGAACCTAGGTCAACTCAGAAGTCAATTGAGTCAAATCAGAAATTTTGAAAAAAAAAATTCCAAACCCTAGAAATTGACTTTTTATCTAGACTTCAGATTGAAAATCTGACTTCACCATTGAGTTCAAAACACCCAAATTAGTTAGGGGTGAAGTTTTGAAGTCATCTGGAAGTCGTTGGATTTTCGTCAAATATTTTAATATTATTTAATTACCTGAAAATTCAAATAAATAAATACTTGTCGAAATGAAAATCCGAGTGCGCCGTTGCGTTCCTCACCCTCCAATTTAGAAATTTTTGGGATGCAATTAATAGGGTAAATTTGATTAATTAAATATGTATAATTTAATTTAAATAAATTAAATAATTAATTAAAATTAACGGCGTCGTCAGAAGTGAAGTAACGCCGTCGCCCTAACTTTAATTCGCCGTTCCATCTGACGGTTATCGCGGACCGTCCGATCGAAAGATCGGACGGTCGCACGATCGTCTTCCTCGCGAACGCCGGGGAAGGGAGCGCGTGTCCTGCGTCTGGACATGCGGCGAAGCCGGCGTAATGTGGACCTCCCCACCACTCTTAAGCCATCGTTTAAGGACTATTATAAGACCTCCAAAGTCCGGGTTGCCTGGTTTTCAACCCTGAAGCCCCGAGCCTAAGATCGAACCCCGTTTCTCTGCAGCCGTCCAACTCGAGGTACCTCTATCCCTAAATCTATGCTTCCAAATGTTAAATTTCTTGTTTGCATGTTAATTTCACAGTCTTGATTGAATTTTGAGCGGACCCGATCAAGTCGATCAGGTCTGGTTAACCCGGATTTGACTAAGATGCAAAAGTAAAAACCATTACCTATTTTTCTCGCCGAGCGTAGTGACCTAGGGTTTGATATTGCCGGAGTTGTGTGTCTTCTCCGGCGGCGTTCAAGACCTTTCGATCGGTATGCGGCTCGTCGTCTGGTACCATCGTCTTCATCTCCATTTTTCGAACCTTAATTCCTCCGCCTCGGATCTCTCGCGAAGACGAAGCCCTCTCGGGCTGGATCGGGTCGGCCCGGGCCCGGCCCGGAACCCGTGGCCTGTGGCACTTCGGCTGCCACGGTGGGACCCACCGCGCAGCGCGCCAGCCAATCCTGGCGCGACGCGTGTCCAGCTCTGATGCCGCCTGAGCTGTGGGGCCCGCGATCTTCTGCCCAGCCAATGATGGCCCGCCACGTGTCCTGCAGTTATTAATATATAACGTTATATAATTAAAACGTTATTTAAATAAACAAATTTATATATTAATAATAATAATAATAGAATTATTAATACAATTAAACAGAATTTAATTAATCAATTAAATCAAATTTTTAAACCTTAATAACTCCTAAAATACTCATCCAAATTATGCAAATTAATATATCAAATTGATCAGAAAAATATGAGGAATTTATTGATGCCACTAATTTTGCATTTGGACCTGTATCTAGCAAAGTGATTATTTAGAGTTTAATTTAAGTTAAATTAAATGTTACAAATTTTATTTAGCTCATAACTTTGTGTAGGTTGACCCAAACATATTGAATATGGGTCTTAAAGTGATCAAAAAACCCTAAGGATTAATTTGGTAGTATTCATCTTGCTGTTTGGATTTGTATTTGCCTAATCACTTTTAGGACCTAACCCTAATTAGGCCATTAAACCCTAGAACTTCAATTGACCATAACTTGGTCAATTGAGCTCCAAATAACATGATTCAAATATTAATTTAGATCAAAAAAACCTAATTATCTGTAATCTATAAAAATATTTTAGATCCAACAGTTAGATTTGCTAATCACTCTTAATTACCCTAAAAATTGATTAATGATTATTAGCAAATCTAGTAACCTAAATTGAGTAATTTAAGTTTTAGAGGACTCATAGAACCATTTAAAATTTATTTATAAAATTGGATTAGTGTTTGAGTGTTTAATTTTGCTAATCACTCACTAATCACTCTAAACCCTAATTAGGTCTTAACTTAGTCAAATTAAATCCAAAATTGAGTCTACTTCATGTCATTATGATCAGTGGACTATTTGTAAACCATAGCCAATGATTTTACTCAATTTGGACACTAATTGGCAAAGTTAGGATTTTTGACCCATAATTAAGAACTTAGATAGTAAAGAACAAGAATCCGAAAGAAAATTTAACTTTCACTTAGTCAAATTACTAATTTGCCCTTATGAGTCAAATTTATTAATTTGATCTCATATGGCTTAATAATCACCCAAAATTAATTTAGTTGCTGTATAATCTTACATTAGACAGTAAGAAATACTTTTCAAAAGAAAATTTTAGATATAGAACCCTAGATCAAAGTTTGATCTTTTGAACCCTTTAGTAGGGGCAAAATGATCATTTTGCTCAAATTTTGGGTTTAGCATCTTAAAGCCCTAAAATCATCTTTATAATCATTAAAACCAGTAAATAGAATGATTTAGAACTGAAATTAATCAAATCCAAGTCTAAATTAGATTTTGATTAAAATCTCAAAATTTGCTCCTTTAAGAAAAAATTTCCCAAGTCTTAAGTGAGTGGTTTTCTCCTTCTCTAATCATTCTTAGACCTTCCGTTAGGTCCTTATAACATTAGTTAGGATGTGTTTTATGAGAGATACTCTTAGAAATTAAAAACCTTAATTCTTAGGATTAGGAATAGATCTTAAGTTAGAATTCATCTGTTGAGTAAATTGGGTTACTCAATAGATGAAACCTTGAGTTTATTAGTTTATAGATTTTTCTTAATTTATTAAATGATTATTTGATCTTTAAACTTTAGAACTAAGAATAGAAATCTATCATAATGAATTGATTTATCATTAGGATTCGCCTTAACTTAATCTGTGAGATTTGGGTTCTAAACTTTAGATCTTTAGTTATACCTTTGGATTAAGTGATTAGACCCCATTATCTGGAGTCTAATTCTTAATCTTTTCATCTTGATTTGGCTAATCAAGATGAGGTTTGGGGTAAATTAAATTACAAAATTAGGTCGATGATTTTTTCACTTAAACCAAATAGTCATCCTTTGATTTAGTTATAATTAGGACTTGGCCAGTCCTAATTATCTTCAACTAGTAGGATTCGTGATTCTAAGTTACAGAATGTGTAAGAATTAATAATTTTAAAACTTATGTAACTTATAGTAGATAGAACGAATAAAGTAGCAATGGATATCACCTATATTTTAGATAGAGTTTCTTGCTCACTTTGATTTTGATGCTTCACATTCCTTGATTTTGAGCCTTATACCTTGAACATATATTATGTACTTAAGATATTTGATAAATATCTTATGTTAATTTGGAACATTCATAAGTAGCATTATGTTTTCGTTTCACAAGTGGTTTGTAAGGTGTAGCTTGATTAGTATACCTCTTCGATCAATCCGTTCGGGTCGGCAACCTTTCAAGGGTTTAATGTCCGATAGTCTATGGCCATGCCTAGTCCGAGTGATAGGATGGATAGACTCTTGCCATACTGACTGTAGAGTCAGGATTCTGATATGGTTATACTAATTCAAGTACACTTACATTCAGTTCTGTCTTAGCTCATCAGGCTAAGAGTTTTCAGTGATGTTCAATTCAGAGTTTCTTAGCTCATCAGGCTAAGATTTGCTGAGTATGTTTTTAGTTTGAGTGACTTAGATGGTCACTGCAGTTTCTATTTTTAGTTACTATTTTACTTTCATATTCTACATGTCAGCAGTGTTTTACTTACAGCTTTCCTGCACGTATTTTTATATAGGATGCTAGTTTTACTTACTGTTTTCATATGCTCACCTAGGATGTTAGTGTTTTCAGTTTTTCACTGTTCAAATTCTATATGTCACCTAGCATAATCTGTTTGATCATAAGCATGTTTAGGTTGTACTTTTCTTACAATTTTGTTTAGTATTTTGCTTACTTGTCTTTGTTGCAGTTGCTTGGAGGAGGTATATATTACTTCCTATTTGCTTAGTTATAAACTGTTTGTTTATAACTTATTACTGTTCTTTTTGTACACTTTCTGCACCTATTTTGCTCAGTTCTGGTTTATGGTGATATTCAAGTAACTTAATAAATTGTTTGCCCTAAAATGTGCTTAGAAATAGTCTAACGAGTTTTTCTTTTGTTGGCTAGGGCCCTACCATTATGAAACTGATAATGGTAGGTTCTGAGTTTGTTAGAGCAGCTGATCCAGTGGAGTGCTTGCCATTGGAGGAAGAGCTCGTACCTGAAGATCTGTAGTTCTAGTTTTCTTTCTGCTTGTGAGATTGAGTGTTCTTTTCAGTCTTTTAATCTATTTTAAATTGTTGTAATAATACAGGTTAACTTTCTCTTTCAGCACTTTACTTATTCTGTATTATCATATTTGCACTGTATAGATGGATATTATACTTTTTTTTTCTTCCGCACTCTGAGTTCTTGTATGATCATTTAGTGATAGTATTTTTGGATGAATGGCAAAGTCCTTGTTTAAATTGGATTAGAATGTGCGTTTAATCCAATCTTAAGTGGGGACCTTGTCATTTGGTGACCCCTCCACCGTAATCATGTTAACTTAAGAGTTAACAGGACCACGGCAGGGCAGGGCCGCCACAGCTCAAGACCTGAACATTTTATACTTATTTTTCATGTAAGCATTTGAATAGTCTTATGTATCTTTAGTAAGTAAGATTTTCTGAACTATGTATCTTTAGAAAGTAAGATTTCTGAACTTTAAAAGCTTCATCTCTTCCCACCTTCCCAATTTGGATTTGGCATAAATGTATCCCCTCAATTATCAATATCTTCATTTAGAAATTTCTAACAACTATATTAATGTGGAAGAAAATATGAAAAGAGTGGGTTATTCCTTAGCATCTAAATGTCAATATTGCCACAAATCTAAGAGTGTCGAGCAAGTTTTTTTTTGAAAATAAACAAAACTATTTGGTTTGGAATTTGATCATTGCTGAAACTGGTATAAAACATTACAAATCAATTGCTAAACTAATTCATGCTGGCTTTGCGAGAAATAAAAAAAAGCTTCATATATGTAATATATTTATTGTTTTTACTCTTTGGCATATTTGGGATAATAGAAATAAAGCTAAATATTCAAACAAACCCCTTTTAGCCAATAGTATAATTACCACAATTCATTCTGATATCAATCTTATTTTGACAGCTTTCAATAAAATTTGTTTTATTTGGATAAATAATAATATTTTGGACATCAAAAATAAAATAAAAATGCTTCAAATTTTATTTTTACTGTTGTTTATTCTTATTTCTGTTTTTAAACTTCTTGGGTTTTGGTCTCTAAAGGCTGGGAGATTGATTGGCTCTGGCTATTAAACTTTTTGGTTAAAGTTATGGCTTTATTTGATTTCTATTTTGGCTGGGAGTTGTTTGATGCTGTAAGCTGGGTGGTTTCTTTCTTTTTCCTTTGACTGTTTGATGCTGGAAGGTGGTTCAGTTTCTTGTTTGCTCTATTTTGATGCTTCAGTCTATCTATTATTTTAATTTCTCTGGGCATTTGGGCGGCTGCGAGGATGCTAAAAAATGATAAAGCTGTTTGCTGTGTTATATTTTAGTATTGCTATTTTTTGGCTTATGTACCTAGAAAGTAGCTTCTCTAGCTCTATTTGTGGGCTGCAGATATGTTGTCGGGAGGCTATTTAGATTTTGTTTTGACTTTTGCTCTAGAGGAATTTGCTACTGCTATCAACTATTAATATGATTAAATGATCGCAATTTAAAAGCATATGTATCTCCCAGCATTTGAATAGTTTTATGCTTTTGGTAGCTTCTCTTCAGCTCATAATTGATGCCAAACTCAGAAAAAGGATTTCAGTAATTGCAATTTGGTAATATTTCTGATTCCAATTTGCATATATAAGCAATTATGTACAATAATTTACAAATCTTATGAAGCATTGATTTTCGATAGTGATTTTTTGAGTTTGTTTCAGTCGATCAGACATTAGTGATTTTATTGTAGCCTGAAGGGTTGCAGTCATCCCAGGTGATGTCCAATGCCGTTCCTGAATAAAAAAACCCAATTAAAAAAGAAATTCAAGTCTTATGAAGCATTTTTACATTTCATAATGCTTATGAGCTTCTCTTTGCTGATCTTCTTGATTGATGGTGAGCTAATTTAGTGTGGTCTAAAGGCATTAAATTAAAGTTCAAGTGCATGATCTAGAAAGTTGTGAGAGAAGGTTTTTAGACTAGAGACATCCTCTTAGAACGTGGGATTAATTGCATGAATATCTGCCCTCTTTGCAATGAGGAGCAGGAAACTCACAATCACCTTTTTGTTTTACTGCTCTTATTCTTTCACTATTATCATGAAGATTTTTCCTAATGCTGGAATGTTTTTATTGTCTCCTTCCATATTTCAAATTTTGAAAACTATTCTTACATTGGGAAAATGACAAAGCAGGGTGACTCTCCTTTGGTTTGGGGTCATTCTCAATGATATTTAGCTCGAACGAAATAATAGAGTTTTGAATGACTCAAGCATTAACGCTGAAATTTTAACTTTTAAATCTAAAACAACTATAGCAGTTGTTATTTGGAAGTGGGGAGTCTTCTCTCAGGACTATAATGTTGATTTTTTGCTTTTCAATTTTTGGAGGAATGCGGTTAGTCATTCAGGATTTATATATGTTTACGGGTTGTTTCATTATGTGTTATTTTTTTCAATTTTTTGGTTTCCCTGTTGTTTCTTCTGCTGTTTTTCTCTGCGATTAGCTGGGTTTTCTCCATATGCTATTGTTTACGGTTGTTTTGGTCTTATGCTACTTCTTCCGTCATTGTTCTGTGTGTGTTCTTTGTGATTGACAATGTACTTATGCAGCCCTCTGCGTAAGGCGATTCTTTGCATGTTCTTTTGGTTGCGGTTCTCTAAGATTTGCAATGGAAGCTCTTATTCATATAGTCAAATTTTGAAAATAATGTCGTTCCTGAATAAATAACCCAATTAAAAAAGAAATTCAAGTGATATTCCTTTATAACTATGCAAAATATTTATTAAAAAATTTTCATCTTAGGATGAAGTTGAGAACAAAGCTAGGAGATGGTTAAAATTGTAGTTTTTTATATTTATTCAAGAACTATCCACAACTTGAATGCAAATAGTAATCATTGTAATCATTGGTGAGGACATACAACAAGGCCATCATTTTCATCCTTTAGAAAGTCAAGAAACACAGGATTGGCAACATCTTAGATGTAAATTGTAATCATTGTTAATTTGGGGCTGCAGTTTCATTAACTTCAAACTACTGTTTCATTAAGTTTCAGCATTCACATTTTCCTTACTTTTATTTATCTAAACCAAATCTTTTTTTTTTCTATTGGTGTTATGCATTCGAACATTTTCATGTATCTGTAGTAAGTATTTAAGTGACTTTAATTTATTGGCCAATATTTTTATTTGAGACAAGGATGAATTGTGATGCTATTTTAGACCACATTCGACAGTTTGATGACTTCCTTTGGCCATACCCATCGAACAAATTCTGCACTGATTTTAAGGATTGATGCCCCGTCGGGTCTTTGGTCTTTTGCTGACCTCAATTGGAGGAGCTGAATCCGAGTCGTTGATTCTCTTATTTAATTTTGCATTCATCTAGAATTTGAGTCTTTGACTCGTTTTTTTTTTTTTGCTTTCATCTACAACATAAGACACACATGTGGAACTTGTAGCACGTATGCCATTTCTTGTGCACCTAACTTGCTTCCTTTCTTTAACAAAATAATACATCGGTGTTATGCAAATGGTGTTATGCAAATGCAAATGCTTTTTGTAACTTCTCTTAATCTCATGATTAATGCCAAACTCAGAGAAAAGGACTTCAGTAATTGCAATTTGGTAAGATTTCTGAATAATTTTATTATGCATTCTTATAGCAGTTCAAACTATATTTGGTTATCAAACTATATTCTTGTAGAGGATTGTGTAAAATTTCAGTTTTTAGTGAAACCATGTATTTGGAAGGTTTGAACCAAGCACAAGGAGAGGACCAATGGCTCCCATGTTGTAACATTGTACTCTTTCCCATTCAGTTCAGTTATTTAATCTGCATTTCATCATTGAGATATTATGATCACATCTTCATTGGTTTTATTAGATCTCCCATTTTTACCGCAGCTATTGGAGCAGACGGAAGGCAACAATCTAATGCCGCTTTCCTTAAATCCGCCCAAACACATAAAAAAGAAAGAAAATCGGTGGAAGAAAGACAACTTATTACTGCCCTTCATGAAGAAGAAGACCTGGGACTGGGACTGAGAGGGTCATTCACATGAAGATGATTCCTTCATGTGTTCCTCATTCACGTAAAGCTGGTGTGCCTGGATCCTAATTATTAAGTGGATCAAAATTGTGTATAGGTCGAGCAACCACTTTGCTCAAGTTGGTTTTTGGATATCTGACATTCAGTTTTTAAACCGCTCCTGTAATTGAACACATGAACATTAGAGATTGATTTATATAAATTCCTGTTTGTTACAACAAATTAAGCTTCGGCAAAATCGGTATGAATTGTCATGCTTTTGATTGACTAGTTAATTGATGCATTTTCGTCCATAGCTGAAATTGTTTTCCATTTTTGCATATGAACCTTGTGCATGAAATGGTCATGTAAATAATACAGCTGTTCATGAGTTTTGAATCACAAAGAAAAAGTCATATTGATTTCAAGCCGCTCCTTTAACTTCAGGCAAATTTGTGCCAAATTTCTTGTAAAGATAAGTGAGCCTGTTTCATGACAAGCAAAAAAAAAAAAAAACATTGTTTCTTATAAATGGTTGCATGTAAAAAAAAAATAAAAATAAAAATTGACGACCTCACTAGGCCTTGGACAAGTCTTTTCTAGTAGTTTTACATTTCAGATTATAGTAAAAGACATGCAGAAAAAGTCTCCATGCATGAATTCAAAGTATGAATTAATGCATTCAGATTGTCATGCGAAGCAACTACCCACAAAAAATTGAAGATGATTGAAAGCAAAAAACATTCTCCAAACTTTTTTAAGAGCTAGAAGAAAATATAAAGAGCCAATCATTCATAGTCAAAGTTATACGAATATAGCCTTATAGCTTGTATTAGATAGAATGAATCTTTAAGATAAACCAAAGCCTCAACAAAATAAAATAGCCTCGAATGACAAAATCAAAAACCTGTATCCTAAAGATGTCCAATATTTATTAGATTGTCCTCAAGTTTGGTGGACATTTGGTGTGCTATTACTTACAACGTACACTATTCTAGAATTTAATCAAGTAGCTATCTGAAACTAGTGGCCATTGAGGTAAATCAAATAAGATAAAAAAAAAAACTATTAAAGAAAACTTTAAGAAAGAATGCCCATATGTATTGCTTGAATAACTATACCACCACTCAGCAATAACAAACATTACATTGAGCTGGTTACTTAAGTCAACAATTAAAATTAATATTTGTCATCATTAGCAAACTGCCCCAACCATAGCCCATGTAAACAATAAATAGTGGAAGCAACGGTAAAGAATATCAAAGCTTCCTTGATGTCTCTGCATAACTGAAATGAAGATTAGTAAAACAGAAAAGTGTAATAATATCTGACTGCACTTTTAAAAAAAATATGAGCATAATAGCAATTGTACCACCACCAAACTTAAGTCCCACTGATAACAAAGCTTCCTTGATGTCTCCGCATAACTGAAATGAAGATTAGTAAAACAGAAAAGTGTAATAATATCTGACTGCACTTTTAAAAAAAATATGAGCATAATAGCAATTGTACCACCAGCAAACTTAAGTCCCACTGAATGATATCAGCTTCATCAATATCTTGTCTCCACTACATGAATCTTTTGAGAAAGAATAAATCAATATATACATATTCAATAATCAAATCCATGCTTTATAACATAAAATCTTCTACCATGAAGCATGCAGAAGCAAGGAAATGACTTCTTAGTGAAATTACATGTGCCAAGAAGCCCTTTAATCTATTGAAGGCCAATTGTAATTGCAGCCCCACCCATGAATCCAACTATAGCTGCATGGATAGGAAATCAATTAAAAAAACCCAATCTGAAAAGCAAATGTAGTAATTCAATATAGCAATCACAAACATAAAGTTATGAACTAATGATTTAGTTTTGCACCTAAAGAACCCTAGCAATGCAAACTTGTTCATAGAGCTTTGATTTGAATGAGCGGTCTCTTTCATTTCAGCATTTTGAAATTTTATTAGAGAAACCAATCAACTAAACTTTATGTATGAATTAAAACGCGTAAGCCCGTGACTGGTGGAACTTGTACACTTTCTTATTTGATGATGCAGGGGATCGAACCCTGATCATCTCGTATACCATACGAGCGCTCTGCTATTTGAGCTACATCACATTCAAATTTTACTAATCATTCACTATGGAAAGATAGAAAGTATCAAAATCAGAAGTATTGAACATTAACATAATCAATGATACTTTTTCATGCTAGACACATTTTTTATTAATCCGAAAAACATCATCATTCATTATCCAACACAATGTCATTCCCCAACACACCCAGCTCACTTTGACACACTAGACACCATCAGCACTCGACTACATGAACCCTTTGTTTCTATTGTGCATGATCAAACATAGCTCCTCCCATTGGCCCTCCCATTTTATATAGAGAAGATCTTATTTTTATAGATGTATTAGATTAAAATAAAATATAGAAAAGTAATTTTAATTATAGCTCATCTTAGAAAATTAATTCCCCCAAAAACATTGAATGTTTCCTTCACAATAGCTTAAAATATGTGTTACCTTAATAATTTATGCTAAACTTCCTCACAGATGTTGCAAATGTAACTAATCCCAAAATAAATAGGTGCAAATGAAACATGGCATCTATCTTCATGGGACCAATCTTCTTGCAATGGCCACATTTTCGCTATGTAGGCCTCCCATCAAAAAATATGGCAATACATGTTGATCCCATTAGAGACAGCAAAGAGATAATAAAATAAATTCAACTAATAAAAAGTCTTCCATTCATTAGTTAACATCAATTTCCCTAAATGATAGAGACTAAAAAGCATTTGCATGTACACAATTAAACATGTGAAATGCTGATTTGCTGTTGATCCCAACCCAAATTTTTACACTACTTAATATAGAAAAATGAACTTTAAAAGGAGATCAGATCTCCACTAACCCCAGCCAAAAATAAAATCATACGCGAAAATACTCATGAGATTATCATAAATTGAGCTAAAATATTTAAAGCATATAATTTATTACCCACATAGAAGCTCAATAGATTCAAAATATTATAAAAAGAGGTAACAACAAGAATAATGAATGAGACAATATATATAAAACCAAGTAATGTGGGGAGGAAGCTACCTGATATTTTGAGCCAGTCCATCTCTATGCTAGCAGATGATGCTGCAGCCCCAAAAACCTAATATCTAGCAAGTGAAACCATTCCACAGTACCGAAATAGAAGGAAGGTTTACTGCTTAGTGAATAATGAAGGCATGGAGATCTTGTTGAACTATGGCAGCCGAACATTAATTGAAGTATAATGGCCATAAGAAGGAAATAAAGCACAGAAATAAAAAATAATTAGAAGAGTTCTCAGATCCTAACATCAAATATAGAACCATAATGGTGCTAGATGCATGAACTTGAAGCAACCACAGATCAAACCATCGATCGACGCCTCAATCGAGAGAAAGAACAGCCTCAATGAATGAAAAATAATAATAATACTTACAAGAATCACCAAGTCAACAGAGGAGAGACGTTGAAAAAAAGTGTGGACTTCCTTATCGTGAATCGATGTCGAAGATGGTGCAGGTGGTGCCAATGGTAGAGGTCCCAATTCGCCAAAAAGAATGCGGCACTTTTTCTGGAGATCGGCTTGCAACTTGTGAAAAGAATGCAGTGATTGAGAGATTAGGGCAAGACGAGCAACAGCGCAGGAGATCCTGATTCACAAAAAAGTGCGGCATGAGAGATCGGCTCGTGATTAGCGAAGAGAATGCGATGATCAGGAGATTAGGTCGCGAGGGGAGCTTAGAAAAAATTGAGCGATCGGGAGATTACGCGAGGGGAGTTTAGGAAAAACTGAGCGATCGGGATATTATGTGAGGGGATTTTAGGTCACACGAAGCTGATTTTAGGGTTAAATGGTCTCCTTAACTTGTCTTGATTAAGATCTAAACCTTAACCACATTAATCAAGTAACTTTGATTGAAAGATAATTCAACTTGCATAATTTCAAGAATACATCTGATTTGACATTGATCTTAAATATATTGTATTAGAAGTGCTAAGATTATTAAAAGAATTTATGTGACTAACTATCTGAACTTAAGCTTGAGATATCTGATTTTCTCCAATATAAGATCCTTAGCATGAGAATAATTATAAAATTGTAATGACTTACAACATGATTTAATTCTAATAATATCTTTGATTTTATCCCATGATTGTAGTATAGGATGTGATCAGATGGGTCTAATCATCTGATCTGATCAAACTAATTCAGACTTAATAAATACAACTTATGATCTTAGTGCAAATTATTAAGTTAAATATTAGATATGTAAGGTCTTGATGATCTTACATTAGGTTTGCTATGGTAATAATAATAGCCTTAACAAATGTCAATACATTGTGGTAGGAATGACTAATTGTGACATCTTGAGGTAGGAACTTAGATGATCATTCTTAACCATAGAATCTAGATCTTAGTTCCTTGTGGTAGAATCACCTAAAGTACTTAGAATGAGATTTTCTCTATTATGGTAGTAATCTATATTGGGTGATCACTTTGATAACATCCTTGGAACCTTGTATAGAATTCACCTCTTGTAGTCTTAATCTCATAGCCCTGGCAATCATTGTTTATTAAATAGCATTGACCGAACCCAAGCTATTAGTTGAGTTTAGTTGTGTAGACCCATAGTGCTAGATCACTTCAGCAGTATACAGGTTTTGGTCGATTCATTTTAATATAGGACTACATTTGTGTTCTATCCTGCGGGCTTAGTCAGATATAGTCCCACTTAGAATAAATTATCCAACCCTAAGAGTGTTATAATTAGTCACTTAAATCCTTAGTTTGAGATATAAACTGCAACCGGGTTCTGTCTCCTATCGTTGTGCACGTCGATAAGTGCAGTTTAAGACAAACTAAGTATCTTAAGCCAATCTTTGTAGAACACTAATAATATGTTGTGATTAGGGAAATGAATTCCTTAGTTTGAGATATAAACTGCGACCGGTTCTGCCTCCTATCACCGTGCGCATCGATAAGTACAGTTTAAGACAAACTAAGTATCTCAAGTCACCCCTTCTTAGAATACTCAGTATGCTTGTAGTTAGGGTATTTAACAGCTCAGTTTGAGATATAAACTAGGACTGGGTTTTGCCTCCTATTGTTGTGTGCATCGATAAGTGCAGTTTAAAACAAACTAAGTGTTAAATTCACCCTTCTTGGAAACGTACAACCATATGTATACAACTTTTCCAACTAATGATTTTAAGTAAAATCATAAGCAAAGCTAGTTATTGAAACTAGAATTAGGAGTCAGAATCCATTTGGATGGATTCTGGACAATAGAGATACTTGATTCATTATCTGATCTTAAATTATTTTCTGGATTTCTAAATTTTAAGTCATGTAACAGAGTTATAAAGATTTTATCCCTTGATTGAAAATACACAAGCTCTTACTCTAATATGAAGACGAGAGAAAGCAACCACCTTCTCCAATATGTAAGAGGTTTATAGCACTGCAACTTCCTTAGAGCTTTACATTGGGATCTCCTCCTCACAGTAGCAATCAGCCTCCAATATGAAATGCCAATATTGTAAACACCCCAAACTTGTTTTTTTAAGTACCCAGCTCAATTTTGGACTATAAAATGTCCAAAATGCCCTTCAATTTACTTAGAGCGTAACCTGAACTCGAGCAGAACTTTGCCAGGCTACGGTGCGTCATAGCACCCGTGTTTCAAATAGGAACCCACTGCGGCGCGCGGTAGTGCCCGCGTCTTGGGATGAAACCTGCTACGGCACACGGTAGCGTATGTGTTTTGAATTTCCCGTGTCTTGGGATGGAACTGCTATGGCGTGCGACAGGGCCAAGTTTTGCTGTAGCTCGCTGAAGCACCCGCTTCTTTGTCTACTGATCGCTGAGGTGCGCGATAATGCTTCTGTCTCGGGCAAGGGATCGCCAGGGCACGCTGCAGCACGCCAGGGTGCACTGCAGCATCTGTGTTGTTCCTGGACTTCACACCTTGTTCTGAATCGCCTCGAAACCTCATGGAAGCTCACCGGAGCACCATTAGCATCTCCATGATGGACTAAATAGTCTCCACAGCACAATAGTTTTTGCATGACGAATGTTGTCACGGATATTTGCGGCGTTAACGCTCATACATGCACAGCCTTAGGACAAGACGATCAATGAGCTCTATGAAGTTTATATAATGAAAATAGATATATGTATACATTTATATAAGGAATCCACATTTTCCAATAATTCATAACATATAAACTTTCAAGAATTAAGTAACATTTTATTGAATTGAAGAATGCAAACATTACATCCATGTGCTTTTACATGCTCATGCCAAAGCTTGAGAGTTCGGCGCTACAGCGCTACAGCGCTCCATAACGGGTAAGTTCTCGAGCGCTAGGCACTATAGCGCGTCGTGACGGATAATTTTCTAAGAGCCAGGTGCTTTAACGCCTCTTGGGGGCATAAACCCGAGAGCTTGGTGCTAAAGAACAAATTATTAAGTATATAGGAACATAGTTCCTATTTGACACCTTGTGACACTCTCTGTTACCAAATGTGGGCATAAACACTTACTAGTCCGACGATGAATATGTGGTTGATCATTAAGCATGATTTATACGTAATCCACTGAGTATATAAACACACATACACACACACACACACACACACACACACACATATACATATATATATATATATATTCAACACAGTGTGGAAGCAAAAATAACCATCCATACATCTATATATTTGGCAATATGAAAGATGACATGCATCTAAGAAAAGAAATGTAAAAATAGATACATGTAGAATTATTACAAAACAAGTTTTAAGTACTGAAATAAATGACTCTCTCTTACTGAAAGCAATAAAAGAGAACTAAGCAGCGTCAGAATCATCTTCTAGCACCTGCTCATCCTCGATAACTGGCTCCACAAATAGCTCCAACTCTAACATGTCGGTTTCACATGCCAGAGCCCTAACAAAAAAAAAAATCTTGCATTAAACAATTAAGTGCCTTTTAGGCCGATTTAATGATTTTTTATTATTTATGGATATCATATTTAATTTAATACAATTTAATGGTGCAACAACACTAAGTATAAAGAAAAGGGGCGAAGTTATAAATCAATCAATTTATAACTTAAGCAACGGATGTATGCTGAAATACATATCTCAGATCCATTAGTTGCAATCAAGGTTAAGTATGAATATTCATATATATAATGTAATATTGAAAAGAAACTACTAAGAATATAATCAATGATATACATGATATATGAATTGTACTATAATTACTGATACACATACTAACAGGTTATAATAAAAATCATGACTGAAATAAATATTGTAGAAAACAAGTACTTAAATGAAATGGGGAAAGTAAAAGCGATAATAAAAGAATACACAATTGTTGTAAGTAAAAGATTGAATGTAAAATTGCACTATCATATTAGCTAATGAAGCCATTGAAATGTTATTGAAAAATAATATTGTTAGACTTGAATTGTATTGAATTGAATTGAATAGATAGTAGTACATATGAAATATTTATTTTAGTTATTTTACTTTGCTAATGTGGGCATGTGCAAAAGCAGTTGATGAGTCAAACACATCTGTAAGACTAAATGTGGGTTTCAAACTAAATACAACTCTCCTCAATGAGTACGTGTAAATATCCTTATTACATCTTTTAGTCTGTCCGTTGGCTGTAATGTGCATGCACAATCACTCATCATGATATGAACCCAATATCAACTATTTTCCTAAATAACTATATTTTCATTTTATGCACAAAAAATTTTATATGATATATTACGAGGAATTGGCTCAAATACAAAGCAGCAATTCAAGAATAAATCAGGCATTTAACTGAATTTCGTGTGATATCCATGGTTATCTAATTATCAGTTCTAAATATTTTGAGTAATCCAAGCTCAGGATTTCTAATATCATATTATCTAGTATATTCCTAGGCATATGACCCTAAGCTTGAACAATGTTAAAATTAAACTTAATTTTAGCCCAAATCAAATTGATTCGTCTATTGAAGTCAACTTATCAAATCATACATCCTAATATTATATTTAACACCTTTACTAAGCTTAACAATCTATTATTGAAGGGCTACGAGAAAAAACACTAACTATAGGGTTTAAATCTTTTAACTTTAGATTTCACTTCTAAGATCTAAGCTACTCAAACTTGGCTCAAATTAGGATATAGACTAAACGAATTTCATTAAATGGGATTAAACACTATGAACTATCTAATCTATAAGGGAATTGATTTAGAGGCTATTAAGATGTTTAGGGAATTTCAAAATTAAGTTCTAATAATTTCTAAATTTTCTCCATTAAAATATTATTAATTTAGGGTATGTCTAAGAATTAATTATTATCAGAAGGTGATTAGCAAAAATACTCACTGAAATCTAAATTTTATTTAGATTATTATTCATCTCATTTTTCTGATTAAATAATATATAAATTCATATTATTTAGATTTATATTCACCAAATTATATCAATAATACATTCTGTTTTATTTTCCTAAGGCTCTGATTTAATTAAAATTCTTGGCGCCGTTATTTAAATTGGAATATTTTGTGAATATTCGAATTCTGCCTTATTAGGTTATTGTTCGGGTTAACGGGAAGCCAGACGGGTTCAGGAATAATCGAATTCCGTCTTATCGGGTTTTTGTTTTATAAAAGATTCGAAAAAAACAGTAAACAAAGGTGCTATTTTTCACAAAGTTCTAAGGAACGTATGTCTAAATATTGAATCATTTTCTTGTAACAAAGGAGCTCAGTGTTAATTTATATTAAACTTTTGTTCCATATGATATCAGTATGTGCTTGTTTTAAATTAGAGCTGTTGGTGTCTTTTGGTTTCTTAAAATTAAGACTATTTTAATAAGCATAAAATATGAAATACATAACTATATGCCTTACAAAGGAATTGTATAATTGAATGGGGGCAACATGATGATGTGATCGCTTGCCAAACTATTATTAGAGGTTGTTGATGATTCTTCTTTCAGATATAATACGGGAGGTGATACAGTATCAACATGAGCAAGCAACAAAGAAAAATAGCAAAAACAAAAGGCTGCGGCGCGCTCTTGCGTGCGCGGCGGGCAATTGCCCAACACGACTAAAATAGGAGGTTGGGTACTGTAATATTATCTTTGTACAGGCATTGTACTTATTTTTTTCACTACATTTACTTTGCATAATACAATAATTGCGAATACATTTTGGATGTTATTATGATATCTATTAAAAAATCTCTTTTTTATGATAAACATTTAAAAATTATTCAAACTATAAAATTCTCAAAGTATATAATACATACATTACAATATTTACTGAATATATCATAATATCAACATTTTTATAACGATAGAACTTTGATATAGCTTTTGTATGATAAAATATAACAAAATTTCTTAAAACTTATCAAAAGTAAGCAATAAGTAAACTCTTACAAGGAATAATTCTCCTAAAAATTATGCTTTTATTAAGAACACAAAAAGAAGAGTATGGATTATTCATATTTTTATATCATTAAAAAAGAAAAGAAAAGTGCCTTACCTCGTCCGATTAGTACTCATAGTAATCCAACAACAGGTAAGTGGTTGATTACTTGTGTATGATCATGCATATGCTAAGTATTACAACACACAGAACAAACTTTAAAGAGAATACTATTTTAACTTGTTGACGTGGTACCAAAAAAACTCACCAAATAATATTTGGATATGATTTTAATACAAACATTAAAAATAATATTTATATTATTTTAATGTAAATAAATAAACACTAATAAAATATGCTCAAATTCTATTGGGTTGAACTTTTTTGAGTGCCACATAAGCGGGTTCAAATAGCATTCCTCAATTTTAAATGTGGAAGCTAAATATATCAATTAATAACTATTTATCTAGAAAGAAAATAAAAATGCATGTTGCAAGAAGAAAAAGAACCAAAAGATTAATAGTTATACAAACTGAATAGTATTCAGAAAAATAAATGTTTTCTCATCTCACAGAAAATAAAAAAGTTACTATAGGCTAAACTCAAATGCTAAGCTGTGGGCTCCTCCTCGTGCACCTGCCCATTCTCAAAAGTTGGCTCTTCGAACAACTTTTGATCAGATATATCGATTTCACTTGCAAGGTCCCCAGCTATAAAAAATAAAATTTTGTATTAGATAATTATCTAAGTACATTTTTAACTATCCAAGTAACAACTACCCAGCATAGTCAGGTTTAACTAGAGCTTAAACTCATCACTATTAGGTCCTAAGCATCATTAGGATCAAATCTTGAAAATTTGAAAATAAAAAAATTAAGAATTTTTTTAATTATTTTATTTAATTTAGACACGCAAAAAAATTAAATAAATTATTTTGATATCAAACCCCAAATCTGAGCACATATTTGAGTTTCTCACATCAAAATATGTTAGGGGTGCAAGTTTCATACTTTTTAAACTTGTATTGGTTGAAATAATCACAAAATTTAATTTGTATTTTTATTTAAATTGAAACTAAAACATTTTAATTAATTCAGAACCGCGGAGATCCTGTGCAGTGGGCCGAAACACGAAATGCCAAATCCAGAGGATTACAGCCGTTCCGCGTTTCAGTGATCAGATCAAATGGTGCTGATCTCGTCGCATCGTTGAAACTCTTTGGATTTATAGTCAGGCCATCCGATTGTACCACGAATCCAACATTTGTGGTTTAATCCTGCACCGACCATTACAATTTGAGAGATACGAGATGTAGCGTCGTTTTGATCGGAGATCATACGACATCCAACTCTCCCACTCTTGTTCATCATCGTCTTGATAGCGCTTGCCTGACAACCGAGATTCCCCCACACTAACGACTGTTAGAGCCTGCTCCTCACTTATAATGACCCGCTTAAGTAGTATTAAGCGGAACTCTTAAAATATTGAGATTCCTTTCCATATAATGATGGAGTTTCAGATAAGAATTTCAAAGTTAAGTGTGCTCATGCGGGAGTACTCAAGAGATGAGTGACCTAGTGGGAATTTCTTTTTTGAGGACAAAATCGTGAGGCATTTCAAGTCAAATTAAACAATATTTTAGTGCTTAAGAATTTGGGCTGTTACAAATGATGTCAGAGCAGACCATAGGATATCAGATTTGAGTTATACAGGAAAAAGTACAACTTCACGTGAATGATCTCTTGAACAGATGATAGTTATGGTGCTACATGATTGTGGCTACCTCTTGAGCTTATAGGGGACACCTCTAGTCCAATCTACCAAATGGATGGTTCTTGGATCTATGTGTGGATACCAACGAGGATGCTAATTACTTAAGTTGGGGAGATCGTAGTTGCTCACTTAAGAAGTATTAATCAGAATTCTTAAATCATAGAGGTGCATTTTTAGATAATGGTAGAGTTTCAGATAAGAACTCCAAAGCTAAGAGAGCTCATGTAAGAGCACTCTCAGGATAGGTGACCTGTTGGAAACTTAGTTTTGAGGAAAAAATCATGAGACCTTTCAAGTCACTGAATAGCCATCCATCATCTACATGTTGAATAGTTTTTTCATCAAAAAAACTTTGTTAGAAGCTGAGGGCTTCTCATACATTCTCGTTAGGGCATTCATGAGATATACAATAATTTTCTCATTAACGATGCTAAATGTAATAGAAGAAGACAATGATAATCGAATCAAACCCAGTGCACTTCTATCAAAAACTTCCCACTCATTGTCAGTCATAGTTGCAGGTTTTCTGTTGGCTCCTTTCAATGGAAGATATAACTTTTTCTGGTAAAGCAGACCCTCCATCTGCATTTTCCAGAATGCAAAGTTTGTACCACTGAATTTCTCTATCTTGTGTCTCATCTTGTCGGCCATTTCTCCCACTCAAATAGCAAACCCTAGGACCAACAATGTAACATCACTCTCTGATACGAATTGTTGGTAAATAATCTTCCACACTGAGCACACACTCCGTAGTGAAAGTGGTTTAGATAACGCACTCGATTGAGAATCGGGGTTGCGTTGACGGTTACTAAGCAAATCCAAAATCACAGAATCACAAACAAGAAATCACAGCACATACATGCAAGGCAAATTCAAGCACACAAATATCCAAACACAGAAAATCATGTTGAAACCCCAAGAATGGGAAAAACTACGGAGCCACAACACAGAAAATAGCCATTAAAAAACTTGAGGAGTACATAGTTACAAAGAGCTTCACATTGGATAGGAAACACACAAGTTCTTACTCTAAGATGAAGAGGAGATGAAGCAACCACTACTAGGAGTATCCTCTTCAATATGCAAGAGCTTTATTGCACTGCAGCTTCCTTAGGGCTTCACCTTGGGATCTCCTCCTCACAGCAGCCAAAGCCTCCAAATGAAATGCCAACACTCTTAGCTTGCTTAGGAAACTCCTTCACATGTTCCCTTAAGCACCCAGCTCATTTTCGGACCCTAAAAGGTCCAAAATGCCCTCCAAATTACTTAGGGCGTAACCTGAACCGAAGCAGAGTTCCGCCAGGCGCTACGGCACGCCGTAGGGCCCGGACTTCATGTAGTTAGAAGCCAGGGCACGCCGTAGCGCCCTGGTCTCTGTTAACTTTCTGGGCTGCGCGCGGTAGCGCCCGCCTCTCGGGATGTTTCCGTTGCGGTACGCTGCGACGCCGATTTCCGCTGCGGCGCGCTGTAGCGCTCGCCTCTCGGGATGATTTCCGCTGTAGCGCACTACAACGCTAATTTCCACTGCGGGGAGCGGTAGCACCCGCTTCTCTGTCTGCTGACCACTAAGGCGTGCGATAGCGCCTTCGTCTTGGGTGAGGTAGCGTGTGTGCTGTTGGTGGACTTCACACCTTGTTCCGAATCGCCTTTGAACCTCCCGGAAGCTCATCGGAGTACCATTAGCATCTCCATGATGGATTAAATAGTCTCCACAATACAACAATAATTGTTAAGTTATAATGTCAAATATACCTCACACATGTCAAATTACAAGTCGTATAAGATTATGCATTCATATAATCATATTCATGTCATGTTGGGCCATGATATATTCATGCGAGTAAAAGGTTTCCAAGCCCTCCTATTTACTTCTTTTGTTGCCATCTAATAGAATTGAACAATTTCGAGTTGAGTCTCGGACTCAAAAAAATTTCACATTAATTTATGATTTATGATTCAATTTTAATAATAAACGTATTTGGCATACATTTCTAACAAAATGGTGGATCTAGTTCAACTTGTTTGGGGCAAAATTTTGAAAGGAGATGGTCACTAGTTCAAATCCCTACTCTCATAATTTAGCCTTTTACTTTTTGAGTTGGGTTCAAATCAATTATGAGTTGGTTAGAAATCAAATCATCTCGGTTTGAAACAAATTTGTATTTGAATCAAGTTAAATTTGAAAATTTTGAGTTCGAGTATAAAGTGAAACTTAACATGAAACCGGCCCTAAAACTCTCCTGCAAATGAATGTACACCTTAAAGCCAAGCATTCCTAGCTCAACTATGACCCCAATAACGGTCTGCATCCGTTGTTTCAAACCATTTTTGGCTCAAGAAGTTCCCGATTCAAGCGCACCAAATCCCTTGGAGGTTTAATGTCTCTCAACTACCGCAGATTCAAGCTTCCCAACAGAACTTCAAACCTACCTGCAAATCATGAGAGCTGAATAATAGTGTTTTGCCAATGGTTTTTCGAAAGCAACTTAAATATTATGATCCCGTTTTGGGCCCGTTTTTGTCTCCGATTGACTTGGGACTTACCAAAATCACTCTAAAACACACTTGAAGTGTTTGTCATTATTTCGGTTCCTGCTTGCATTGACGCTCCTTAATGTTCCCCGTCTGAACTCATCTCGTTGTGCTGCACTCGTGCTCAACCAAACACAACACTTGCCTCATCGCAGATGTCATAGAAATTCATTTGTTTGACAACAACAAAAGTAGGCCAGAGAATATGACCGCATATGGGGCCTAATCAAAGGCTTCCTTGATGGACCCAAACCTTAGAATGTTGAAGGGTTTGATTACAACGAACCAGGGACCACCATGATGAACCATATCTCTCTGCCTTCCAAACAGCTGAAATGAAATGAGAAAAAGGTACCTTTTACAGTAGAATCGCTTTCGATTTCGGCAAGCCCTTTAAAAGAGGCTTCCAAGGCTTCGAACCTTCCATGACATCCTCATAGAAGAAAAGAAGAGAACTTGTTCCTTGGAATCAACATAGGGAACTTGTTCCATCTATTTTTAACTAACTAGATTAAAGCAATGCGATTAGTCTAATTAATATATAGAGATAATCTTCAATAAAAAATAATTTTGATTTATATTAGTTTATTTTATTTTACAATATTATATATTTTTTAAAACTAATAATAAAAACAAATAGTTTCTTAATAGCACCACATTAACAACTTTGGATTTCAAATTATTGCTCCGTTTCTCCCTTTGTCTCCCCTTCATTTGCTTTATTCTAATACAAAGTAATTGATTTGTTTGATATTAAATGAATGCATTGTAAATTCTTAGAAAAAATAGATCCTTCAATATCTCAAACCCCCATATCTAGGGCTGACAATTTGACCAAAAACTCGAAATTCGAACTCGAGATATTTTGACTCGACTCAAAAATTTTCAAGTCGAATTCAAATCATACGTTTTGACTCGAACCTTAATTTAAAATGAATCGAACTCGGCTCGAACTCGAACTCAAACAAGTTCAAGTCTGGGCTGACTCGACTCGAAGCCAGCCCTACCCATATCCCTTGTAAATGCAAGGAAAAAAAAGGTATTGTGCAAGTCCTAATTGTAAATTACTCTTGCCAATCCCCATTCAGCCTTTGTTTGGTGTACCACACAGCTTCAACATAGAGTTCTCACATCCTCATGGCTCCCTTGATACATGCTTCGACAGCCATTTTCAATCTGCATTGCTTGCAGGCGGGCCATGCCCGCCCTACCATGCTCGGGTACAAACGGGATAAGATCATGCTAAATTTGAATTAAATATACTACACTATTTGTACGACTTGCGCGTCAATACGTATGCCCATGCATGCCCATATATCTCCTTCCCTTATTTGAAAAATAAAAATTATCGGATTAAGCGTTGTTACTGTACCAAAATCCTAAGGTGTCATGAGAACTTTATGTAGCAATCAGTACCATATTGATAGATCTAATATTGATAATCATAACCAATACCAGATTGACAGCTTTGATACCAATTTTATAACAATCAATATTAGGATCTAAATTTTAATATCGGTTGTTCGTATATATATAGTTTCAGTAATCCAATTATGAGAGCTCGACATATGGACTTCTCCACCTTAAGGCTTTTATTCGCGTTTCCATCTACTTAGCAAGTGTCAATGATGAAATCCTAATTATAGAGCTCTAAGTACTTGAATATCAAAATAATTTACAATTAATGAAAATGATGATAGAACTAAAGTATAAATGCAAATTTTATAATTTAGACAATTTCTCCTTGTAGGAGACATGCCATAGGTAAGAATCATAGTATCAAGCGATATTAAGTAATACAATAACATAGTAGCTAGAGCAACAATTTATTTTGACTTAACATTCGAGAAATTTAGTAGCAATGATAACAATTTTTCTTGCAATATTAAAAGTTTGAGAAATCATGTAATAATGTCAATAATTTTTTTTGCAATGTTTTCAAATATGCTAACACTTAATACTTGAGAAATTATGTAGTAATGATAATAAATTTTCTAACAATATTGGCAATAAAGTACTTTGATTTAAATGAACTTATGGTGCTTCACTACGTCTTCTTCTGTGTGAGTAGATTCATAATGTATTGTTTTCTACTTGCATCAGCCTTTTTCACATGTCGCTCAACTCTTATCACTCCGATGGATTATTATCCAGTACATGATCTGTACATATTCTTAATAAAATGTTCGTGTTAAGCTTTTACCGTTTCATTTGTATTCAGTCATCATATAATTGGAGTTATAAAAAAAGAGATGAAATAGCACAAGTTATGTAATCCAAATGCTATTCAATCGATGCCAATTAAGGGATTAAAACAACGTGTGCTAGCAAGTGATTCAAGTATTTCCATAGCATATGACATTAGGCAAAATATGCAAATTTTAAAGATCATTAAGTAACATGTACAACTAATTTTAAATGTAAGATATTGACGCACCTATTCGTTGTAAAATGCACAAAAACTTTGGCTTCGCTTCAAGTTTATAAAATTACTTATATTTTATCTTTATATTCAATTATTTTTAGTTCTCTTTTAATTTGTTAGTTCCATATGCATGAGTCTTAGAGAAAATTGGAAAATCATCAATTTAATATTCATTCAAGAAGGCTTTAATACATATATGGGAGTAAAAATGGTGCTATCTATACTTCTTACTTCATACATTTTACTTTTTACTATAAAGTCATAAAAAATAATATAGTACAGAAGGTTTTAATACATGTATATAAAAGATGCATCCATACTAACTCATCCATACTATAGTACAGAAGGTTATTAAGTCGACTCAACTCAATTATATATGACTTTTAGATTGGTAGTTCACTTAATTATATTCTTTAATCTAACCTAAGGGTGTAATTTATTGCTCCTATGATAAGGCATTAATCTCATTTTATTCTTTAGTTCATATCATGATCATGCTCAACCATTGGTTGGCTTAGCTAACTCTTGGGTGGTTATGTAACAACCCAAGGTTGTTACACAGTTTAATTTCAATTTAATAATATCTTAATTATCATTCTATTAATTTTATCTAGTCATTAGAATCAATCCCTAAAGATTTTGGTACGATTCGGAGCTAAATCAAATATTTTGAATTATTTTAATATTTAATTAATTAGAAAATTGAGGTATTTAATTTGATCTCAAAATTGAAATCTGACTTCGCCGTTGCGATCGTCACCCCCAAATTAGCTAAGAGTGATGTTTTGGACGCATTTGGAAGTCGTCGGATTTTCGCCAATATTTTAATATAATTAAATACCCCGGAAAAATAGAATAATTTAAAAATCATCAGAATCGAAATCCGAATTTGCCATTGAATTCCTCACCCCCAAATTAGCTAGGGGTGAATTTTTGAGATTTTTGGAGCGTGTTTCTAAAATCTGAATTTTTAATTAATTAAATGAATAATAATTTCTAAAATCTAAATTCATTCCTTAATTGCATTGTTCCTTTCCCTCTCTCTCCTAGTTGGCCAAAAAATTGGCTGACCCCTCTCCCCCTTCCCTTTTCTTCAGCTGACCCCTCTTCTCCTCCCCTTAATTACAAGATTTGATGGCTAAGGCCATCCCTCTACCCTCACCTCCTAGCCATGCCCACCCCTTCACCTATCTCCTTCTCCTCCTTTAAGAAGGAGTTCAGCTTTTCTTCATCCCCTTTGCAAAAGCGGAAACTCTAAAGCTCCCTCCTTCCCCTTCCATTGCTGAAGTCCGGTGTTGAAGAAGAAGAAGAAGAAGTTCCTCTCCAAGTTTTGAAGGAAACAAATGTTCTTTCTTCCTCTTTTAAGGCTAAGGTACCAATTTGCTCCTCTTCCTTGTCTTCTTCATGTTGTTATTATGCTTGTTGTATCATTAAAAATTTATGATTGTATATGGAAGCCATTAAGGTTCATTAAGGCATCATATTACTTTGAAAATCTCATGCTCTATTTTTCATCCATTTTGTATACTCGAACTTTTAACTCAATTGTTCAAATAGTTAGAATAATTCATTTGTGCCGATTTTAAAATTATTGGAAAGCTATCGAAAAGAGCTTTCCATTGATATATAGCACCGCTCATGGAATGCTCAGGATTGAGAGTATTTAAACTCAAAATGTGACCCCTCATAATTTTCGCACAGGCAAAATCACCGTCGGGCGCTACAGAGCGTCGTAGCGCCTGAAACTCAAATAGTTTCCGCTGCAGCGTGCCACAGTGCACCACAGTGGGCTGCAGCATCATTTTAAGAAAAATCATATGGAATCAACAAATAAACTAATTGAACAGTAACCCGAAAGTTAAACCGCCGCAACGCGCCGCAGTGGGCAGCAACATCATTTTATGAAAAATCATATGAAATCAATAATAAACTAACTAAACAGTAACCCAAAAGTTAAACCACTGCAGCGCACTGCGGCACGCCATAGCGCACCGCAGCGGGCTGCAGCGTCATTTTGGGAAAAATTGTAGGAAATTAAGAGAAAAATTAATTGAACAGTCACACAAAAGTTGGACCACTGCGGTGCGCCACAGCGGGCTGCAGCGTCATTTCTGGAAAACTATATGAAACCAGAAATTAAATTAATTGAACAGTAATTTCGAAAGTTAGTCTGCTACAGCGTGCCGTAGCGCCTGAATGCGCTACAGCTCGCCGTAGCATCCAACTATCGGGAAATCGGGCATTGTAGTGCGCCACAGCGCCTGAAAGCATTGCCGCGCGCCATAGCACTATTTTTTGTCGTAGTGCGCCGTAGCACCTGAAAGCGCTGCAGCGTGTCATAGAATTGTTTTCCACCGAAGCGCCCAGAATTTTCTGAAAGTGCGCTGAAATGGCCAAAACTTCACTGTTTTTGCAGTTTAAGGTCCCTAAGACCCCAATGGGACTGAATTATATCAAATTTGTAATCAAGTGCTAACCCCTTTGGTTTGATTTAAGATTTAGTTAGCCTTAATTACCTTCTACTTTATATCATCTTACATTTATATGCTTTCATGATTTTAGGATGTATGCTAGAGAATTTTAACATTTAATTGGACACCTAAATGTGCTTAAATTGACATTAAATTATAATTGAACATAAAAATCTTGATAACTTGACTAAGTAGATGATACTTAATCTAAACTTGAAATTTGCCATCAATAATATACTAATAATATATTGATTGGTCATTGACCTTTAAATTAACCTTTGGTCTTAATGGTAGAAAGGTTAGAGGTTAAACTCTAACTTATCTTGATTAAGATCTAAATCTTAATCACCTAAATCAAGTAACTTTAATTGAAAGATAATTCAACCATCATGATTCCAATAATGCATACAATTTGACGTTGATCCTAAATCATTACATTAGAAGCACTAAGGTTAATATTAAATTCGTGTAATTGAGTCATCTAAATCTAAACTTTGGATCTTCGATTTTCTCTTATATAAGACTATTAGCATAAGATGTATAATAAATTTGTAATGATTTATGAAATGATCTAACTCTAATAAGATCTTTTATTTCATCCCATGACTGTAGAATAGAAAAGGATCAGATGAATTTTAATCATCTGATCTGATTAGTTTAATCCAAGTCTAATAAGTAAATCTTGAGTGTTAACTTAAGAAGTAGAAAATTGAGATCTTAAGGGTCTTGCTATAGGATCGTTCTTAAAATGTTTAAAGACCTTAAATATTGATACATTGAGGTAGGAAGAACTCTTGTAACTTATTGAGGTAGAAACTTAGATGATCTTTCATAAACTTAGCAGTTGATCTTGACACCTCGTGGTAGGAATCACCTAAAGCAGTTGGAATGGAACTCCCCCTTATGATAGAAACTATTATTGAGTGATCTTTTGATCACATCCTTGGAGCCTTATGTAGGACTCACCTATTTAGCATAAGGATTAATAACTTTGATAAATCCTTATTGATTAAATAGAGTTATCTGAACCCAAATTCTTGGTTGGTGTAGTATGGTATACCCATAGTGCTAGATTATTTCAGTAGTATTTAGGAATAGTTGAGTCACTCTAAGTAATATTTATCTTTGTACTATCCTGCGGGCTTAAGAGGATACAATTTTGCTTAGAGTAAATCAATCGATCTTAAGAGTGTTATAAATGGGGACTCATTCCTTAGTTTGATCAAAATATAAATCATCATTGGGTGATGCCTCATAGCAAAGATCTCTTCAATAGGTGTGGCTTAAACAAACTAAGTAATTCGAGTCACCATCTTCAAGACACTAAGTGTGATTGTGAGTTGGCATCTCAATGACTTAACTTGAGATACTAATAGCCATCAGGTGATGCCTCCTATTAAAGATTGCTTTATTAGAGTGGCTTAATTAAACTAAGTATTAAGGACCACCTTTCTTGCAAACTTGCTAAATATGTATATACAGTCATCCCATCTAATGATTTCTAAGTAAACTCTCAACTTTAACTAATTATCGAGATTAAAATCTAGAAGTCAGAATCCTTCTTGTTGGTAGGATTCTGCATAATAGAGACCTTGAATTCATTATCGGATTCAAAGCATTTTCTAGATTTCTAGATTTATAGATTTATCTCATATAACTTAGAAGCATGAGCATGAGCATAAGCATGATATTTGAGTATCAATAATGATGTATGAGTATTAGTGATGATTTATGGGTTACAAAATATTGCATACATTGACTAGGGAATGTCAGAATACATCGGCATCGCAGTTCCAAACTGGATGTATGTATACATTAGACCGTATGACTCATAGCTGTTCAGTGATATTTTGGTTGCACATCAGTATCCTATAGTATTGTGGCATATTCAGATGCATAAGACATAGTTTTGTATGATATTACTCGATTTCAGATCCATTAATGTATTTGTTTATTTTCAGTATTCAATTCTAGTACAACTTTACTTTACTTTACTTCAGTTTTATATAGTTTTATACCTTCAGCTACTTTACAGTTTTTTTGTAGTTTTATTTGTATTATATTAATGCTAAATGAATAATTAGAACTGTTTAGATTAGTTTCGATGTGTTAGATATATTGTCTAACATGGGGTACTTTTGGGATTCAAAAATTTGCTAAATCTTGAACAGTACATTGAACTAGGTCAGGAGGACACCCAGGAGATTCAGGAGGAGCCTATGGAGCACTAGTGGACTCTTCTTCAGCTTTACTTTTCCTCTTAATTTATTTCAGTTAAGTACTAAAGCTTTTAATTCTGTATTCCAATAAACCGTTTGTAATAATTCTGGATGTATTTTTCTTTTCTTTTATGAGACGAATGCTTTATTCAGCTTTTGTGATAAATGTTTATAGATGTTTGCTTTAGCTTTCGCACTTTATTTATATACTACTTATACTTAGTATTATGATGTGATAAGTATACTAGAAATGTTGATACTTTATACATACATTGAATTCTTCATATACATTTTAAATCTAATATATGTATTAGCCTAATACTTAGGATAAGAATACTGCTCTTATCATAAGTATTAGCTCTCAACCCTCCTTGAGGTTGAGTCAGCAGCCCTTCCGACTTTCAACTATTTGGGGATATGGGATATTCCTCCCCAAGTGGCTCATCACTTTGCTGTCAATATGTTGTACCTTTTTGCACGCAGCGATGGGGCAGGTGCTACAGTTGGTATCAGAGAAGTATCATAAAGTGTCATATAAGAAAATGTTCATATCTACTTTATGAACCATTCTCTGCAGCGGATATGATCACAATTACTAAGTTTAAGAAAAGTAGCATCCATAATTCATCCTACTGCAGAAATGAAACTAAGAATATCTGTAAATGACATCTTAGGAATTGAACGAACCATAAACGAGTATAATATGGTTAAAAGTTAAATACACATAACAAAGGACATCTTAGGATCTGAACGGACTTTAAAGGAGTAAAATATACAAATTAATTGCTCTCAATAGAAATAAGTGGAAAATCAAAACTAATAATTGAATGAAAATTTAGGGATGGAATATCAGTAGTTCGATTTTGTGGCAGCCCTGCCCGCCGTGGTCCTGTTAACTCTTAAGTTAACATGATTACAGTGGAGGGGTCACCAAATGACAAGATCCTTACTTATGAATAGATTAGGTACACATCCTAACCTATTATAGTTAAGGAGTTTTCCATTTAAGAACTATTTCACTAAATGAAAAGTAGATAAAAGCAGAGTGCGGAAGTAAAATAGTGACATCCATCCTATCACAATGTAAAAGTAAGAACATACATCCCAGAATAAAAGCAGTAAAAGAAAATACAATTAAATTTGTATTATTACAACATGATTTTAAAAGTCAAGCAAAAAATAGAAATATAATCCACTCATCCTCACAATGCAAGAAAGAAAAGCTAAGGTTCTTCAACAGCTTGAACCTCCTCCTGAATCCTGTCTTCATAAGGCTCCACAACCTCAAATAGCTCAGAGTCTACCATTGTCAGTTTCAAAATGATAGGGCCCCAGCCAATGAAAGAAAAATCTAATTAGATAAAATATCTAAGTATATTTTAGGCTACAAATTTTATTATGTTAATTTAGATATCACCATACACTTTAAATTTTAAATAAGCAGTAAAGGAGCAGAATGCGTATGAAAGAAAAAGACAGTTATAAACTATAAATCTATAAATTAACAAAATAGGAAGTAAGCACATACCTCCAAGAATAGCTGCAATATGGTTATGTATAAAATAAAGAATAAATACTAATATAACTGAAAAGAAAGCTCAACCTAAACATGCTTATGATCAATATAAACTCATGTTAATTGACTTAAAGTAAAAGCACATGTGAAATAGATAAATAACTAAAAGTAAAACTAACATCCTATGAAAATATAAGCAGCAAGCAAGACTAGCATCATATAATAAATAAAGCTAGTAAATACAGAAGACAGTAAGTAAATAAGTGCTAAAATGCATAAAAGTAAATTAAAAGCAGTAAATCAAAATTAAAATTTGTCATGGCTACATAAGCCATTCAAAACTGAAAGTAAACAATCTCACTTAGCCTGATGGGCTAAGGCAGAAGCTCTGAACTAAAATATACTGAAATTACTTAGCCTTATGAGCTAAGGGAGAAGTACTGAACTAAATATCATTTAGCCTGATGAGCTAAAGCAGAAAGTACTGAACTGAATATCACTGAATAGAAATCCACCCACAACTAGTACTACCATATCAAATTCAGACTAATAAAGTCATATGGGCGCAAAATCTATTTCTCGCCACCCTGGGACCCACACATTACCAGACATGGATAAACTTTCCAATAGTAGCAATCCAGCGTGCTATGTCAGACCCACGGATTGAAGAGGCATATTAGTTTAGTCACAACCTACTAAAAACCATAAAACTAAAAATATCGATAAAACATGAATGATATGTATGCAAATTCAAAATTGACATGAGATACTTATCAAATATTTTATGTCCAATATATGTGAACAAGGTATATGGCTCAAAACAAGGTAAGCAAAGCATCAAATTTTCAAAGTGAGTAAGAGACTCTACTAGGACATAGGTGATACCCATTATTTTCTAATTTATTTGTTCTATCTACTCTAAGTTACATAAGTTCAAGATCTCCAATTCTTACTATCGAGTGTAACTCAAATTTATGATATTACAAGTTGAGTAATTAGAGCTGATCAGGTTCTAATCTAATTAAATCAAAGTCGACTATATAAATTAAATAAGTAAATTAATCGACCTATTTTAATGATTTAAGCAACCCAAACCCATCTTGATTAAGACCAAATCAAGATGGAAGGATTAATAATTAAACTCCAAATATTGGGATTCAATAACTTAATCCAAAGGGTGGTCCTACAGGACTAGGTTTTTAATACCCAAACTCACAGATTAAGGTTGAGGTAAATTCTATTAAGTAAAGTCACACTTAATAGGATAGATCTCTATTCTTAAATCTAAAATTAAAAGATCAAATAATCATAAATAAACTATGAAAATTTATAAACTAGTAAAATCAAGGCTTCACCTATTGAGTAACCCATTTTACTCAATAGATGAATTCTAATCTAAGAGCTAATCCTAATTCCTAAGGAATGAGCTCTTAAACACTAAGATAAAGACTCAAACTCTAAACCTAAATAATGTTATAAGAAAGATTGGGAACTGAATAAGAAGTTTAAAGAAGAGGTATGATGTGAGATTTATCTCACATCATACACCTAATAATTTACTATAAATTTTTCCTAAGGAAGAAAACTAAGGATTTTGATTAAAACTTAATTAATGGCTCAATTAAATTAGATTTCATTCTAATTTACTAAACTTACTAATTTTGGGATTAAAACATGAATTTAAGATTTAAAAGGTACTAAACCTTAAAATTTAGGCAAAATGACCATTTTGCCCCATCCATAAGAGTCTAAAAATCAACTTTCTGAATTAAGGCTCTAAAGTAAAAATTTCAGTGGCAAATGATTACATACTATTTAATATGAAATTAGATAGTAAGTACATCAATTTTGGATGATTATTAAGCCTTATGAGATCAAATTAAGGAATTTTACTCATAGAGGCAATTTTGTAATTTTATTTAATGAATTCTAATTTTCTATCAGTTTATTATAGCTTGCTCTTTAAGGGTTCCATAGAATCTAAAATTACTAAATTCTGATATTTATTGGCTAAGTTATAGCCAATACAAGGTTTAGGGCTAATTAAGCAAATTAGGGTTTTCTAATTAGGGTCAAAAACCTAACTTTTTCATTTGAAGTCCAAATTTTGTAAACTCAGTGGCTATAGCTTTCCTATAATCCATTGAGTACTTTAACTGAGAGCAGACCCAAATTGGACCTCATTTGGTTAAGTTATGAATTAATTAAGATTTAAGTGATTAGTGAGTGAATAGTGAAATTTATCACAAAACTAACTATACCACCAAGTTCTAATCTACTCTATGACTAATCAAAAACTAAAATTACTCAAATTAGATCATTAATTATGCTAATATTCATTAATCAAGTTTTATAGAGATTAGGGTTGATTAAGAGATCTAACCATTGGATCTAAAATATTTTTATAGTTTACTATTAATTAGCTCTTCCTGATCAAAATGATATATTGGAAGATTTAATTTGGAGCTCAATTGACCAAGTTATGATCAATTAAAGTTCTAGGGTTAATTAGGGCAATTAGGGTCAGGTCCTAAAAGTGATTAATCCAATACTAATCCAAACAGAGAAATGAATACTACTAGGTTGTTCTAGAAATCTTACTGATTACTTTAAGATTCTAGGATTTCTGCTTGGAGGTTTTGCCGATAGATGGTGGTACTGGACAGATAAGCGATTATCTAAGAAGCATCGATTAGTAATATTTGATGATTTTTGTGCTACTTTTAGGGCAGAGTATTGTAGCTAATGTCCTTAGACTTTATATCATATCTTATTTTTGTATCAGTTTATCCTTTTGTTTACCTACGTAACTTCTCTTTTGAGGAAGGGATGCTTGAAAAAGATAGTAGATCTTTGTTTCATTTGCTAAATTCATACTTTGTTACAGTAATGAATCCAATATTTTTTTCAGCCCCTACCCCGATTAAGAATGCAGTTTCATCGTCTGGCATACCCGAGGAAACAAATTCAATGGCTAATATGATAAGAGCACTTATAGAAAGCAACGCGCAGCAGGTGCAAGAAACACGTGCTCTGATTCTCTATATTAGGCAACAATCTGCACCCTCATCAGGATTCTCATCGTCCTCACACGTTATCGGTAATGGGATTCTGCACAGTTTCTTTCACCTTAGAACTCCCACGTTTAACGGAGCATTGAATCTAATGGACATAGTAAATTGGCTCAAAATGGTTGAGAAGAACCTAGCTAGTACCAAGTGCCCTAACTCTGAAGCCATTCATTTAGTAACTCACTTGTTTCAAGAAGAAGACGAGTATTGGTGGGAGAATGAATGGAACAACAAATTCGCCGACTATGAAATAGAAGATATTCCATGAGATATGTTCTTAGAAGTATTCCGCGAAGCATTCATTCCAGCATCGGCACAGGCAATCCTGGAGGACGAACTCCTCCACCTCACTCAAGGAAACAAATCCATATTCAACTACGAACAATAGTTCCGGAGACTATCGCATTTTTTTCCGGACTTGGTTAAAATTGAGGCGGTTAGGTGCCACCAATTTTTGAAAGGGCTAAGGGACTCTATAAAGGCTCACCTAGTGTCCCGCCAAATCAAAACTCTGGCAGAGTTGATCAAGGAGGCTCATCGCCAAGAAGGATTTCAAGGTCAAATGGACCGAAAATGTAAAGTAGCATTCATACAGCCATGAAAGGAGCACTTGGGCCATCGCAAGATGACAAAGGTCTATAGCATCGAAGCTGAACAATCCCAACCCCAGGACTCCGAATGCAAGCGATATCATCCGTATGGAAAGTGATACCACTTTAATGGTGTGCGCTTTACATGTGGTCAAAGAGGCCACCATTATTTCGACTGTAATTCTAAGACAACAATTGATGAAGTGCTCATCGACCACTCCCATCATAAGAAAGTATTCCATGTACATCTGAGGAATAGCCGAGAACCTACCCTGGCTGTGATGCCATCCCCTACTTCAAATGCTAAGGCAGTTGTACCTGCACAGAAGCTGGCCTATAATCAAGGCCAGCAGCCCTAGGGCAAACAACCTTTAGCTCCTGCAAGGGTATACATGTTAACACCCGCCTCTGCACCTGAAGGCAATGATGTCATTTAAGGTATGTTTTAAATTAAATTTTATTTCTTACTATTTTAGTATTCAGTCTTTACTGTTTCTGTATTTTCAAATGTTTGAGTAGCAATTCTTATTAAATTATTGTAATCATAGGCATCCTATCAATAAATGATAAACTTTGTAATATTCTTTTCGATACTAGAGCGAGTCATTCCTTTGTATCGAAAAGTTGGGTGAAGACTCTTAAGCTACCAACCTATCGATTAGCAAACTCGTTGAGCATCGGGTTATCTTCCGGAGCCCGTATGCAATCCCAATAATTTTGCAACATAGATATTCCTATTAGTGAATAAAATTATGGAGCTAAATTAATTATACTGCCAATCGCAAACTTTGATATAATCTTACGCATGAATTAGTTAAGTGAATATGGTGTTTCCATAAATTGTCAAAAGAAGAAAATCACTTTGGGCAGTGGAAGTCAATCAAAAAATTTATTGGAAAATTTAGCACCCAAGCATAATTGATCAATGTAATGAAAGCACAAAGGCTAGTAAAAAAGGGATGCGATGCGTACCTCGTAACAATGTTGGGAGAAAAAAAAGAAGTCATGCCTATTTCTGAGAACTGAATAGTTTGTGAATTTCTAGATATTTTTTCTGAAGACCTACCTGGTCTTCGTCCCGTTAGAGAAGTGGAATTTACTTTAGAGTTAATTTCAGGAATCCAACCATTATCAAAAGTTCTATATTGTATGGTGCCTAAGGAGCTAGAAGAGATGAACAAGCAACTTTAAGAGTTGCTAGAGAAAGGTCTTATTCGGCCGAGTTCATCTCCTTGGGGAGCTCCCATTTTATTCGTGAAAAAGAAAGATGGGTCGATGAGAATGTGTATCGATTATAGATAATTGAACAAAGTATCTATCAATAATAAATACCATTTACCGTGAATCGATGATCTAATCGATCAGCTATCTGGAGCTAAGGTATTTTCCAAGATCTATCTGAGATCTGGTTATCATCATCTAAGAGTTAAAGATGCGAATATAGAAAAGATGGCTTTTAGAACAGGTTATGGACATTATGAGTTCCTGGTAATGTTCTTTGATTTAATTAATGTGCCGTCTATCTTTATGGACTTAATGAAGCGAGTACTAAAAGCATATTTAGATAAATTCATCATTGTCTACATTGATGATATCCTAATTTATTCAAAGAGTAGTGCTGATCATGAGAAGCACTTGAGATTAGTTCTGCAAGGACTCCAAAACCATGAGCTTTATGTAAAATATTCCAAGTGCAAATTTTGGCTTGACTCAGTCGCTTTTCTAGGCTACGTCATAGACGCGCAAGGAATTAAAGTAAATCAAAGTAAAGTTAGCGCCATTCAAGATTGGTCACAGCCAAAGTCTGTGATGGATATCATAAATTTTTTAGGTCTAGCAAGGTATTATAGAAAATTTGTCAAAGGCTTTTCATATATAGCGTCCCCTCTCACAAAGTTGACTCAGAAGGCAGTGCCATTCATCTGGAGTCTGGAATGTGAGAATGCATTCCAAGCATTAAAAAATGCTCATTCTTCTTCCCTAGTTCTTGCCTTACTTAAAGAAGGTTTGAACTACCAAGTCTATATTGATGCATCTGGGATAGGCTTGGGTTGTGTGTTGATACAGGAAGAAAAGGTTATTGCCTATGCATCCTGTCAATTAAAATCACATGAGAAGAATTATCCTGTTCATGATCTCGAAGTAGCTGCCTTAGTCTTTGTGCTAAAGATTTGGCGTCATTATCTGTACGGCGTCCAATGTTCTATATTTACAGATCATCAGAGCTTAAATTATATTTTCACTGAGCGTGAACTCAACTATTGTCAGCGAAGATGGCTGGAGTTAATAAGCAATTATGATTTATCGATCCAATATCACCCAAGAAAGGTGAATGTTGTGGCCGATGCACTCAGTCTTCATGTTACGCTCTCCTCCATAATAGCTTCAAGCCCTTTAGAGGAAGAATTTAGAAGGCTTGATATCAGGCCAGTTTGTGGTGCTATGCTAAGCAAATTGATATCAATGAGGACCATTAAACCAACCTTTCACCGTGATATCTCCATCTCCCAAACAAAGGATGAAGACTATCTGAAATTTAAAATAGAGATCGAAAGTGGTTGTTGCTTTGATCTATAGTTTTGAGGTAATGTAATATATCAAGGGGATTGCCTATGGATTCCCAAATCTATGCATCAAGAGATTTTAGTGGAAGGTCATAATTCTGGTTACCAAATACACCCTGGTAGTACTAAGATGTATCAAGACCTGAAGAAGTCATTCTGGTGGCCTGGAATGAAGAAAAGCATGGCTAAATATGTATCGAAGTATCATGCCAGTAATCTAGTCAAGGCTGAACATCAGAAGCCTGGAGGACTTCTCCATCCTCTAGCAATTCTTGAATGGAAGTGGTTTGATATTTCTATGGACTTTGTAATGGGTTTACCCAAATTAAGATTTAGTGCTGATTCAATTTGAGTCATTGTCGATCGACTGACCAAATCATCACATTTCATTCCAATGCATCAAATTGATTCTGTAGAGAAATTGGCGAAGTTGTATACCAAGGAAATCGTCAGACTTCATAGAATCCTGAGGTCTTTTATATCTGATCGTGATAGTCGATTCACTTCTAAATTCTGGCAAGCTGTGCATCAAGACTTGGGAACTACCATAGCCATGAGCATTGCTTTTCATCCTGAAACAGATGGCCAAACAGAACAGGTTGATCAAATTCTTGATAATCTTCTTTGTCTTTGTATTCTAGATTTTGGAAGTTTTTGAGAAGATCATATTCCCTTGGTAGAATTAATGTATAATAACAGTTTCTAATCAAGTATCAATATGTCTCCGTATGAAGCCTTGTATAGCAGAAAATGTAGTACGCCCTTAGCATGATCTGAAACAGGCAGTATTCAGCTGTATGGTTCATATTTAATTGATGAAATAAATAAGAAAGTGCAATTTATCCAATAGAGGATTAAAGTAGCTCAAGATTACTAGAGTAAATATCACGATGCCCATCATCGTTCTTTGGAGTTCAGAGTTGGAGATTTTATATATCTCAAAGTAAGCCCAATGAAAGGTGTATTTCATTTCAGTGTAGCCGGGAAGCTCTGTCCTCGTAATGTCGGACCGTTCAAAGTAATAGAGAAAATCGATTCTGCAGCGTATAGATTAAAACTCCCTGTAGATTTTCTTGCAGTTCACAATGTGTTCCACATCTCCTCTCAATGGAGGTGTCTTTGTAACCCTTCTCACCTAATTCAACTTCCAGTGGTATCCCTTCAGCCGAATCTTTCTTATATGGAAGAGCCTATCATAATCTTAGCTCGTGATCAAAGGCAGCTGAGAAATTATTCTATCCCCATGGTAAAGGTTTAGTGGAGTAATCGCTCTGTCAAAGAATCCATTTGGGAAAAAAAGTTTGATATGCAACAGAAATATCCGAGTCTCTTTGAAAATTTAAGTACCTTTAAAATTCTAAATTTCAGATCTTAATTATCTGTGTTTTCTTTTCCCTTCTTAGTGATAATATCGAGGATGACATCATTTTTAAGTGGGGGAGTCTGTAATAATCCAAGGTTGTTACCCTGCTAAATTTTAGCTTAATCATATCTTAATTATCATTTTGTTAATTTCATCTAGCCATTAGAATCAATCCCTAAAGATTTGATACGATTCGGAGCTAAATCAAATATTTAAGATTATTTAAATATTTAATTAATTAGAAAATTGAGGTATTTAATTTGACTTTACAATCAAAATCTGACATCACCATTACGATCGTCACCCCCAAATTAGCTAGGGGTGATATTTTTGACTCATTTGGAAGTCATCAAATTTTCATGAATATTTTAATATAATTAAATACCCTAGAAAAATAAGATAATTTAATAATCGTCAGAATTAAAATCTGACTTCATCGTTGAATTGCTCACCCCCAAATTAGCTAGGGGTGAATTTTTAGGATTTTTGGAGCATATTTCTAAAATCTAAATTTTTAATTAATTAAATGAATAATAATTTATTCCTAAATTCATTCCTTAATTGCATTGTTCCTTCCCTTCTCTCTCCTAGCTAGCCAAAAAATCGGTTAACCCCTCTCCCCTTTTCCTTTTCTTTGGCTGACCCCTCTCCTCCTGTAACAACCCAAGGTTGTTACCCAGCTTAATTTTAGCCTATCATATCGTAATTACCATTCCATTAAGTTTGTCCAGTCATTAGAATTAAACCCTAAAGGTTTGAAGCAATTCAGAGCTAAATCCAATATCTTGGATTATTTTAATATTTAATTAATTAAAAAATTGAGGTATTTATTTTGACCTCAAAATTGAAATCCTACTTCGCCATTGCGATCGTCACCCCCAAATTAGCTAGGGGTGATGTTTTGGACGCGTTTGGAAGTTGTCTAATTTTCATCAATATTTTAATATATTTAAATACCCAAAAATTAGCTTAATTAAATAATTGTCGGAATCAAATTCTGACATCCCTGTTAGATTTCTCACCCCCAAATTAGCTAGGGGTGAATTTTTAGGAATTTTCGGAGCACATTTCAAAAATCTGAATTTTTAAATAATCAAAGAAAATAAATAGGGGATTGTCTAGTCCTAAACTTGTAATTTCCCATATTTTTTTAATTCCCTTCGACTGACAACCCCCTTCCATTTTTGGCTCCCCATACCTCCCTTAGGAAAGCATGATGACCTCTACTCCCCCTCTCCCTAGGCCCATGATGGCCTAGCCCCCTCCTCACATCTCACTCACCTCCCTTAAAAGAAAAGCACAACCCTTCCTCCTCCCTTTGCTGTCAAGTAAGCTCTAGAGCTCTCTCCCTTCCCCTCCATTGCTGCACCTTGAAGGAGAAGGCTCATCCCCAAGGTCTTGAAGGAAACAAATGCCCTCATTTTCTTGCAAGGACTAATGTACCCCTTTGCTCATCTCCTTGTCTTCCTTATGTTGTTACAAAGCTTGAATTAATATTTAGAAGTCCATAAGCATGTATAGAAGCCATTAAGGCTCTTAAAAGCATCATAGAAAATTGCTCTATTTTTGTCTATTCTGTACACCCTTGCATTCATCTCTATTTTTCGTGTAATTAGGATGCTCCGTTTGTGCCGATTTTGGTGTCAATGGAAAGGTATCGAAAAGAAATTTCCATTGATATATGGCACCTCTCATGGAATGCTCTAGATTGAGGGTAATTGAGCTCGAAAATAAGCCTTGCAGGTTTCATCCTAGAGAAGATCACCGTCTGGCGCTGTAGCGTGCTGCAGCGCCCGAAGTTGCTAAATAGGCTGCTGCAGCGCGCCACAGCGTGCTGCAGTGGGCTGCAGCGGTATTTTGGCAGAATATATAAAACCTTTAACTGACTATTTGAACAGTAAATTCACAAAGTGGATCGCTACAGTGCGCTGCAACGGGCTGCAGCGGTATTTCATGAAAATCTTAGGAAAATCAGTATTTCACTATTTAAATAGTAATTTGCAAAATGGACCGCTACAGCGCGCCATAGCGTACTGCAGCGGGCCGCAGCGCACCCCAGCGCTAAAAGCGCTACAGCGCGCTGCCGCACGAAAAGCGCTACTGTGCGAAAAGTGCTACCGTGTGCTGCCGTGCACTCCCGCGCGCTGCCGTGTGCCGTTGCGCGAAAAGCGCTACCGCGCGCTGCCACGTGAAAAGCACTCCAACGCGTTGCCACACCCAAACTTGCAAAAACTGCCTAGAATTCTTTAAAACTGCCCAGTTTTGGCTGAAATGGCCAAAACATCATTATTTTTGTATTTTAAGGTCCCTAGGACCCTAGTGGGACTAAATAATATCAAATTTGAACTTATTTTAGCTAAAATTGAGCATTGCATAAAATTCTATGTTGAAATTAAGTTTGAAACTTTATTAGTTTTATCATGTGCTCAAAACCTAGTGTGTATCTTAAATGTATGGTGGCAATTGCTAGATAATAGAATCCTTAGAAGCTTGTACTGAATATGTATAATTTTAACAACTAAATGACATGAAACCTAAGTCCTTTAGATTTGTAATCAAGTGCTAATTCCTTTGGTTAATTTGAAATTTAGTTAGCCTTAATTACTTTCTATTTTATGTTGAATTTACATTTGTATGCTTTCATGATGTTTAGGATGTATATTAGAAAACTTCAAATATTTATTTGGACACTTAATTGTGTGTAATTGTCATTAAACTAAACTTGAACATAATACTTAATCTAAACTTAAAATGTGATATCAATAATATACTAATAATACATTGATTTATCGTTGACCTTTAAATTAACATTGGTCTTAATGACAGAAAGGTTAGGGGTTAAATCTTAGCTTGTCTTAATTAAGATCTAAACCATAATCACTTAATTAATTAACTTGATTGTAAGATAATTCAATTGATATTATTCCAATAATGCACATAATTTGATATTGATCTTAAATCATTGAATTAGAAGTACTATGGTTAATATTGAATATGTGTGATTGAAACATCAGAATCCAAACTTTAGATCATTGATTTTCTCCTATATAAGACTATTAGCATAAAGATGATAATAAAATATAATGATTTATGAAATGACCTAACTCTAATAATATCCTTGATTTTATCTCATAATTGTAGAATAAAAAAGAATCAAATGAATTTCAATCATCTGATCTGACCACTTAAATATTAACTTAAGAAGTAGAAGAGTGAGATCTTAAGGGTCTTGCAATAGGATCGTTATGAAAACATTTAAAGGCCTTACTTATTGAAGCATTGAGGTAGGAAGGACTTTTGTAACTCTTTAAGGTAGAAACTTAGATGATCTTTCATAACCTTAGAAGTTGAACTTGATACCTTGTGGTAAGAATCACCTAAAGTACTTAGAGTGTGACTTATTTCTTGTGGTAGCAAGCTATGTTAAGTGATCCATTGATCATATCCTTGGGGCATTGTGTAAGATACACCTACTTAGAGTAAGGATTAATAGATTTGATATATTCTTGTTGACTAAATAGAATATTCTGAACTCAGATTATTGGTTGGGTATAGTAGGGTATACCCATATTACTGGATTATTTTAGTAGTATTCAGGATTGGTTGATTCACTCTAATGTGGACTTATGACCAGGTGCTATCCCGAGGGATTAGACGAATACAGTCCCGATAGAATAAATCTTTTAAGACTAAGAGTGTTACAATTAGTGAACAAGATCCTTAGTTTGAGATACAAACTGCGACCGAGTTTTGCCTCCTATCGTAGTGCGCTTTGATAAGTACAATTTAAGCAGCAAACTAAGTAACATAAATCACTATGTGTAAGATACTAAGTATGCTTGTAATTAGGACATTTAATAGCTTAGCTTGAGATCTAAACTGTGACTGGGTTCTGCCTCCTATCGTAGTGCGCTTCGATAAGTGCAGTTTAAACAAGCTAAGGGTTAAATATATCTTTTTTGCAAATATACTAAATATGTGTATAAAATCAACCCAGCTAATAGTTTTTAAGTAAACTCTCAACTTTAACCAATTATTGAGATTAGAATTTAGGAGTCAGAATCCTTTTAGTAGGATTTTGCACAATGGAGACTTTGGATTCATTATCAGATTTTAAAGCATTTTTTTTGGATTTATCTCATAAGCATGAGCATGAGCATAAGCATGCCGTGTGAGTATCAGAATATTGTATGGGTATCAATAATGATTTATGGGTTACGGAATATTGCATACATTGATTGGGGAATTTCAGGAAGCATCGGCATCATCAGTAAACAGTATTCCCATATGGATGTATGTGTACATTGGACCGTACTACTCATAGTAGTTTAGTGATATTTTGGTTGCACATCAGTGGCATACAGTATTGTGACATATTCAGATGCACAGTTTCAGTGACATACGATATAGTTTTACATATGATTACTAAGTTTCAGATTCATTACTCTTTTGGTTTACTTTCAGTATTCAGTTTACAGTTCAATTTTACTTTACTTCACCTTACTTCAATTTGTACAGGCTTATACAATTTTATGTTTTCAATTGCCTTTATAGTATTTTTGCAGATTTAATTACATTATATAAATGTTAAATGAATAACTAGAACTGTTTAGACTAGTTTCGATGTGTTAGACTTATTATCTAACACAGGGTACTTTTGGGATCCGATAATTTGCTAGATCTTGAGCAGTATATTGAGCCAGGTCAGGAGGACACCTAAGAGATTCAGGAGGAGCCCATGGAGCACTAGTGGACTCTTCACCAATTATATTACTTTTTAGCTTAATTTATTTTCAGTTTAGTACTTAGCAAAATAATTCTGGATGTATTTTCTTTTCTTTTCTGAGATGTATGTTTTCATATAGCTTCTGTGATGAATGTTTTCTAGATATTTGCTTTAAACTTTTGCACTCTGTTATATAATACTTATACTTAGTATTGTGATGTGATCAGTATACTAGAAATGTTGATATCTTATGCATATGTTGGATTCTTGACGTTGTATTCTAAATCCAATGTATATATTTGCTTAATACTTAGGATAAGAATACTACTCTTATCTTAAGTATTAGCTCTCAACCCTCATTGAGATTAAGTCAGCAGCCCTTCAGATGGGCTTGGTTTTCAGCTATTTCGGGGAGACGGGTTATTCCTCCCCGAGTGGCACACCGCTTTGCCGCAGATATGACTATACTTATCTTTTGCGTGCGGCGATGGGGCGGGGCACTACACCTCCTCTCCTTAATTACAAGATTTGATGGCTAAGGCCATCCCTCTGCCCTCACCTCCTAGCCATGCCTACACCTTCACCTATCTCCTTCTCCTCCTTTAAGAAGGAGTTCAGCTCTTCTTCATCCCCTTTGCAAAAGCTGAAGCTCTAAAGCTCCCTCCTTCCCCTTTCATTACTGAAGTATGGTGTTGAAGAAGAAGAAGAAGAAGTGCCTCTCCAAGTCTTGAAGGAAACAAAAGTTCCTTCTTCCTCTTTTAAGGCTAAGGTACCCATTTGCTCCTCTTCGTTATCTTCTACATGTTGCTATTATGCTTGTTGTATTTTTATAAATCCATGATTGTGTATGGAAGCCATTAAGGTTCTTTAAGGCATAATATTAGTTTGAAAATCTCGTGCTCTATTTTTCATCCATTTTGTATACTCGAACCTTTAATTCCATCATTCTTATAGTTAGGATAATCCATTTGTGCCGATTTTAGTATCGATGGAAAGGTATCAGAAAGGCCTTTCCATTGATATTTGGCACCACTCATGAAATGCTCAGGATTGAGAGTACTTAAGCTCGAAATGTGACCCTTCATAGTTTTCACACAGGCGAAATCACCGTCGGGCACTATAGCGCGCCGTAGCACCTGAAACTCAAATAGCTTTCGCTGCAATGTGTCGCAGTGGGCTGCAGCATGATTTCATGAAAAATCATATGAAATCAGTAAATAAACTAATCGAACAGTAACCCGAAAGTTAAACCGCTGCAGCGCACTGTGCACGCCATAGTGCTCCGTAGTGGGCTGCAGCGTCATTTCGGGAAAAACTATAAGAAATCAAGTGAAAAATTAATTAAATTGTCACACGAAAGTTAGACCACCACAGCATATTACTTTAAAAGCGCTACAGCGCATCACAGCACTAATTTCTACTGTAGCGCGCCGCAGCACCACAACATTGTTTTCCGCCGCAGCGCTTAAAAGCGCTGCAGCGCGCCACAACATTGTTTTCCATCGCAGCGTGCCGCAGCATCTGAAAGTGTTGTAGCGTGCCGTAGCGGGCTGCAGCATCATTTCAGGAAAAACTATAGGATATAAGAGAAAAATTAATTGAATAGTCACACGAAACTTAGACCGCCATAACATATTACTTTGAAAGCGCTACATCGCGCCACAGCACTAATTTTTGTCGTAGCACGTCGCAGCGCCTGAAAGCATTCCCGCGCGCCACAACATTATTTTCTGCCGCAGTGCCTGAAAGCGCTATAGCGCGCCACAGCATTGTTTTCCACCGCAGCGTGTAGCAGTGTCTGAAAGCGTTGCAGTGCCCACAATGCATTGTAGCTCCCAAAATTTTCTGAAAGTGCGCAGAAATGGCAGAAATGGCTGAAATGGCCTAAACTTTATTGTTTTTGCAGTTTAGGTAAAGTTGAGCATTGCACAAAATTTTATGTGGAAATTAAATTTGCAACTTTGTCATTTTTAACAAATGCTTCAAACTTATTATGTATCTTAAATATCTTGTGCTAAATGTTAAAGAATATGATCCTTGATTGCTTATATTAACCAAGTATACCTAAATAACTAAATGGCATGAAACCTAAGTCCCTTAGATTTGTAATCAAGTGCTAACCCCTTTAGTTTGATTTAGGAGTTGGTTAGCCTTAATTACCTTCTACTTTATGTCATCTTACATTTATATGCTTTCATGATTTTAGGATGTATGTTAGAGAACTTTAATATTAATTGGACACCTAAATGTGCTTAAATTGACATTAAACTATAATTGAACATAAGAATCTTGATAACTTGACTAAGTAGATGATACTAAATCTAATCCTAAAATTTGCCATCAATAATACGCTAATAATACATTGATTGGTCATTGACCTTTAAATTAACCTTTGGTCTTAATGGTAAAAAGGTTAGGGGCTAAACCCTAACTTGTCTTGATTAAGATCTAAACTTTAATCACTTAAATCAAGTAACTTTGATTGAAAGATAATTCAATCATCATGATTCTAATAATGCATACGCTTTGACATTGATCATAAATCATTGAATTAGAAGCGCTACAATTAATATTAAATCTGTGTGATTGAATCATCTGAATCAAAACTTTAGATCTTTAATTTTCTCTTATATAAGACTAACATAAGATGGATAATAAAATTGTAATGATTTTTGAAATGATCTAACTCTAAAAAGATCTTTGATTTCATCCCATAATTATATAATAGAAATGGATCAGATGAATTTTAATCATTCGATCTGATCACTTTAATCCAAGTCTAATAAGTAAACATTGATTGTTAACTTAAGAAGTAGAAAAGTGAGATCTCAAGGGTCTTGCTATAGGATCGTTCATAAAATGTTTATTGACCTTAAATATTGATACATTGAGCTAGGAAGAACTATTGTAACTTATTGAGGTAGAAACTTAGATGATCCTTTATAACCTTAGCAGTTGATCTTGACACCTCGTGGCAGGAATCACCTAAAGCAGTTAGAATGGAACTCCCCCCTTGTAGTAGAAACCATTATTGAGTTATCTTTTGATCACATACTTGGAGCCTTGTGTAGGACTCACCTATTTAGCATAAGGATTAATAGCTTTGATAAATCCTTGTTGATTAAATAGAGTTTTTTGAACCCAGATTATTGGTTGGTGTAGTATGATATACCCATAGTACTAGATTATTTCAATAGTATTCAGGAATGGTTGAGTCACTATAAGTATGATTTATCTTTATATTATCCTGTGGGCTTAGGCGAATACAATCTTGCTTAAAGTAAATCAATCGATCCTAAGAGTGTTATAAACGGGGACTCATTCCTTAGTTTGATAAAAATACAAATCACCATCGGGTGATGCCTCTTAGCGAAAATTACTTCAATAGGTATGGCATAAATAGATTAAGTAATTCGAGACACTCTCTTTAAGACACTAAGTATGATTATGAGTTGGGCATCTTAATGACTTAGCTTGAGATACCAATCACCATCGGGTGATGCCTTATATCGAAGATCGCTTCGTTAGGGTGGCTTAATTAAACTAAGTGTTAAGGACCACCTTTCTTGAAAACATGCTAAATATATGTATACAATCATCCCATCTAATGATTTTTAAGTAAACTCTCAACTTTAACCAATTATCGAGATTAGAATCTAGGAGTCATAATCCTTCTTGTTGGTAAGATTCTGCAAAATGGAGACCTTGAATTCATAATCAGTTTTTAAAGTATTTTCTAGATTTTTGGATTTATCTCATGTAGCTTAGAAGTATGAGCATAAGCATAAGCATGATATTTGAGTATTAGTAATGATGAATGAGTATCAATGATGATTTATATGTTACAGAATGTTGCATACATTAACTGGGGAATGTTAGGATGCATCGGCATCACAGTTCCCAATTGGATGTATGTATACATTGGATCGTATGACTCATAGATGTTCAGTGATATTTTGGTTGCACATCAAAAGCCTATAGTATTGTGGCATATTCAGATATATAAATTCAGTGGCATACGACATAGTTTTACATGCTATTACTCAGTTTCAGATCCCTTACCGTCTTTGCTTATTTTCAGTATTCAGTTCTAGTACAACTTTACTTTACTTTACTTTGGTTTTATACTGTTTTATACCTTCAGTTACTTTATAGTTTTTTTGTAGTTTTATTTATATTATGTTAATGCTAAATGAATAACTAGAAATGCTTAGATTAGTTTCGATGTGTTAGACTTATTGTCTAACACGGGTACTTTTAGGATCCAACAATTTGCTAGATCTTGAGCAGTACTTTAAGCCAGGTCAGGAGGACACCCAGGAAATTCAGGAGGAGCCTATGGAGCACTAGTAGACTCTTTTTTAGCTTTACTTTTCCACTTAATTTATTTCAGTTAAGTACTTAGCTTTTACTTCTGTATTCCAATAAATTGTTTATAATAATTCTAGATGTGTTTTTCTTTTCTTTTTTAAGATGAATGTTTTATTCAGCTTATGTGAAGAATGTTTTTGGATGTTTGCTTTAGCTTCTGCACTTTGTTTATATACTACTTATACTTTGTATTATAATGTGATCAATATACTAGAAATGCTGATACTTTATACACACATTGGATTTTTCATATATATTTTAAATCAAATATATGTATTAGACTAATACTTAGGATAAATATACTACTCTTATCCTAAGTATTAGCTCTCAACCCTTCTTGAGGTTGAGTCAGCAGCCCTTCAGACAGGTTTGGTTTCAGCTATTCAGGGAGATGAGATATTCTTCCCCGAGTGGCGCGCCGCTCCGTCGTCGATCTATTGTACCCTCTTGTGCGCGGCGACGGGGCGGGGCGCTATAGGCTAAGCTTACCTTCAATGGTTTCAAGGGTCTATATGAGTTTACTCAATGTTCAAGGGTTTTGGGTTGGCTTAAATGTGAATATTCTCTTCTTAGGCTTAGTTTAACCAATCTTATTCTTGAGCAATAATCAATTCTTTTAATATTTAGACTTTGGGTCAAACTTGAGTTAGCCCAAGGTATAGGAGATTTAATGGTCTCTTCCATAGCTTCTCAAACCTTTATTATGGGGTATTTTAGATGAGTAAGCCTCTTCTAGAATCATCAATGGTTATTTCTTCTCAATCCCAAGTCAAAGTAAGTGAGAGTGGTTTGCCTTCATTCATTCTTGTCTTTAAGTTGAGTTCATTAGATCCACCCCATCTTTTTGACCCAATATATTTATAAGGGTCTTTTTAAGGAATTTAAAATATTATTCGGCTAACCTCACCCAACAAAATTTAATATGGTCTAAGGTGGAGTTCTAATAGCCCAAACTGTTAAGCACCAAGATATTATCCACTTTAGCCAAATAAGTCTTATGGTTTTATCCTCATAAGATAACTTCCTAATAAATCACCAATTCTAGGAGTGCTTCCAAATGAGCAGGCTTAACTTTAGAGTTCTTATCATGAGATCCATCATTATCTGAAAGGTGCCTCAATGTTTAAGAGTTTCACTTAGCACCACTTAAGTGGGCCTTTACAATCTTTCCATTTTGAGTAGCTGATGTCCTCATCAATATCCACATACAAATTCTAGAACCATTCATTGGTTATATAGGACTAGATGTGGCCCCTATAGGCTCAAGAGATACCCACAATAATGTAGCACCTTAACCATCATATGTTCAAGAAGATGCTCACATGAAGTGGTACTTTACTCTCTATGACACTTAGCTCCTATCTGACACTCTATGACCCGCTCTGATACCATTTATAATAACCAAAATTCTTAAGCACCAATATATTGTCTACTTTGGTCAAACAGGCCTTATGGTTTTGTCCTCATAAGATAACTTCCCAATAGGTCACCTATCCTGGGAGTGCTCCCACTTGAGCACGCTTAACTTTAGAATTCTTGTCAAGAACTCCACCATTATTTAAAAATGTATCTTGATGTTTAAGAGTTTCACTTAATACTACTTAAGTGAATCTTTACAGGAGTCAACCCACACTTAAGTTCATCACATGGGGTCCACTTTAACTTTTCTTAGGGTTCACTTAAACTTGGATTGAATGGTCTAGCCTTAATGGTGGTTTTATTATAGGCTTACATTATTACATCAAGTTTGTCTAATGTAATTCAAAGGTTATTCATGTTTACATATTTCTAAAAAAGCTTTCTTCTTTGACAAAGTGTTATAGAAGGGCCTTTAAGGTTCATCAAGCCACTTAATCATATAGATCCATATTGTAACAACCATAGTATTGTTACCCATCAATTAGTGACCTAATTGACTCCAATCTTTTTCCATTAGTCTTATAATAGTATTAGGAGCTTCTATTTCAAATTTTGTGTGATTTGAAGATCATTTGACAATTTTTAATATTTCATAGTATTTTGATAATTTTGAGAATGCCTAATTTATTTAGACCTCAGAATCAAAAATGGAGTCCACCATTGGACTCACCACACCCAAACTAGCTATGGGTGGTATTTTGGAAGTGCTTGGAAGTCGTCGAATTTTCCCCGAATATTTAATTAATATTTAAATACTCAGAAAATTAAGATAATTAAATTGACCTCTGATCAAAAATCTGATTGTATTTTTGAGTTCCCCATACCTTAATTAAGTAAGGGTGAATTTATGAAATTTTTCAGAGTGTGTTTAGTTATTTAATTTTAATTAATAAAAAGTGTATAATTTATTAATTAATTAAAGTAAATAAGTTAATATATATAATATAATTTAAAATATTTCATCAGTATTAAAATTTAGAATTGCAAAAATTCAGTGCGAGATGCAAAGCACGGGACAGCAGTCCCGTGCTCTGATCCGTCGCACGATACTTAGGGTTGATCCGATGGCTTCTAAGCTTATGTTTGATCTGGCCGTTGGATCGCTCGTTTGATCGAATGGCCCGGGCATTTCCTTGTATGCCTCTTTGCGCCATGGCTGAGCGCAGATGGGTATGAAGCGTAGAGGCTATTTGCCCCTCTCCTTTTCGGCAATTACGTAAGCGACAGACCTCAGAAAACCCATTATTCTTCTTCCTTGAGCTACGGAGAACTTACTGAGCATCTGCTAAGGCGATTTGAGCATCTACCTGTGGAAGCCCCATCTCTTCTTTTCAACTGGAGTAAGCGAACCAAGCACCGTAAGGTACCCTAATTATTTTACTATCTATTCAATTGAAATGTCCAGACGTTATTCCGGGAGCTATTTTGGACTATCGTAGCTCAATCGAGCTCGAACGAACTCGATTGAGCCCTGGCTTGATGAACCATCTATAGAGGTAACTAGAGTTAGATCCTTGGAACCTAGGGCTAGACTCTGCAGGCTATTGTATCATTGCCGAGAGTTGATTTATGGTTCCTTAGATCGATCTCGGTGAGGACTCTCCATCGTGGTGCGGGTTGCACTGTGAGACCCCCGGATTCGACCAGGAGGTCGAACCCTAGCAAAGCCCTCATGGGCTTTTGTCGAGGATGACGCAGCTCACACCGTGTGCGTGAGGTTTGGGAGCACTATTCAAACCGGACCGGTTCATCCCGGTTCGACCGCGCCGTCCCTCGAATTAAGAGAAGGACGCATGTCGATCCCGGGAGCTGCCGCGTGTGCGAACTGCAGATTTCAATGCCGCCTAAATTTTGGCATCGCCATCTTGTCCCAATTTCAGCACCTTCTTAAATTCTATGTAGTGATTAAATCAGCTATAATTATTCATTAATAATCACAGAGATTAGTAAATGAATTATTAATGATTAAACTATTTAAATTTCATTTAATTATAACTTTAAAAATATTAATCCAAATAATACAATATTAAATATCATTTTGATCACAAAAATGTGTAAATTAATAATATGCAATTTAATTTCTATTTTGAAGAATGTTTTAATTAGCCATTATTTAGATTAATTATTTAATTGCAATTAATCTCAATTTTTATTTATATCATAACTTGACAATTAGGAATCCAAATTTATTGTTTAAAAAATTCATTTCACTTACAAAAATGTGAGGAATATTAATATAAAATCAAATTTAATATTTGAACCCTAATTTTTAACATTATTTTTTAACCCTAATTAGGAGTCCCAAAAACCCTAATTTTGTGATATTATCCAAATTTGACCTACTTAGTGCCATTTTTCTCCTTATCTTATAAGAATTTCAAATATATGTATATTATTTCTATTGGACAACAATTAGTAATTTTAGATTTTTGACTCTTAATTAGTATTAATGTGAGAAATTCTATTTTTTCCTTAGTTGCATGTTATAGAAATTTAAAACTTTAGGATATCTAACATGTCATATTTATTACTCCCCTTATCAATTTCCATTTTGTATTATTGAGCTTAGTTCTCTTGTATTACTTGCTTGAATAAATTATAATATACTTGATTCACCTTTCAACCATAAGGTAGAAACCCTATGATTGATTTATAATATAAATTGTAGTTGATCCTTAAATCTATTAGTTACATCCATTAAGAGTAGTTAACCTTAATGCTTTGTAGTTGTAGATTATTGAATCAATTAGAACTAGCCTTAAGTAATTAGATTTTAGCTTACTTCATTCATCCTAGTCCTTGAGTCTTCACTTGAATTCTTTAAGAGCTAGTAATAGAATTTCTAATTTCATTTAAGGTAGTTTGAGAATCCTATTGATTTCCTTAACCTTTAATTATTTAAAAAACATAGAACTTGTAGTTCTTAATCCCTTCATTTATTTACTTTAAGCTTTTTTATTTTTCTGTAACCTAGCTAGATTAGTATTTGATTTGGGAAGATCCTCCAAACTACAACCTAGCTAGAGAACTTTAGTGAATTAAACCTTAACTTCTATTTCCCTTAAGTATGTTAATTTTATAATCTCAATCCTTTCCTACTAGTCACCTAAACCCTAATTTAGTTAAATTATTTAAATCATATAATTTAGGACTATAATATAACAAATTTTTAATCATATTGTTATACTTATAAACTAAATTGTAATCTCATAAGAGAATGAAATGAAACTATTATTTTCAAAATCCTAACTACTACTATTATTTACAATTAACTTGAGATCAATATCTCAAAGTTAATTGGGAGCTTAATTAGCTCAAATCATTAAGTAGATCATTAAAAATAGATAACTTTGGATATCACTTAGTTGCAATTATTGAATTTCCTTGAATGCTTGCTTAACTTTGAGCCTTATTCATTTGAATCATTCATTTAAGACATTGTGCATGAATAAAACTTTTATATTAAAAACTATAGGGGTTTACATTGATGGTTAAGCCAAGGATAGGCTAATAAGGAGTGATAAGGAGACCTCACATTCTCATAGGGTAAATATGAGTGTTATTTTGTTTGACCACGCTTTCCTTTACTTGTTAAACAAACATGTTTAACTCCTCGCTTCATTTTGTATTTGCCCACAGAATGAATACTTTCTTAAAACAACTTTAATCATTTAAAATGTGAGATCTTCTTCAATCTTATTGATTGTTAAGACTCATCATATCTTTTAGCTATGTTACTTTCCATAGTTCTAGACTATGTGAATTTTAGACAATAGTCTAAGATCTTCCTTCAATTTTTATACTATGCATTTTCTATATTTTAGTACTGGACTTTACTTATTTACAGTTTACTTAGATTGTAGTGAATGTTATTATAATTACATTTAAATGCTTTATTATCTCTTTTCTTTACTTAGCATAAGTTCATTGAACATATATATGCTTTATTTCATTTACTTTCACATGCACTTTAGTACTTTTCTAGTTTATTTAGGATGATTTACCCTTATTTACTTGCAAGCTAGAATGTTAATCTATGTGAATATTTTTATTCACTTTACTTCTTCTTACCTTTATTTACTTCCTTTTTCCATACTTCTATGCTTACACTTTGCACCCTTGCTTATGGTTAGGTTGTAACTAGTAGTGATATCCAAATGAATAATAAAATGCTTAGCCTAATCTTAAATTATACTTAGATTATTTAGTCTAATCATATTTTCTCTTTCTTGCTTTGCCCTATCACATTTAAATGCCAAAATGTGATAGATCAGGGGTATTTGGAGGCTAGTGGAGCTGGACCAAGTGCATAAGCTAGCTGCTTTCACTTATAAGAACTTAATTTAGCTTAATATTTCTACAAGTATGAGTTTAATTTCTTTATTTCCTTTAATTACTGTTGGCTTGTAATAATTAAAGTCATTCCTTTTGCATTTACTATGCTTGTGTTGGAGTTTAAATTCTTATACTTAAATGCTTGGTCTGGAATGAATGGATGTATGTGAATGAATGATAAATAAATCCTTAGCTACATAATTATTTTGCATATTAAACTAGAATTTAGTTGCATAATTATTTTGCATATTAATCTGGACATTAGTTGCATACTAGTTTATATATTAAATTGGAAAGTAGTTGCATATTAAATTTAAGAATTTTTGTTAATTTATCATTTCTCTTGTATGTAGTAAGTGACGTGGAATGTGTATACCCTAGGATAGATAATTGTTACATATGTATTTTCTCATTTTAAAATATTAGAATTAGAAATAATCAATCCCATATAATGGAATAACTTTATATTAGAATTGGAAATAAACAATCCCATGTAATAGATTGACTTTATATTAGTTTTAGGTTGCTATCTTTTAATTAATCTTCCATTGGAATGGAAGACTTGTATGTTAATATTGTAGGTGTTCTTTTGACCAAATACAATAGAAGTCATGCTGAACTTTTTAATATTTGTTTAGGAGAGTTCATAAAGTCAAATTGATTTATACATGTATTGCATAATGTACACTCATATCTCATATGCTAATTATTTGAAATTCTCATATCTAAGATCGCAAGTACTCAATTCATATGTTCTTAAATTCATATTTTCATACGTATTTTATGTAATACTTTTCATAAAATTCCTTCTATCTTAACTTACGACCCTCTTCTGAATACTTGGCCAAACATAGTATCTAATAATTTGGATTAGCTTCCTTCTAATCTAGTATTTGATATTGTGGTGACATATCAATGTTGAGATTTGTTATTTCTCAATATTGGGGTCCTCACACATATAAAGGCGAGTTGATTTTGATTTGAATTTGTTTTATAACAAGCTATATATATAACTTGTCCTATATTGTGAGCTAGTACAAGGAGGATGAGTTAGCTCTTCTTTAACAAAAGGAGATTATGGCTTAAGATCATTGGAGAATAAGGATATCATGGATCACTTCAATGGTTGGAGGTAACCTTGAGGTTAGATTGAACTCATTGAAGTGAGCCAAAGAGGTTCCAAGGTTTAGGGGATCAGCTGAAGTTTAGCAACGACCACTGACTCTAATGTAATGCTTCAACCTGACACTTGCGCAATGTGGATTCTATTAGCAATGGGGTGGTTCACTACTAATATATTGTTGATACCCTATATGTCTCTTAAAACATCTCTGATACTAACTGTAAGATCCTGCCCTAACTATCATCGGATTAATACTCAGATTAACCCAACTACTGTTAGGTGGCATCTCTGATACCACCTGTAATGCCCCATCATTTGTCAAATTAAGTATTTCCTTAACTTGCCAAATGATAAAAAGGCTGCTCATCTTATGATCATAACACAATACAAGTATTGTATAATAATACATTCATAGTGCAGATGCTGAAAAGTAAATCATACATACATTCATCCATTAAGAAACATTAAGTGAATCATGTATCTCAAAAGGAAAGAAGAAAGTGCATATAGACATATTTAAATAATACTTAATAATAATGTTGGAAAGAAACTCTCATTTCATTAAAGTAGGAAAAGCTAAATAAGGAAGAAGGCCACATCAGCTACTCAGCAATACCACACTTCTCTTCCTCCTATGACTCATGCAGCTCCACCAACATGAGCTCATACAAGCAAATTGAATCTGACATTGTCAGTTTCATAGTGCCAGGGCCCCAGCCAAAAAATAGAAAATCTTAATTAGACAATGAGTCTAAGTATATTTTTGGCTCACTAAAATGCATTAATTACATTAAAGGGATATTCCAAGAAAATATAGTAAGAACAGTAAACAACTAAATATCCAAATACTAACTAAAAATTGAAAATACAGTACTGAAAATAAAACTGAATTGAAATGGACAATTGAAATACTGAAGAAACAATTGAAATACGTACTATGCACCAAAATACTAAATGTTATAATAAATAATATAGAACTGAAATGCATATGCTAACATAAAAATACATATACTATAAGTAATGTGCCCAATGCACTATAACAAGGATATGTGCCCAATGCACCGATTAACAGATGTTTAAATTTGTGTCCAATACATAGCTAATAAGTTCTTAAATTGTGCCCAACACATCGCTAACCAATCCTTAAATTGTGCCCAACACACCGCTAAACATGACAATACATTGTACCCAATGCACCGATACAACATTGGACTGTGCCCAACACACCGAGAACAACAATATGCTATGTATAACTAAAAAACTATAATATGCATAAAAAATGCCAGAAAATATAGATAATCATTAAAGTACTGTAATTACTGAATTAAAACATGCTATTACAGAATGACTAAAGAAAGTAAATACGGAACTAAATGTCCTGAACTGAAAGCATCAAAAACCACAAAATTGATATCCCCTTTGTTATATTTTTTTTTTTGATTTTACCTGCCTAAATAGATGTTTAGACATAATCAACTCTTAGCCTAAAACGATAAGGCTATCTGACAGATTAATTAATGACATCTTTGCCAAGATTCTAATTATCTTGCTAACATATTAAAATTTAACTTAACAGATCTGGAGTGATTTCTAAGAGCTTATCTTTTCATTCATGTATGCAAGCTTAACACGTAAGCTTGTATCTAATCAAATTTATAGGTAAGAAACCTATTATTTGTCCTTAATAAAGTTGACTTAGAACACTAATCTACTAAGATTCTAAAGATATTCTAATAGTTAGGGATCTATGTTCTAAACTATAATTCTATATTTTAAATCTTACTAAGGGATTTATACAGAGATCCAAACTAAATACTTGGGTCTAAAGGTTAACTGATCAATAAGTATTCGAGATCTATGATATAACCTCAACTTCTTTACTAGACTAAGCATACTATCAAACTTAAGGTTTCTTAATACATAACTAAGCCTTCAAATTCCAATTTAATACTAAGATTAGGATGCACTAAAAATAAATCTACTCCATCTAGATTAAGGGATTAAAGATGCTGAAAGGATTAGACTTAGAATTTAACAACTTAAATGATTTAAATCACATTCTAAGGTCACACTACTGAATTTATAGATCTAATTCCACTAATTGGGTATTGTTGACTATTTGATTATAACATTAATACTTTAAATCCTAAGAGTTGATTTTACCAAGCAAGGTTCCAAATCTATATTTTTTTGTTTTAATAGGTAGGTTATTGTCCAATGAGTCCATTAACACTTTAAACACCTATTTTGGATTGTTACAAATGCTAATGTTTACTAATCAGGATCTATCCTTAAGTAATGGATAATCCCACAATCTAAGGTTGAATGACCTCAAGATTATTTTAGTTGACTTTAGAATAACTAAACCTATCTTTATTTGCTAAAATCAAATTATCTATACCAAGATTAGTGGTCTAAGCCAATAAGAGAAAGTTTGACCTAATTCTAAGGGTGGATGGTCATTAATTAGACATAAAAGCTAACTTGATCAAAGGGTCTCTAATCAAAAATCTAAGCATATCTTACTGATCTACACAACATAAAGAAAGGATTGATAGTAAGAGTGCTAAAATTGAAGTTCTCTGAGTTCTAAATTAAGCTAACCAATATTAATGGTCATTAAAACATGATTAGCCAAATTAATTATAAAAAATTATATTCAACATTACATTTAGGATTTCCTCTGTCTACTGAGAAAAACAAGACCTTAATCATCAATTTTGGTTAAGTAGTTATCTTAATAATTACTAATTTTTAAATTAGTATTGAATTAAAAAATCTAATGACATAAATAGTAATTTTATTTCATATTCAAATTCTTCATAATTTATTGTTCAATTTGGTATATAAGTTCATTAAATTTGGATTCATATTGATTGAAATATTCCAAACCATAATTTCCATTCATTTTCAAAAGACTAGAACTTTAGGATTTATGAATTTTAAATGAAATAATTTCACTTCGGTGCTCAGCTTTTGTCAGGTCGACCGAGACCTAACAAGCTGGTTACTTCAGAATCCACACAGGTTGACCGGGACCCAATAGGCTGAGTACTATTGAACAACACGGGTCACGAGCGACCCGACCCGCACTGTTTGCCTCCTTCGTCCTACATGAGAGGCAAAGCTATAATTTAGGGTTTCAAAGAAACCCTAAATCTTTAGCACTCAGTGCGCCAAAACTGCCATTTAATGGCTCAAAACTCTCCTACAACTGAGCTCTATACGCACAGCTATGAATCTCTATCTGAGGTTCACTAAATCGGCTAGACCTCATTCCTTTATTCCAAATTCTAGGGCTTAGTGTGGAAGGGAATTCCCCTCCACAGTCTACCACTCGAGCACAACTTAATCTCGACACATCGTTTGTATCACAGTTAATCCAAGAAGCACCTCCATGTCTTGGGAGAGAGCCTAGATCGATGGGGTGTCACTACTGCTTGGGAACTGTATCCCACTATACATGCTCGAGCTGATTGCACCTTGATCAGGTTCAATCATACCCGATCAAGTTTCCAATTAGCCTAACACTAAACATAATGGAAATTAGAGCATCCATGTATGAGTGAAATCCATTGAGTACTCAAAAGAGGAGTACTTGAGTTCATCTGATTTCAATTTGCATAGAGCTCCATACATAGAATTTGAACTCAATTTAACTATTGCCATTGCCCAGCTACTTTCAGGGTCTACAATAGTTGACCAAGGATCACCAAGGAGGTAGCAAAAGGTCGTCAAAGGTTGTTGTCATCAGATTCAACATATAAAGGTCATCGAGGTCACAAGAGAAGGAGAAAAATTGAGAGCAATGAGGAAGGAGTTTTAAGCACTCACTACTCCATTTCTTGGGCTGGAAAACTTGTATGGCGATCGGGGATCGAAGTTCGAGAGTCTTTAAAGAACAATTCATCTCAATTGAAAATATAAACATTTTTATAATTCAAAAAGGACATAATAAAATAAAATAATATAATCCACAGTCCTTTTATACATAGAGCCAAAACATATATGAAAAGTTATATCAGTTTGAATTTTTACAAAATAAGAAATAAAATATCTACATTCTTCTGCTTCTTCTTCTTATAAATTTGGCAGATCTTCTTAGCTTTTTAATTATCAAAACCTGAAAAATTCAGTTTACCAGTCAGGTAGGAGTACGCAAATTGTTCTTATAAGAATAAATCTAGCATCCTATAATAGGTATGAATCACATATAAAAATGACTGAAAATCTGCATGTAAATAAAGCAATTGACAAATTCATTTTCTGCCCTGCAAAATAGCTGTGAAAATCAACATATATAAAATAAATTTTATCAAAAGCATTTGTAACAATAAGTTGAGTCCGGAGACCCCTAAGCCCAAATGGGTAAACCCATAGGCATAATCTGTAGGAAGCTTATCTCGCCACCCGTCGGTAGCTTAATCAAATTAGGAACTGATGGTGTGTCTTTTCTTTGGATTTGCCTACTTCCTATAAGAGGCTAAATCCCTCCACATAACTCCCAGGGGCTTGCTAGGTAGCCCAATCTGTACAGATTCCAGTTTTGCATTCCACCCTCCAAAGACAAGCACCACAAAATATATATAAATTCTTTTTATTACATGCTTTTTGATATAATTCTTTTGCAGATTAAAATGCGATAAGCAGTGCAAATAATACTCAAATGGAAAATGGCTCAAATAAGAATACTGAAATAAGACTTATAAGTAAATCTGCGTACCTGACTGTTTTGATAAAATCAACTAAATTTAATTTCTTTGATCTGCCAAAATAATGAAATTTATTAATTTAATATTTTTATTATGGTTTGCAGTATTATAACTACTTTGATTATTTGAATTTTTTTTTATTAAGTTTATATAATTATTTATGCCTTATAAGGTTAAATAGGGAATTTGACCTTATAAGGGCATTTTAGTAATTTTACCTTTAAAATAATACCAAATTTATGTTAGTTTATTGAAGATTATGTTCTAAGGTTTCTATAGAGTCCAAAATTATCAAATTCTGATATAAATTGGTTAAGTTATAGCTATTCTAATTTCTAGGATTAATATTTAAGGTTTATTATAATTAGAGAGTGATTAGTGATTTTTGTCACAAATCTATTAAATTAATTATATAAATAGGTTCTTAATTTACTTTATGAGTCATTTAAAATTGAAATTACTTAATTTGGATTATTATATTTGCTAATATTCACTAATCAAGTTTTTAGAGTAATTAAGATTATTAGGAGATCTAACTATTGGATTCTAAATATTTTTGCAGTTTACTGAAATTTAGGTTTTTCTGATCTAAATAGATATTTAGATCACTTAATTTGGAGCTAAATTGACTAACTTATGGCTATTTGAAATTCTAGGTTAAATTAGGGTTATGTTCTAATTATGATTAATTTAATTTTAATCCAAACAACAAAATTAATATTTCTAAAATATTCCTTAGATTTTTTTGATTAATTTGGTATATTAAATTGTATAATTTGGTTAAGTATTCTAAGAGTTATGGGTTTTTATAGTTTTTAAGATTTTATTTGATTAAATGTATTTATCATTATTTAATTCAGAAATATTTATTTTATCTGTTTTTAGATATATTACTATATTTATTTTATTATTTGTTTAATTATTAAGATTTATTACTTTAGATATTTTTATAATTAATTCTGATTTGGTATTTATATATATATATATATATATATATATATTAATATGTGTTTATTATTGTTTTATAATTTATTTTGTTTGCTTTTATGTATATATTTTTTTTACTGTTTATTTACATATCTAAATTATATTGATTAATATTTTTAATTAATTAATTTTAATTTTTCCATTTATATATGTATATATTAGTTTTTATTTTAATATTAATTATAAATTTCTATATTTTAATCATTAGTTTACTATTTTAATTTAATTATTAAATATATATTTATTAAATATTATTTTATCATATTTATTTAAAATTTTTTTTTTATTATTATTGTATGATAATATTTTTGTTTTACTGTATTTTGATTTGTTTATTTTACTGTATACATTATCATTAGTTTTAAAATTATAAGAATTTAATTTAAATATATATATATATATATATATTTTAATTAATCTGTTTTTATTTATATTATTTTATGAATATTTTTTTGTTATTATATATTATGTATATATATATATAAGTATATCTGTTTTATTAAAATATAATTAAAGATTTTTATTTTAACTTTTCTGCAGGATTAGACTGCTGTGGGTCCTACCAGGGCCACCTGGCGCTTCGCTATTCACCGAGTATCAGCAGGTGGGCCCTACGGAGCAGATGGTTCAGACAGTGGCGGGCCCCACGCTGACGTGTCCAGACCTGATTTGTTTGAGACTGTCGTGTGGGGCCCATGACTTTAAATGGTGGAACAGGTTGGCCACGCGTCAGGCTAGCCACGCGGCGCTCCCAGCTCACTCCAGATCAGCCGTTAGGTCCCGCAGCATGCCACGTAGCCGGGGCAAACCGGACCGTGTAGTGGACAGAAAAATGAACCGGTCTCATCTGACCGGTTCGCTCGAGGAAGACCCTTCGTCTTCCTTAGCGAAATTAGGGTTTTCGCGATTTTAAGATGATTTGGTGCGATCGATCGATGATTCGATCGATCGCACCAATTATTAGATGCGATTTAAAGTGCTGAAGTAGAAGAGGAAGGTAGAGAGTACCTTAGGGTTCTTAGATGCGATCGGATAAACAAAATAGAAGAAGCCGGACGTTCTTCAAACTTTCTAGTTAATGGAAACCTTAATACTAACAGGTGGGGGGTTTTAAATGAGGATTTGAAGGCTTGGAAGCGATGCTTGGCGCGTGGAGAGGCGACCAGATGACGTGCGTCTGAACCCTAGCTACGTGGAGGTCTCGCGTTCTTTCGCGAGGGAGACGTGCGAGAGCCGTCCGATCGAGAGATCGGACGGTTCAAAAGAGCCGTCTGATCAAACGGTAGAAATAAAGTAATTGGATGGCGTTTCTTTAATGATAACGGTGCCGTTAAGTATAATTTAATAATTAATTTTTTAATTTAATTTAATCAATTTAATTAATTAAACTTAATTTAATAATTATTTTCCAAAAATTTTAAAAATACCAATCCTAGCTAATTGAGGTCTTCTGAAAATAATGGCGCACTCGGATTTTTGATTCGACGAGTATTTAATTACTCGAATTTTTGGGTATTTAAATAATATTAAAATATTTGCCAAAAATTTAATGACTTCCAAATGTGTTCAAAATTTCACTCTTAGCTAATTTGGGGATGGTGAACGCAATGGTGAGATCAGATTTTCAATTTGAGGTCAAAATTATTTAAATATTAATAAACAATTAGAAATAAAGTTTTGATATTTTACATTCTCTCCAACTTAAAAGAGATGTCGTCCCGACATCAATCTAAAATTTAAAGAGATTTACAAGATTTAGAGTCACTTACTAGTGAAAAAGTGAGGATATGCTTTCCTCAAACTTGATTCTTCTTCCCATGTGGCTTCTTCTTTACGGCAATTCTTCCATCTAACCTTTATCATGGGAATGGATTTACTCCTTAACTTCCTTTCATCTCGATCTAGAATCTCTTCTGGTTCGATCACATTGCTAAGACTTGGTTGCAAATTGATATCTTCTACTTCCACTCTCATTGAAGGTTTAGATAGACATTTTCTTAGGGAGGAGATATGAAATACATCGTGCATTAGACTCAGATGTGCTGGAAGTTTGATTTGATATGCCACCTGGCCTACTCTTTTCAAAACTTCAAAAGGTCCAATAAATCTTGGACTTAATTTCCCAGAAACTCCAAATCTGGAAACTCCTCCGAATGGGTTCACTTTCAAATATACAAAATCTCCAACAGAAAATTCAATATGATGATGATGAGCATCAAAAAACTGCTTCTGCCTGTCTTGAGCTGCTTTCATTCGATGCTGAATTATCTTTATCTTTTCTGTTGCCTGAAGCATCAAATCTGATTTTAATATCCTATTTTCTCCAACACTATTCCAGGATAAGGGAGTGATACACTTCCTCCCATAAAGGGCTTCATAAGGAGCCATTCCTATGCTTGTCTAAAAACTATTATTATAAGAGAATTCAATTAATGGAAGGTGATCATCCCAACTTCCTCCAAAATCTAGGACACAAAGGCGAAGAAGATCTTCTAGAGTTTGATTTACTCTCTCAATTTGTCCATCAGTCTGTGGGTGAAAAGCTGTACTCATACAGAGCTGTGAACCAAGATCTTGATGAACTGCCTTCTAGAACTTTGAAGTGAATCTACTATCTCTATCGAAAATGATGGTTTTTGGAATACCATGCAATTTTACTATCTTTTTTAGATAGATTCTTGCCAATTTATCTACTGAATCTGTTTGCTTAATGGGTAAAAAGTGCACTGATTTGGTAAGCCTATCCACAATTACCTAAATAGAATCATTATTGGATTTTGAATGAGGAAATCCAGTAATAAAATCCATGGAAATATCTTCCCATTTCCATTGAGGTATAGCTAGAGGTTGAAGTAATCCACTTGGTTTCTGATGTCCTGCTTTTACCAGGTTACAGGCTTCACATTTTGATATGAATTCAGCTATACTTCTTTTCATTCTTGGCCACCAAAAATGTAGTTTCAAGTCTTGATACATCCTATTATTTCTAGGATGAATTGAGTATCTAGACTGATGAGCTTCTTTCAATACTTTAGATCTTAGCTCATTATTATTTGGTATCCATATTCTGGATCCACACCAAATATTCTTATTTGAATCTAAATTCAATTCTAAGTGCTTTCCTGATTGAATGGATACAGATAAGATGCTATATTCTTCATCAAAATATTGAGTTCTTTAATCTCATCCATTAATAAACATTTTACAGTCATCTGAAATAGCTTAGCAATTGATGGCAATATGACTTCTAATTGAAGATTTTCTATTTCCTTGAGTAATATATGATTAAAAGTCAAAATATGCAAATATGAAACTGCCTTTCGACTTAATGCGTCTGCTACTACATTTGCTTTGCCAGGATGATATCAAATTGATAAATCATAGTCTTTGATTAATTCTAACCATCTTCGCTATTTTAAATTGATCTCTTTCTGAGTAAAAATATACTTCAAACTTTGGTGATCTGTGAAGACTTCACATTTTACTCCATACAAACAATGTCTCCAGATCTTTAATGCAAAGACTATTGCAGCTAACTCCAAGTCATGAACTGGATAATTCTTCTCATGGATTTTAAGCTGTCTAGAAGCAAAAGCTATCACTTTTCCTTCTTGCATGAGAACACAGCCTAATCCAATACCAGAAGTATCACAATAAATCTGATATTTTTTTCCTTCAACTGGTAGAACTAAAATAGGAGCTGAGGTTAAACATTCTTTTAATTTCTTAAATGCTGATTCACAAGATGAGTCCCAAACATAAGATACATCTTTTTGAGTGAGACGAGTAAGAGGGACTGCAATCTGAGAGAAGTTCTTAACAAACTTGCTGATAGTACCTAGCTAAACCCAAGAAGCTTCTTATTTCTGTTACTGAAGTAGGTTGGGGCCAATCTTGAATTGCACTTATCTTGCTGGGGTCAACTGATATTCCCTCTTTACTAATTATATGGCCTAATAAGGCGACTGAGTGAAGCCAAAATTCACATTTTGAGAACTTGGCATATAGTTGATGTTGTCTTAATATGTTCAAGGTGATTCTAAGATGCTCTTCATGTTCCTTAGCATTCTTAGAATATATTAATATATCATCAATAAAAATGATAATAAAAGAATCTAGATAGGGTTTCATTATTTGCTGCATTAGATCCATAAAATAAGATGGGACATTTGTTAACCCAAACGGCATTACTAAAAATTCATAATGCCCATATCTCGTTCTGAATGCAGACTTAGGAATATCTTCATCTTTGATACGAAGTTAGTGATAACCAGATCTCAAATCAATCTTAGAAAATATGGAAGCACCAACTAACTAATCAAATAAATCATCTATTCTTGGTAATGGGTATTTGTTCTTAATAGTAACCTTAATCAATTCCCGGTCATCGATACATAATCGCATACTTCCATCTTTCTTCTTAACAAATAAAATTGGGGCTCCCTAAGGAGAATTACTTGGTCTTATAAATCCTTTTTCAGTTAATTCTTGAAGTTGATTCTTAAGTTCTTCTAATTCTTTGGGTGCCATTCTGTATGGAGCTTTAGGTAAAGGATTCATTCCTTGACTTAAATCAATACTAAACTCCACTTCTCTTTGAGGTGGCAAACCTGGAAGTTCATCTGGAAATACATCTGTATATTCTCTTACTACAGGAGTCTCTTCTAAGGTTGTAGTTTTATCTTCAGAACTTGAGAGTAGGGTTAGGAATATAGGATACTTCTTTCTAATGAATTTCTCAATCTTGTTTGCTGGGATAAGACTAATAATTGCACTTCTTTGACCAATAAAGGTTACTCTCTTATTTTTATTATAAATATATACCCTCTTCTTTGCACAATCAATCAGTGCCTTATTTTGACTCATCCAGTCCATCCCAAGGATAATATCAGAACTGGTTATAGGGATGACTGTAAGTTTAGCTTCCCAAGAATTTCCATTTATATATAACTTACAATTACAGAAGATGTTTGTTTCTAAGAACTCTCCTGATGGTAGATTAACTTTAAGAGCTGAAGAAAGTTGTTCTACTGATAGTGAATGTTGTTGAACTATTTTTGATGCAATAAAAGAATGCGTGGCTTCGGAATCAAAAAGAACTGTACAAGGGTACTGAAATAATAAAATGGTACCTGTGACCACATCAGGTTCCTCTTTGGCCTCTTCTTGAGATAAATTAAATATTCTGGCCTGGGCTTGATTGTTTCTTGGATTACTGGAAGATGCAACATTGTTTCCTTGGTTAACTGATGGTCTTCCTTGATTCTTCATAATTGCTTTTCCTTGATTTGGGATTTGATATCCATTGACTGTATAAGTGGCTCAGCAGAATTTTATGGGATGATTTGTTCTTCCACATCGGTGGCATTGTCCCTCACCGGTAAAACATTTATATGTACTATGAATTCTTCCACAAAACCTGTAAGTATTTGGTGTTCTCGGAGCAGGTCTACTTGAGTTACCTTGAATATTATACACTTTTCCTTGAGGTATGGAGAATTGCTGCCTCTTGGATTGAAAATGAGGGGAGAATGCTGGTCTTTTCATCCTGGAAGAATACTGCTCTTCTTGAGCTTCCATAAGTTTAGCTTTCTCTACTAGTTTGGCAAAATTTAAAATCTGAAGAGGAATCAAAATATGTTGAAAGTTATTCCTTAATCCATTAAGGAATAAATGACATCTGACTTCTTCAGTAGTAACCATTTCTGGAGCAAAGCTGGCTAGACGAGTGAACTCTTCCTCATATTCTGTTACTGTGTGACTTCCTTTCTTTAGATTCAATAACTCTTTTCTCATTGTCTGCCTGGCAGATCGAGGCACATATTTGTTTAAAAATGTTTTCACGAATTCCTCCCATTGTATCTCTTCTTCTGATCTATTCTGGAATGTGGTGTTCTTGGTCGTCTTCCACCACTTCTCAGCAGCTTCTGTCAGAAGGTAAGTAGCTAGAGATACCTTCTGGTCTTCTGAGCTCTTTGCACATTTAAACTCCTTTTCTATTCTTTGAATCCACTCCTCAGCTTGGTAAGGAGTTGCTTTGCCATTAAATCTGGGAGGCTGAAGTTTAATAAATACTTGCATGTCTTCATTTACTGCTTTCTCTGAATAGGATGAGAGTTCTGGATTTGTTGACTGTTCATGAATTGACTCATCATATTCATGAATTGGAGCATTTGATTTGCTCCACTATGATCAAAGGGATAGACTGCTTCAACATTAGGTGAAATAGTCTCATTGTGACTAGGAGTGTTTTGAGGAACATTTTCCTCCTGTGATTGATTGATTGTTGTTGTTGTTATTGTTGTTTTGACTATCCATAATCTGGGAAATAATAAACTATACTTAGTTGGCTCTCCAACTTAAAATCTAACTTCTAATAACTTAGTAACTGTATTCATATAGTTGGCTCTTAATTGAATTATTCCTTAAATAGTCTCAAACTTTGCTCTGATACCAATTTCTGTGGCGACCGGGGATCGAAGTTCGAGAGTCTTTAAAGAACAATTCACCTCAATTGAAAATATAAACATTTTTATAATTCAAAAAGGACATAATAAAATAAAATAATATAATCCACAGTCCTTTTATACATAGAGCCAAAACATATATGAAAAGTTACATCAGTTTGAATTTTTACAAAATAAGAAATACAATATCTACATTTTTCTGCTTCTTCTTCTTATAAATTTGGCAGATCTTCTTAGCTTTTTAATTATCAAAACCTAAAAAATTCAGTTTACCAGTCAGGTAGGAGTACGCAAATTATTCTTATAAGAATAAATCTAGCATCCTATAATAGGTATGAATCACATATAAAAATGACTGAAAATCTGCATGTAAATAAAGCAATTGCCAAATTCATTTTCTGCCCTGCAAAATAGCTGTGAAAATCAACATATATAAAATAAATTTTATCAAAAGTATTTGTAACAATAAGTCGAGTCCGGAGACCCCTAAGCCCAAATGGGTAAACCCATAGGCATAATCTGTAGGAAGCTTATCTTGCCACCCGTCGGTAGCTTACTCAAATTAGGAACTGATGGTGTGTCTTTCCTCTGGATTTGCCTACTTCCTACAAGAGGCTAAATCCCTCCATATAACTCCCAGGGGCTTGCTAGCTAGCCCAATTTGTACAGATTCCAGTTTTGCATTCCACCCTCCAAAGATAAGCACCACAATATATATATAAATTCTTTTTGTTACATGTTTTTTGATATAATTCTTTTGCAGATTAAAATGCGGTAAGCAATGCAAATAATACTCAAATGGAAAATGGCTCAAATAAGAATACTGAAATAAGACTTATAAGTAAATTTGCGTTCCTGATTGTTTTGATAAAATCAACCAAATTTAATTTCTTTGATCTGCCAAAATAATGAATTTTATTAATTTAATATTTTTATTATGGTTTGCAGTATTATAACTACTTTGATTTATTTGAATTTATTTTTATTAAGTTTATATAATTATTTATGCCTTATAAGGTCAAATTGAGAATTTGACCTTATATGGGCATTTTAGTAATTTTAACCTTAAAATAAAACAAAATTTATGTTAGTTTATTGAAGATTATGTCCTAAGGTTTCTATAGAGTCCAAAACTATCAAATTCTGATATAAATTGGTTAAGTTATAACTATTCTAATTTCTTGGGTTAATATTTAAGGTTTATTATAATTAGAGAGTGATTAGTGATTTTTGTCACAAATCTATTAAATTAATTATATAATTAGATTCTTAATTTACTTTATGAGTCATTTAAAATTGAAATTACTTAATTTGGATTATTATATTTGCTAATATTCACTAATCAAGTTTTTAGAGTAATTAAGGTTGATTAGGAGATCTAACCGTTGGATTCTAAATATTTTTGTAGTTTACTGAAATTTAGGTTTTTCTAATCTAAATAGATATTTGGATCACTTAATTTAGAGCTAAATTGACTAACTTATGACTATTTAAAATTCTAGAATAAATTAGGGTTAGGTTCTAATTGTGATTAATTTAATTTTAATCCAAACAGTAAAATTAATATTTCTAAAATATTCCTTAGATTTTTTTGGTTAATTTGGTATATTAAATTGTATAATTTGGTTAAGTATTCTAAGAGTTACGGGTTTTTATAGTTTTTAAGATTTTATTTGATTAAATGTATTTATCATTATTTAATTCAGAAATATTTATTTTATGTGTTTTTAGATATATTACTGTATTTATTTTATTATTTGTTTAATTATTAAGATTTATTTTCTTTAGATATTTTTATAATTAATTATGATTTGGTATTTATATATATATATATATATATATTAATATCTTTTTATTATTGTTTTATAATTTATTTTATTTGTTTTATGTATATATTTTCTTTATTGTTTATTTTCATATCTAAATTATATTGATTAATATTTTTAATTAATTAATTTTAAATTTTCCATTTATATATGTATATATTAGTGTTTATTTTAATATTAATTATAAATTTCTATATTTTAATCATTAGTTTACTGTTTTAATTTAATTATTAAATATATAATTATTAAATTTTATTTTATCATATTTATTAAAAATTTTTTTTTTTATTATTATTGTATTATAATATTTTTGTTTTACTATATTTTGATTTGTTTATTTTACTGTATACATTATCATTGGTTTTAAAATTATAAGAATTTAATTTAAATATATATATATTTTAAATAATTTGTTTTTATTTATATTATTTTATAAATATTTTTCTGTTATTATATATTATGTATATATATATATATATATATATAAGTATATCTGTTTTATTAAAATATAATTTAAGATTTTTATTTTAACTTTTCTGCAGGATTTGACTGCTGTGGGTCCTACCAGGGCCACCTGGCGCTCCGCTATTTGCCGAGGATCAGCAGGTGGGCCCTACGCAGCAGATGGTTCAGACAGTGGCGGGCCCCACGCTGACGTGTCCAGACCTGATTTGTTTGAGACTGTCGTGTGGGGCCCATGACTTTAAATGGTGGAACAGGTTGGCCACGCGTCAGGCTAGCCACGCGGCGCTCCCAGCTCACGCCAGATCAGCCGTTAGGTCCCGCAGCATGCCACGTAGCCGGGGTGAACCGGACCGGGTAGTGGACAGAAAAATGAACTGGTCGCATCTGACCGGTTCGCTCGAGGAAGACCCTTCGTCTTCCTTAGCGAAATTAGGGTTTTCGCAATTTTAAGATGATTTGGTGCGATCGATCGATGATTCAATCGATCGCACCAATTATTAGATGCGATTTAAGGTGCTGAAGTAGAAGAGGAAGGTAGAGAGTACCTTAGTGTTCTTAGATGGGGTCGGATAAACAAAATAGAAGAAGCCGGACATTCTTCAAACTTTCTAGTTAATGGAAACCTTAATACTAACAGGTGGGGGGTTTTAAATGAGGATTTGAAGGCTTGGAAGCGGTGCTTGGCGCGTGGAGAGACGACTAGATGACGTGCGTCTGAACCCTAGATTCGTGGAGGTCTCGCGTTCTTTCGCGAGGGAGACGTGCGAGAGCCGTCCGATCTCTCGATCGGACGGTTCAAAAGAGCTGTCTGATCAAACGGCAGAAATAAAGTAATTGGACGACGTTTCTTTAATGCTAACGGTGCCGTTAAGTATAATTTAATAATTAATTATTTAATTTAATTTAATCAATTTAATTAATTAAACTTAATTTAATAATTATTTTCAAAAATTTTTAAAAATACCAATCCTAGCTAATTGAGGGCTTCTGAAAACAATTGCGCACTTGGATTTTTGATCCGACGAGTATTTAATTACTCGAATTTTTGGGTATTTAAATAATATTAAAATATTCGCCAAAAATTTAATGACTTCCAAATGTGTTCAAAATTTTACCCCTAGCTAATTTGGGGATGGTGAACGCAATTGTGAAGTCAGATTTTCAATATGAGGTTAAAATTATTTAAATATTAATAAACAATTAGAAATGAAGTTTTGGCATTTTACAACTTGCAAGGAATAAGAAGGAGAATCGATTGGAGAAGGATGGCCAACAGTTGGGTCTGCGCGTGTGTGGCCATGCTGGCTGAGAATAATAGGGCACAGTGTCCTGTCGATCTCGACCATTGGATCATATTTGATAGCCTAGATCTGATCTTGAGATCCTAATTATGGCTAAAATGATTCTAACCATTGGATTTGACCTCTGATCCAACAGCTGGATCTAGATTAGGTGACGAAAGCTATGGGAGCCATTCGATCCAATCCATAACCATGGAATAGCCAAGATTGGGCCAATTCGTGTGGTGGAGGAGAGAGAATGAGTAACGGTGGTTAGCTGTTGGAACAGTGTTTAAAATTAAACTTTAAATAATTTAATTTATTTTAAATAGTCACTTTGACAAAATGGATTCAAAAATTCACCCATAGCTAATTTGGATGCTATGAATTCAAAAATGCGATCGCATTTTCGATTGGAGATCAATTTAATTTTCTTATTTTTCTAATTACATAAATTGAATAAAATATTCGATTGATTCAAATGATCTCCTTATTGAACCAAAACTTTGAGGTTTATTTTTAAAGATATTTAAAGACTAATGGAAGATATTTTAGACTAATTAAGATATGTTAAATTTTAGTAATAACTTTTGGTTGGTACATCATGGCTTCTACAAGTCAAAAGAGACATTTTGGACCTACACTTCCATCTAGAAAGCTGTTGTACACCGAGAGATCAGTATTTAATGCAATTTTTAGGTCTTGAAATTGACTCAGTGAAGCAAGGGGTCACATATAATGAAGCTTTCCAGCAACACTTTTCAATTATCAGGGTGATGATCTTGACACTCCAATTAAGAGCAAAGGTGGATGATGGCTAAGGTAACGGTGAAGCTCCAATTTAAAGTTCAAGGTTTGAGGCCAATTCAATAGGTTATGAGATCCTCTACAATGGGCTCTTAGCCAATTACAGCTTCATCGAGGGGGCTGTCAGGTTTGGGTTTCCAATGTGGATAAAGGCAAGATTAGCTATGGGTATTTTCAAAAGATGTTTAGTTGAGGAGGGTGAAGCTTCAATACAATTTTAATCAAATGATTTATATTTCACTCACGGTGCGCATATAGTCATATCAGATCTGATGATCCAATGGTCTAGATCTAACTCACCTGCTTTTTCAGAATTTTTTTATTTAAGAAAATTTCAAATCTCATGGAAGAATAAATTAATTTAGCACATAATGTATTTTATATATTTTAATTCAATATAAGTTCAAAAATTATGAATTTTTACTAGTTTATGTATCATCGGATCAAATCGGATGATCCAATAGTCAAGATCTAACCCTCTTTTCTAATAATAATTTTTGTATTTAAATAAATTGTAGATCTAAGGAGACAAATTTAATTTAATACACATTATATATTTTATGTATTTTTTATTCAATTTAAATTCAAAAATTATGAAATATTTACTGGTTGTATATTTTGAAATAGGAGAATTTAATAAAGACAAATATTTGGGTTTTGGAATATACTTTTAATTTTAAAATTAAGACTTTAATCTTTCAAAATTCATTTTATGATATTCTTTGATCCAAATAGTCTTAAATCTAGACCATATGTTCCTCATGAGTTGCTTGATTTAATGCAATAATCTTCAAAATTTTCTTATAAATCATTTTAGGATTATTTCAAAATTTTAATTAACTTTAATTAAAGCAAATTAAGCTAGTTTAGTTAGGCTTAATAACATTAGGTTGTTAAACCTAAAGAGATTTGCTTTGTATTGGGAGCATTATAGTGAACACGAGGGTTGGCCATTTCCCAATCATTTCTACGAGTTGTGTTAATGCATTTTAGTTTAATTGAGCTAATATATTGATCAATTTTGTTAGTAGATGTTAGTATTGCACTATCCTTTCATTGAAAAGTTGATTATGCAACTTTTGGATGATTTTGTAACTTAGAATGGCATCATAGAAATGACTTGGAACCTTGCAATTATTGGATTGTTTAGTAATATGAGATTGTCATACCTAGTTAATTAATTGTGCAAGTAATAATCTTATTATTTTGTTTGTTTAACATTTGTTGTTAAACAAAAAAAAATTTATAATTCATGAAGATCAAGTTATAGTCATCAAAATTTTATACATTTATATTATATTCTCATATTAACATAAAAGTTATGTTAGAACAATAAATGTTCAATCACTCTAGTATGCATACTACTTGTAAGGCATTTTGTATACTTGTACAAGTCATCAATGCATGAGTTTGTATACTTGACATTATTATGATCAAGACAATATAGCCTTGCTATTAGACTATTATATGGTATTGATACAATATTTCATGAAGCATGTCAATGAAATGTTAAATGAATCAAATAATAATTTTGCAACTATATTCAATTAGTGTTATCTTGTCTTACATTGGGTTCCCTAAATTATTAATTTGTTTGGATGGGCTGGATGCCCAAATGCCCAAGCACTCCACACCCATATGTGGACTGGCTTTTTCCCATAACTGGATAGGATCAGGTTAAATCTGCTTTAAAGGATTCGTACTATTTGTATGCCTCATTTGGCACCTAGGCGCATGACTATGCACTGCCAGGCACATTCAAAGACCTTGTGTATACCCTCTACCCTCATTTAACAATTTAAATCTTTTGAGTTAAACACAATTACAATACCAAAATTTGAGGTATTGTAAGTACCTAAAGAGTTTAGAATTGTGTTAGTAGTGTTATAGTGAGCTGTTGGTGTTTCATTTCTAATCCTTTCCATGAGTTATGAGAGTTACCTTTTAATCTAAATAAATTATTTTATCATTCAATTATATTAGTTGATATTAATATTGCACTATATTTTTATTAAAATATTGATTATGCCTTAATTGTTGGATACTTTGTAACTTATAATGGCATCATTAAATTTGTTACATTGATAACAAGCCTCTAGGATATTTCTAAAAAAATGATGTAGGGTATGAATTTCTTATTGATGAAAAAATGAAATGATAAACATTTCAGATATACCACAAGGTCATGTCATGAATATCTTACATGCCAATCATTTCATGAAATTCTTCATGAATATATATATATATATATATATATATATATATATATATATATATGTGTGTGTGTGTGTGTGTGTGTGTGTGTGTGTGTGTGTGTGTGTGTGTGTGTGTGTGTGTGTGTGTGTGTGTATGACATTTGGAAGAATAAAGTGAATGAAAAATCATTTTCTTCCTCCTTTGTGAATATGGTGCTCTTGCGTGAGTATTCATGAAGTGGTATGAATAATCACTTCAACCTTGTGCACGAGCGTAGTGGCAAAGACACTTGGATCTGTATAATGCTGGTAATCTATCTTGTGTTAATGTTGATAGTCATCACTCCCCTTAGGTCTGCATAATCAAAGGCCTTGAATTTGTATATAGTCGTCAAGAACCCAAAGTGTGGATAATCTTGAAACTTATCTTATATTTGTTGTATTTTCTTCTTTACTTATATCTTCTTGTTGTGATTCATTATTCCCCAACAAATCCTTAGAGTTTCCTTCCATTTCCTCCCGTTTTATGCAAAGCTGATTTCAAATCATGCATTGTGATATAGTTTCATTCACTTCTTTCTCCACAATATAAAACCCTAAAATATCACAAAAATATTATTGTTTCAATTTCATAACATTAAGTCCATCACCCCCTGAAATTTCGAGTTAATCCGACATAATTTTGTTCACCAAAAGTCTTCCCGTACTCTCCAAATTCATGTATACAATCCTAGCACCTTAACCTTAATCATTTTTTCGTATCATAGCCAAGTTTCATGGCTAGAATTATAGAGAATTTCATGTTGAAAGTTTACATATTTTTCAGAATTTTTGGAATTTGTTTGACCCCATAACGGGGTCATTTACAACCGCCCAATTTCACCGCCACCACCCTCCGCCGTTGCTGCCTCGCTGTCGAGACCTTCGTCGCACCCTTTTGAGAACCATCAGTCCGCAGTCCGCAGGAATCGGACTGACCCGAATCGACTTGAACCAACCAAACCCACCTGAACCAAACCTGCCCGAGCCCATCTACCCGCACGCGCGCCGGCATGCACACACTATCTCGTGCATGCACGCACCCCAGTTTGAACACGCTCCCGTGAGCATTTCTTTGTCACACCAACTTCTAATGCTCCATTCTCCATATACTAACCTCCGATTATAGTGCAGATGGTGTCGTTAGAAAGCTAATATTCTTAGCTGCACTCTCATGACATTCAAAAGAGATTTGAGCACTCAATAGAGGAGTAAAGCTAGAAGTTTCGATTCATAAGCGAGGATCTGCTTTCCCTCATGTGAGCTTAGTACTTCTCCCAAAAGGCAGAGTACTTGAACACAATCCTAATGCGATTTGGAATAATAAACTGCCATGAGAGGATATTTTGTTGTCATATGAGAAGTTCGGATGATCAACTATGCGGAGAGGTTTTCTTAGTGGGGGAAAATCTGATACAAGATGGCAAGTACTTGTGAAGAAGAAGGTCCACGACTTAAGCCTTTGTATGGAGCTTAGTTGTTGGGGATTGATTTATATTTGAGTCACATAATATTTGTTTTTTTTTTCGAGTCATGTTGTGACCCTAATCATGTTATATTTAATTTTGTTTCTATTTATGTTATATTTATGTGTTGGTAGAATGTGAAATGACACCTTAAAATATGATGGGGGTACCTTGATGCAATACAAAAACCTACACGATATCATGTGGTGACAAGAGCATACTCAAGGAGCTTGAAGGACCGAAGACATTTTTGGATTCATCATATTTAAATTTTATTTGCTTAAATTTTTTTGGGTTTTTTTTTTAAGCATTTGTGTTTTTTTTTTAACATTTGTGTTTTTAAGCTTTATTTTGGGTGTTGGGAATGTAAAATATCACCCAAAAAAATGTGACATGACCTTATTATAATTATTATTATCGTTGGTTAGAATTAGGGGATGACTGCTATATATACATTATTTAAACCCTAATTTCGGATAGTTAAATGAAAATACATAATTTTGGCTTGAGAGTTTGTTTGGCGTGGATAATCAATAAAAACCCTCTTCGGTTATCGAAGACCTTGAAGGTGTGCATAACCTTCAAGAATCCAAGGTGTGGATAATATTGAAGTTATTTTTCTTTTATTTTTTTATTTTTTGCTTGGATTCATAGTATTCTTGTTAGCTTTTGTTTCCATTTCATTTCGTTCAAATTTGCCCCCTTTTAGGCCTTCAAATGTCCCTCCTACAAAATCACGCATAATCCGACATCATCTCACTTCCTTGTGCATAACTTTCTTAAACGTACAACAAATCATACAAAAAAAAATTCTATAGATATTTAACATACACCACAACATTCTCCTAAAGTTTTAGGTCAATTTGAGATCATTTGGCCACCAAAAGTCTTTTAAAAATCATCAAAATTATATCTACAATACTACCACCATACCCTCATCAATTTTGGTATTAGAGCCAAATTTCTTGCTAGGATTGTAGAGAATTTCGTACTAAAAATGTACAAATTTATTTCGTAACTTATGGATTTTTTTTGCCCTTTTTCGACCCCAAAAACTCCAAGAGGGTCATTTTCCGGCCATCACCGGCCGCCGCGAACACCTGTTACCGCCACTACCAACTGAACTGACGTGGTCGTTTCGTGAACCATCGACACACTTCTCCCAGCCCACGAACCCGACCATTTGTGAACCGTTGGCCCGCTACTCCCAACCAGTTGAGCCTGTAGGCCCAGACCGCATCTAGCAAGCCGCCCGCGCGCACGCAAGCGCCCGCCAACACATGTACGCGCTCACCTTAACCTGCAGAGCAGCCTTCTTTCCACACGCCGACTTACGACGCTTCGTTCTCCACCATCCAAGATTTGATTTCAATGTTGTTAACACCGTTGAAAAATTGAGATCTAACTAACTATTTTTGTATGTCTGCGCTTACACGCAAGTGCACATGATTTGAAGTAATATTTGGGATGGTGAGATTCCAAAATTTTATCGTCCTATCGGAACAGTATTGGTTTTGTTACTAAAATATACTAGAATTGACTACTGTTCAAATGATGATTTAGTTTTGTTGATAATTTGGTCCAAATCTTAGCAAGCAAAATTTCTTTTATCATAAACTACTTTTAGAGAAAATAGAGAGAGTTAGGTTTTAGAATGCAACTTATCAAAATTTGTGTAAGTACTCTCTCAATATTGATTTAGTTTAAATGAAATGAACTATCTGTCTAATCGATAGACATAATCTTTTATGGGGTGTCCCTCAAATTGACTAGATCTAACCTCATGTAAACGCTCAATCACGGCACTTAGATTTTCATGTGATTTTTAGTGATTTAATTCAACACTTACAACTAAGTTATTAAATTTACAATTGAGTTTTTTTCAATCACATGAACTTGATTCCACTAATGGCTCACATGCAATTAATTTTAGATTTAGCTAAAGAGATTATTAATTAGGCTACATGGGCTATGGCACATTACCTTGAGCACAGAATGCATCTTACTCTTTGCTTAAACCTAAAATGAGCCATGAAGTTCAACTAGTGGCTAACTTCTCAGCTCAGCATGATAGCGTGCAATAAATGTCGTTATGCACCAAATTCTCGCATAAGCTGATGGTGAGCTATGGAGCTCAGAGATTATTTAATATTCATGCCTCGATTAATCTAATTAGAACTAAGGGGTTGCACTGGTCATTATCGCACAGCTAATGCTGTCATTGACATTAGCGGCCCAAACCTTTGGCTCTCAATGAATTAAGAGCTCAATGAATTTCACAGATCTAAATTCAGTCATTTATCGAGATATTTTTATATTAATATTTATTAATCCAATCCATTCATCACAGCATTTAAATCAAAGATAAAAATACTTTTATTGATAATTTGAGAGTACAATACTTTCTATTTCTTGATTCGCTACATGCCTACACCCAACCCTCCCCAAAAAGGGTTTAAGCTATCATTAAATAGAAAACACAAAAAATATATACAAGTACTAGTAAGCATTTGTATGGCTCTTATAGAAAAGAAAGATAAGTTAGAAGGTAATACGATACAGGGAACTGCTGTCGCATTTACCAGCTTGTCTTCCCTCCTCACAGCTCTTCTTCCTCGCGTATAGTACAATGTATTCTCTCTTTCAAAATACAACATTCTCCTTCTTTGGGGGAGGGTGGATCTCTCCTTCTATCTCTCCTACAGGAGCTGATGATAAAATATTTCTTTTCTTCACCAAAATTAAGAACATTTTCTTAATCTTCTATTCTCCCTTATATAGACTCCTTACAGCTGTTTCAGAATTAATTTAGCCAATAACTCTCCATTTAGAAAGTTGTGTTTTCTTTAAATGATTATTCATTTATTTCCTTGGTAATGAAGAGTTTTCAGCTGTTGACATTTATGTCTTGTTATTGGGAAGAGAATTAAATCAGGCCTTTGCTCTCCCCTATGTTGCCTTGAATGTGTTGGCTGACAGATTTCACGACGGGCGCTACAGCGCACGGTAGCACCCGTGTCTCTGTTTTGAGACTGCTACGACGCACGGTAGCGTGTAAGCTTCAAGTTTTGTAGTGCTGCAGCGCGCGGTAGCGCCAGAGTCCTTGTACTGAGACCGCTGCAGCGCGCGGTAGCTTTAATATTCTTAGAATTACGTTAATTCCTGGCAACATACAGTTCCACTATGGCGTGCGGTAGCATCAGAGTCTCTGTTTGGTTCCGCTGTGGAGCGTGATATCACCGGAGCCTCTGTTTGGTTCCACTGTGACGCACAGTAACGCTGAAGCCTCTATTTGGTTCCGCTACAACGTATGGTAGCGCTAGAATCTCTGTCCGGGGACCGCTGTGGCACACGATAGCGTGGCGCTCTTTGTCTTTGGTTTGCTATAGCGCGCTGGGACGCGCCATAACAGTTTTCTTCTAGATTTTTAATTTTCAGCCCATAATTTCATTTAGCTCTTTTGTGCCCTTAAATCATAAAAATACATCAAAGTACATATGTTCTAATGAAGATATGTTTGTTTTATCAACCTATTTTACTATAAATCTTATATTTAACGCACCCCACACTTAATCAAATTTGGTGTTTTAGATTTTTTTGTGTCATATGTGCTTCTTCTTATAAATAGCAATGAATATTTCTTTTCAGAAGAGATTTTTCTTCATCCCATTTTTTCTCAATTTTCTCAATTAATTTGTGATATATATTTTTCTTCATCTATAGATTTTCTTTTTGCATTCAATTCAAGGCAGAGATATTTTTCTTCGTCCCCTTCTATTATTCATTGCATTCAATAAGTCCTACAAAAGCCTAAAATATTCTTTATTTCACTGTTTCTTGCTCCTTTAAATTAAGGTCATTAGTTTTCCACCCCCACACTTAGATTAGAGCATCATATATTTCTGATTTGTGGGAACTAGAGTAATTGGAGAGTAAACTCACTCAGCACGAAAATTTCAGAACAATTTTATGTCAAATGCTCACCTATTATTAAGTGATTCAAAATGCTGAAATTTTTCACATGTTCTATAGTAGTTAGATTGTGCACTTTAAAATTCAAAAAAACTATTTGAAGATAATATTGAAAATTTCAGTGAGCTCAAGATATTAGGGAATGATATTCACTAAGATTTATTAAAAATAAAAAAAAGGTACAAAGTAAAAATAAATAAAAAGAAAAGTTGCAACCTAATCAATCATCTTCCTCCTCCTCTTTTTGTTCTTCATTTTTATCATTTTCTTATTCTTCAAGCCATTATAAGTTTGGAGGGAGTTCATACTCTAGGAGTTGTGGAAGAACACACTCACCAGATCCACCATGCAAGCTCTAATTTGAGAACATTATTCTGAGAGCTGAGTGAAAGTTATGCTGGAATTGGAGCTGCTTAGACAAGGTGGATTGGTTATACCACCTATCTTCATCAAGACATTTTCTCATTTGAGATTGATACGCCCTCATCTTAGTCATTCCTTTTTGTATGTTTTTAAGTGTTGATATTACGCCCGAAGAAGTAGAAACCTCTGCTTCCTCCCCTTTTATTTTCTTGCTCTTCTTCCCTTCTTGAAAATGGGAGTGCAAATTATAACGGGTAAGAGGAACACTAGGAGGAATTCCTATGTCACTAGATAATACCTTGACCCCTTGGGCAAGGCAAATCCTAGAAATTAAGGATCCAAAAGCTAAAACTACACACGACCTAGTCAAGGCGTTCCATAAATGTTCAAAAATAATTCTTAAGATATGGATATCTCCAGGTTGTTCGATCGCACAGATCAATATCGCTCTTGACCGAGTCACCTCACTTAAATGCCCAGATGGCATTATTATGCTGGAGATAAGAATGTGATATACATTGCACGAGTTGTTTAAGAGGGCTCATGAAATGTTGGAGAGGTTCCCTCTCCAAATAGCTTTAGAGGCAGTGAGTGCGCATGCTATAGCTAAAGGATCAAACTCATATTTCAGAAGTGCTTGGTATGAACATTCTTTTATCGCCCTTAATTCATAAAAGCTCTCGATCTCCTCGAGCCCAAAACTTATGACCTTCCCTCGTACAAAAATTTTCCGCCCATTTACGTTGACTGCATTAGCGTAAACCTCTTGCACAAGGGTTGGGTAAGAATCGGTCTTTAAATAGACCAAGTTCTCCCACCCACGGAGTGCCACATCTCCATTGCTTACATGATAGGGAAGTTCAAGGCCTCTCTCCGGGATGAGTTTCCTTCTTGATGAAATCTAGATAAAACGTTCTTCTACCTTGACTGAGGAGTACCTTTTATTGTTGAAAGACCCTCTAGATGCTGATGCTGTAGCTCTCTTGCTTGTCGTACTCTTCTTTTGGGAGGCCATAGTGTGAATCAAGGGGTTTAATTTTCAAGAGAATTAAGGGCAAGAAAAATTTCGAAGGTGTAAGTTTAGAACACATTCCCCTCCCCTATTTATAAATTCTAGGATTCTAGCATTTCTTATAACAACATTCAAACACACTAATTGCTAATCAAAAAGGTCTTTAAGGCGTGCCATAATTGTGGATTGATATCAGTCCTTGGATAGAGAGAAAAAGGAATCTTTTCAGCCTTTTGTATCAGGTTACAGCTTCCAAAGCGTGATATAGTGACTTTGACTGCTTAGCAATTCCCAAGCATTCAATAAAGACTCCAGGTGTGCGTCATGCGCCGTAGCACGCGAGTGCGCTGCGACGCGTGATAGCGCCAAGGTTTATGTTCGGTTCTGCTACGACACGCTACATCGCTGAATTCCGCAACAACGCGTTACAATATAGAATTCCACTGCAGCGCACTATAGTGTCGAAGTCCGCTGCGATGCGCTATAGCGCCTACTAAAAAGATTTCTTTTCGAAAGTTAACAATTTTAAAATTATTGATCAGGTTGTTATTACCTACACAATAAAAAATTAAAAACTCTAAATAAATGTGGATTGCCTCCCATAAGCGCTTAGTTTAACGTCATCAGCTTGACGATTTTAAAAATTTAAATGACTATATATCCAGGGGTCTCTCTTTCCAGATTTTTAAAGTGTATGGGTGAGCACTAACAGGAGTTGTGCTCAAACCAATAACTTCAATTTGTTCTTTTTCCTCTTCCTTCTTCTCAGATTGGGATCCGAGGACCCCCTTATTCTTTTGCTTACCTCTTCTAGTTTTCTTTTTAGTTTGTATGAGCTCTTAATCTTTTTCTCCATATGAGGTGTTGTTGCTACTCTCAGAATTGTGACTAGTTAACTTAATATTTTCTAGTTCAATAACCATTTGAGGTAATTCTCCCCTGAGTTTTCTTCTCCAATTAATTCCATATTTCCTTTTTTGAAAATTATGGGCTTAAGGTATATATCTTCCATTTTCCCATTTATTATAATCATCATTATCCACCTTGCCACGTCTATGATTACTTTGGTGGTTGCAATAAATGGTCTTACAAAAATGATAGTGAAATTTTTATTCCATATATCTCATTCATATATTATGAAGTCAGTGGGAAGTATAAAGCTTCCCAAATCCACAACAACATTCTTGACCACACCTAACAAGGTTAATGAGTCTAAATTTTCAAACTCTAAAATTGAAGGGGAGCTCTTTATTCCCCTAATTCCCAATCATGTATAGATGTAATAAGGAATCACATTGACTGAGGCTCATAGATCACACAATGGATCTGAATGAACCTCACCCTTTATGAAGCAAGATATATTCATACATCCAGGGTCCTCACATTTTTTTCTAATTAAGTTTACTTCTAAAGTTCTAGCACTCATTGTCCCAGCTCCCCATTCTTCAATTTCTCTTCCCGAGTTACTTCCCAAGCAATCCCTCTCTATCCCATCATAATTAATGACACTAACCATTTCCCTTAGGTTCACTTCAGTTGAGCTATGTAGAGTTCCCTACTGGCGAGTAGACAGCTACTAGGAAATTTTTCCTAGCTGGACTTCAATATTTTTAAGGGGTACCTCAATCCCTTGGATTGAGGCATCATGACAGTTTATTGTCATTTCGGTTCTTCTCATAAATTGAGTGGTCTCTGCTTTAAAAGCATTGAATGCTCCTTCAAGGCCTACATCTTGGGGCTACTGGTTATTGTTATTATTTTGCCCTTGTCAATGTTGTGAGTTAGTTCCATTAAATGTTCCATTTGTGTTGTTACTACTCCAAGAGAAATTTGAATGATTTCTCTATCCAGGGTTATAAGTATTAGAGTAGGGATTATTTTACCAATGGTTTTGGTTTCCATTATTATTTCTTAAGTAATTTACTTATTTTGTGCTTGACTATGCAAAAGTTATTTAAGTTACAGTTGTCACTACTATGCTTACCCCCACACAAATCACAGTAAATTTCTTGGGCATTATTCAAGTTCATGTTTCCAATTTTTTTATTCAAAGCATTTATCTCTTGTTGGAGGGCTAGAATTTGGTTTTCCTCATCAACATTAGTAACTTCTTTTTTTGTTAGGGTTGAGCCTTTCAGTAGGTCATTGGTAAGCATTATTATCCATCTCTTCTAATAGGTCAAAGGCTTCTTCCTAAGTTTTACTACTCAGATACCCTCTTGCAGCTGCATCAATTAGAGTTCGAGTGGGTGCATTTAATCTATTATAGAACGTCCGCACTTGCATCCACTGTGGGAACCCATGATGAGGGCAGCACCTCAGGCACTCCTTGAAATGTTCTCAGGTATCGTAAAGTGTCTCCCCTGCACATTCTTTATAGTGGAAAATATTTGGCTAAGAATTTCCTAGCCAAATTGTCCCACGTGCGAATAGAGTCGTTAAGTAGAGAATTGAGCCATCTTTTTGCTCGATCTCTAAGTGAGAAGGGGAATATCCTAAGTCTAATGGCATCGTCCGTGACACCATTGTACCTAAATGCATAAATCTCCAAGAAATTGGAGATTTGTGAGTTTGAATCCTCAGTGGCTAACCTCCCAAATTGACTGTTCTAAACCATATTTAGGGTTGATGGCTTTATCTCAAAGTTATTAGCCGCTATGTTTGGCCTAACTATTGCATGAGGAAGCCCCCTCGTATTAGGTAATTCATCGTTTCTTAAGGCTCTACCCCTTTGCTATCCTACTCCTCCCTGCGGATTGTCATCCACATTATCCATTTTTAATTGAGCCTAATTTAGGATTAATTGTTCTCTTATAGCTCGTAAGTAAGTTCTTTCTATTTCTAGATCAAAGAGAATGTATGAGCGATCTCTTCTACTCATGCAATTCTAAATTTCTACTTAAGGGAGTGCAGTTCACAACAATTTCAAACAAAAGAAAAATAAAACTAAAAGTATAAACACATGTAATCACAGAACAGGAAAATATATGCAGAAAATAAAATAAAAATTTAAATCACTAGCTACTATATAGTTATCTTTAATACAAAACTGTTAAATTGTCCCCCGGCAACAGTGTCAAAAACTTGACAGACTATTTTTGTACGTCTGCACTTACACGCAAGTGCACGTGGTCTGAAGTAATATTTGGGATGGTGAGATCTCGAGATTTTATCTTCCTCTGGGAATGATATTGGTTTTGTTACTAAAGTGTAATAGAATTCACTATTGTTTAAATGATGATTTTGATTTTGTTGATTATTTGGTTTAAATCTTAGCAAGCAAAGTTTCTTTTATCAGAAACTACTATTAGAGAAAATAGGGAGAGTTATGTTTCAGCATGCAACTTATCAAAAATTTGTGTAAGTACTCTCTCGATATCAATTTAGTGTTAAATGAAATGAACTGTCCATTCTAATTGAGAGGCATAGTCTTATTTGGGATGGCCCCCAAATTGACTAGGTATAACCTAGTGCGCAAAGATGAGTACGTAAATGCTCAATCACGACACTTAGATTTTTATGTGATTTTTAGTGATTTAATTTAACACTTACGTCTAAGTTATTAAATTTACAATGGAACTTTTTTCAATCATATGAACTCAATTCCACTAATGGCTCACATGCAACCAATTTTAGGTTTAGCCAAAGAGATGATCCATTAGGTTACATGGGCTATGTCACATCACCTTGAGCACAAAATGTATTTTACTCTTTGCTTAAACCTAAAATGAGCTATGGAGTTCAACTAGTGGCTATCGGCATCACATGCATCAACTTCTCAGCTTAGCAGGACGTCGTGCAGTAACTATCGTTATGCACCAACTTCTCACATAAGTTGATGGTGAGCCATGGAGCTCGGAGATTATTTAATATTCATGGCTTGATTAATCCAATTAGAATTAAGGGGTTGCACTGGACATTATCGCACAGCTAATGTTGTCATTGACATTAGTAGCGATGACACTCAACATGCAAACCTTTAGCTCTCAGTGAATTAAGAGCTCAATTATTTTCATAGATCTAAATCTAGTCATTTATCGAGATATTTTCATATTAATATTTATTAATCCAATTAATTCATTGCATCATTTAAATCAAAGATAAAAATACATTCATTAATAATTTGAGAGTACAATACTTTCCATTTCTTGATTCGATACATGCCTACACCCAACCCTCCCTAAGGAGGGTTTAGGCTGCGATTAAATAGAAAACATAGAAAAGTATACAAGTACTTGTAAGCCTTTGCATGGCTCTTACAAGAAAAGAAAGATAAGTTAGAAGCTAATATGATATAGGGAACTGCTGCCGGGTTCACCGGCTTGTCTTCCCTCCTCACAGCTCTTCTTCCTCGCATCCAGTACAATGTATTCTCTCTTTTAAAACACACCATTCTCCTTCCTTGGGGGAGGGTGGAACTCTCCTTCTATCTCTCCTATAAGAGCTGGTGGTAGAATATTTATTTTCTTCACCAAAATCAGGAACCTTTTTTTAATCTCAATTCTCCCTTTTATAGACTCCTTGCAATTAGAAAATTGTGTTTTCTTTAAATGATTATTTCTTTATTTCCTTAGTACTGAAGAGTTTTCAGTTGCTGGCATTTATGTCTTATTGTTGGGAAGAGAATTAAATTAGGCATTTGCTCTCCCCTATGTTGTCTTGAATGCTGTTGGCTGGCAAGTTTAACAACGAGCGCTACCGAGCGCGGTAGCGCCCGTGTCTCAATTTTGAGACCGCTACGGCATGCGGCAGTGTGTAAACTTCAAGTTCTGTAGCGCCAGAGTCTCTATCTTGAGATCGCTGTAGCGTGCGGTAGCGTAAGTATTTTTAGAATTATGTTAAGTCCTGGCAACATGTAGTTCCGCTGTGGCGTGTGGTAGCGCCAAAATCTATCATGAGACCAATGTTGCATGTGATAGCGTGGCACTCTCTGCATTTGATCTGCTATAGCGCACTGGGGTGCACCATAATGGTTTTCTTTCAGAATTTTAGTTTTCAGCCCAGAATTTCATTTAGCTTTTTGTGCCCTAAAATTATAAAAATACATCAAAGTACATAGGTTCAAATGAAGAAATGTTTGTTTTTATCACCCTATTTTACTATTAAACTTAGATTTATCAAGATCCTAAACTACACTTCAGTGGTATATCTAAAGAATTATATCACTTCATAAACGAGAGAGATGATACTGGGAATATTCGGCACGTGAAGGTCCGTTCGCCTTCATGGAAGGTACACCTTTCATTCCTTGTAATATTTTGAGTAGTTAGTCTTTAGAATTTGCATAGCTATTTTATATATTATATAATTTATATATCTTTGGCAAGTTGTGTGCAAATTGTATTTCCTGCTAGATTCAGTGTACCTTCACCTAAAAATAGCCAACCAGTTATCCCTAAGCCCTACTCATACTTTGAGCGACTACTTGTAAGAGTGTGTTATACTTAAATAACCCACTTTACTGAGATTGAGTTACATTTGATCCACATTTATAATTTTTATCTTATTCTATGTGCAATTTAGTATAGCTTGGTTATCTTTTATTTATTTGTCCATTTTATTGCTTAGACACTTGTTGCATTTTGTTTGGAAATTTTTGCATTTAAAGGGCATCATGGATGACAACCAAGAACATAATGAGAATGGCTTAGATCAGAGAGTTGAGGGCTTCTATGGCTAGGATAGAAGCCCAATTTAGGCAAGTCTTAGAAGCACTAAACATAAAAAATGATCAACACCCCCCACCATCACCTGAATATCTTGCACATCAAAATAGAACTATGGATGATCCTACTTATGAGATTAGACAATCCAAACTATAGAAGTGGTAGATTCTATAGAAAAAATGATTTTAAGGACAACTTGGATGATATGTATCTTAGAGGACTAGATCGTTAGAAAGGAGATGAAATTTGTGGGAGGCTTAAGATTGATCATTCACTAAGATTTGGTACACATGAACAAGATCCCCAAGAAAAAGATATTTTGAGCATGATTAAAATAGAAGCCCTTACTTACGATGACACCCATGACCCTGATTAGTTTCTAGATTGGATGACCCAAATTGAAGAGCTTTTTAAGTGACATGAATTAGATGATTACCTGTGAGTCACATCTGTTAAGATGAAGCTAATTGGTCATGCCAAAATCTTTTGGAATAATTATATCCAAAAGGAAATAAGGAGTGGTCGTATGAGAATATCTTGCGTTGAGATGAAGAAAATTTTGAGGGACAAATATTGCCTGCATTATCATCATAAGCAACTTTACATAAGATTCCTTACGCTTATGTAAGGGATCATGTCTGTTACTAATTAAGTATTTGAATGTGTTTGAGGACTTAGTTGCAAGGACTGGTTGCCAAGACTCAGATTGACAATTGGCCAATAAATTTGTTATGGACTTGAGAGTAGACATTAGACATCAAGTTAAAATGAATGATCCCCAAATTATAGATGATGCTCTTCTCACTGAGTCTCAATCAAAGGCATCATCCTCTAGGGTAAACTATTGACTAACACTTTCAAGCTTATTAAAATACCTACACCCTTACCTAGTGTGTCCACCAAGACACCTGCTACTCAAATGGGCAGAATTGTGCGTGATGTTATTTGTATAAGTGCAAGCAGAATGGACACCTTAAACATGAGTGCAAAATAGTCTTATCCACAGTAATTGTTGAAGAAGAAGAAGGGGATACAATATATTAGAATTTGTTCATGGTGATGAGAATGTTGATGTTATTGAGGAAGAAAATGATGCATATTTGAGATTAGTGAGGTACATTAGTTCCTCATTAGGAGAGGAAGACTGGAGATGAAGGAATATTTTTAGTGTGTCAATGATATGCAATAGCATTGCATGTAAGATGGTGATTGATGGTGGTAGTACAATGAATGTGGTATCACACATACCTTGGTGAGGGAAAAATTCAAGCTGAACCACATGCAAACCCATTCAATGTTAGTTGGGTGAACCATACCTCACTCCCTATTACCCATCAATGTTCGGTCCCAATCAAGCTTGGAAGTTATTAGAATAAGATATGGTGTGATGTATTGTCCATGGATATAACGCACATCCTTTTGGGCCAACCTTAGCTTTGTGATATGATATCATACACTATGGTCATGAAAATATATATGTATTCAAATTTAACAACAAGATCATAAAACTTTATCCTTCCAAGCCTAATCCAAAATCCATTGTACGCGCTTTAGGGTTCCTTCCTTTGACATCCACTTCATCCTCTAGTTCAACACCATTTGCATCTTCTATATCCAAAGCTCATATTAATGCAAAACCTGCACCTTCACAACCCAAAAGAGTGACCAAACTTCAACTTATCACAATTTCCCTCCTTGATCGCACCCGATGAAAATTTTGTGTTCTTACCTAACATGTTTGAGTTTCATCCCTGAGCCAACTGTGGGCATGGTAGGATATTGCACTATTAGGAGAGAGTTTCACAGTTTAGACGGCATCAAATCGTTTCATGTGAAATAAGTGACCCCAACCTCTGATTCATTCCTTCTCCTGTAGTGGATCTCTTAAGAAAAAATTAGAGACATCATTTGAGGATCTTCCTGATTCCTTACCTCCCCTTATGGGCATTCAACATGCTATTGATTTTGTCCCTAGATCATAATTACCCAATCCACCATACTATCAATTAAATCTAGTGGAGCAAGTTGAGATCCAAAGATAGGTTGATAAATTATTAAGAAAAAGATTTTTGAGGGAGAGTTTGAGTCATTGTGTTGTTCCAACCTTACTTTCACCCAAGAAAGATAGCATTTGGAGAATGTGTGTTGATAATCATGCCCATCAATATGATCACAATAAAGTGTAGGTTTCTCATCCCATGGCTAGTTGATGTGTTAGATCTTATAGCCAACTTTCAATTATTTTAAAGATTGATCTTAAGAGTGGCTATCATCAAATTTGTATTCATCCTGGTGATGAGAGGAAGACCTTATGGAACCTTTTGTGTACTTTTATAACATTCACTTATGCATTCCACTCACAAACAGATGGGCAAACTGAGGGTTAATATAACCTTAAGAAATTTATTGAGAAGCCGTGTGGGTAATAATCTGGGTACTTGGGATCTTTATTTGCCAACTGTTGAATTTGCCTATAATAGCATTGTCTCTAGCACAACCAAGCAAACACCATTTGATATTATTTGTGGGCTTAAGCCTAAAGAGCCAATAAATCTTGCTAGCCTTACCAAGCCATACTTATTCAGATGTTGCCTTATATTTATAAGAGATTTTCATAAAATGCATCATAAAATAAGATGTCAAATTGAAGAATCAAATGAAAAGTATGCAACTAAGGCTAATGCAACTAGATCAAGTAGAACATTTAATGTATGTAATTTTGTGCTCATTTGCATTCACTCAGAGTGTTATTTCACCACAAAACATAAGAAACTGCATGCCAGAGCAACTGGACCATTTAAGGTCTTTAGGAAGATCGGGTTGAATGCATATTTGATTGATTTGTCATCAGATATGTTAATTAGTCCTGTATTTAATATTGATGATTTAATTTTATATACTAATGAACTCATGCAAGAAAGTGCAGGTGCTACTTCTGAGGAGCTGAATAGTAAACTTTTACATGAATAATCTAAACCATCTTTTTTTGATATTGAGGCTAAAATTTCTAATGATGTGATCACATGTGAAAATGGAGAGCATAGGTTTTTAGTAAGATGGAAAGATAAGCCACCTTTAGAAGATACTCAGCTGACTTATGAGGAGCTGCAGAAACTTGATCATGATCTTATAGATAACTACTTTGAGTTTAACTTTGCGGAGCAGAGTTCTTGTGGAAGGGGGGAATTTGACGCAGCACAAAATCCTACACGAAAGCGTGTGGTGACAAGAGCATACTCAAGGATCCTAAGAAATGGTATCGGATAATGACGGGATATATTTTTGGATTCGTCATTTTTATATTTTATTTGCTTATATTTGCTTTTGTATTTTTTTAAAACATTTGTGTTTTTATGATACTTTATTTTGTGTGTTGAGAATGTAAAATATTGCCTGAGAAAATATAACATGACCTTATTATCATTATTATCATCATTTGGTAGAATTAGGGTTTAGAGTAATGACTGCTATATATATATATATATATAACCTTCAGGAATCCAAGGTGTGTATAATCTTAGAGTTATCTTTATTTTCTTTTCTTTTTCTATTTGGTTTCATAGTATTCTCTAGCTTTCCTTTACATTTCATTTCATTCAAATCCACCCCCTTTTCGGCCTTCAAACATCTCTCCTATCAAACCTACACATATTCCAACATCATCTCACATCATCTTGTATAATGTTCTCAAATAACCATCAAATCATACAAAATAAAATCCTACATATTTTTAACATCCACCACAATAGTCTCCTAAAATTTAATGTCAATCTGAGATCATTTGGTCCACTAAGAGATTTACCAAAAATATAAAAATTACACTACAATCCTACCACCATACCCCCCATCATGCCTACTTCTATATATATTATATCTATATAATTGGAAGACTATAGTGAATGAAAACCATTATCTTTTGTTTTTATGAGAGTGGTGCTCTTGCGAGAGTATTTATGTAATGGTGTGAATAATTACTTAAACTTTGTGCATGTGCATAGAGGTAAGGCCACCAAAATGTGCATAATCCTGGTAATCTATTTTGTGTTGGTGTGGATATCTACCACTACCCTTTGATGTGCATAAATAAAAGTCTTGAAGGTGTGTATAATATTCAAAAATTCAAGGTGTGGATAGTCTTGAAATATATCTTTTGCTTGTATTTTTTTCTTTAATTGTATCTTTTTGTTGTGATTATTTCCCATTAATTTTCTTAGTGTTTTCCCTCCATTTCCCCCACTTTATGTAAAGCTGAACACAAATTGCTTCGTTCACTTTTTTCTCTATAACATAAAACCTTAAAAAAGTTAGAAAATAATTATTGTTTCAATTTTATAATATCAAGTTCATCACCCCTGAAATTTTGAGCCAATCTGACATCATTTGATTTACCAAAAGCCTTCTTGATATCTTCAAATTCATATCTACAATCCTACAACCTTAATCCACATCAATTGAATTTATATTTTCTTAAATTTAGTGCTTTAAGGCTCATCTGACCTTAGGAAATGTTTCCCTATAGTTATCTACATTTTGAATGTGCAAAAATCACTAACAATATTTTTTCTTAATCTTCATTAATATTAATTAATGGAAAATTAGCATTTTTACTACTAAATTCTAGAAATTCTTTTAGTTTTTTATTCCTTACATTTTCATGAGCCTGTGATTAAATTTTCATTAAATTTGGATAAGTAACCATTAAGATATTTAATTAATTCAATTTGAATTAATTTAGATATTTCCCCCACAAAACTTGATTTATCTAATCCCTTATTCTAAACATGAAATCATGATTAAATTAGATTATAAATAATTTGTTTGTTCTAGTCTTGATCGTTGAACCCATTTCTGCCTCTAATCACATAAGCTTAATTTTATTTCATTAGTTTAGAGATACTAATGCAAGTCACAGAACAAATTTGCCTAATATTCGAACTTAGTTTAATATCCATTCAGCAGAAACAACTTCTAACCACTACTACCTCATCTATCATTCATTCAAGACACTTGAAAATGGTTGCTAACTAATGCAAGTTATTTAGCAGATTAAACTAGATTGAATAATAACTGATCTTTTACATCAACAAAATGGAACTAATCTCTCCGGTTCTCAAAAATTTATGACTATAAGATTTATGAAGAAGGTTAATGCTCTAGCAAACCTATGGGTACTTTAGATCCTCATGAAGAGTTCATAAGCCTCAACCACTTCTAGGTGATTTACTCCACATTAATTATTAAATTTTTTAATATAGACTTGATATAGATTTGATTTATGCTAGATTGAGGTTTCCATTCTTACATTTTTCCTTTATGATGGGTTCATGGTTTCAGATGAGATCAAGATAGTAAATAGAAGGGGTTCTTGATTCGAATTGTTTATTCTTAGTTTTAACATTTTTAACAAAATGTATTATTATTATCTTGTAGATTAACTTTAGCTACATATGAAGATAAGCAAACAATCTCCCTTTAACATCTAAATTCCACTTCAGCCTCTCTTACACCTACACTCTATAATTCTCCGTACAACAATTGGGGACTGCAAGATCATAAGGATTTCTGCCACCTAAATCTAGTGAATTGACAAGACCAGTCCATTGTAAAGGATCTAAAAGAATTACATATCGTTAGGGTCATAAGAAGCAAAAGGTTTTAGCTTAGGTGCTGTAGATTCATATGAGGTTAAATGTAGAAGAATGCGGGTAAGAATTATTAGCTTTGGAAGCAAAATTAACTATTAAGCCAGTGGGTCAGGATTAACCATATTCTAGGATATTTAAGAGTAAATTCTCAGTAGTATGTTTGTTCTGCATTCTAATGTCCACGGAAATTTCATGGTTTTGAAATAGAAGAACTTGGGACACAACCACTCCTAGAATGTAAACCATATTTCCTAATTTTGATCTCAACAAAATAATGACAGCGTCTCACTGTCTCTAAGACTCACTTGGCTATTCCTTACAATTGAAATGTCCTTATCAGATAAATACACCCTTCCCCATCTTCAATGCTAAATTTCATATCACATGGTGTAATTAGCTGAATAAACATGAAGATCTTCTATAGTTTTTTATTGTTATAATAGACGTACCAACATTTAGCCACATCTGGATTACCAAATAATGATTCAAATTAGAATTTCTATATAGTCAACTAACTACCTCTAATGATATCCTAGCAAAGGTTTCTACTATGATTATTTCTTTTTATTTGATTGTAATGATTTATCATATTTAATCAAGGACCTTAACATCTTCTTTTGCTATTAATTTTCATGCATAGAGAAATTTAGGAAGAAGACTTAAGTTCTTAAAACAACATCTAACTTTAATAGACTTATCATTAGACAACAACTTATCTATAGCTTTACACCATTTAATTTAAGGCATGTTTCTTACTTCAAGAAACTTTTACATTTAATACTATTGTATTCAAGTACCAAGATTTTCTTGACTAAACTCTACTCTTGCTCTGCACATTTACATATGAGCAATAATGGTTCAGGTCAACATCATATGGTACCTTAATTCTAATTTTATTGAATTTGATTAAGTATCACTTTAAGTTTTACTAGATCAGATCTATTTATTAACTAAACTGACTTAAATCAAATGTTACATTAATTAAAATGATGGCATTTTAATGGTCGTTTATTAAAGGGCCCTACATTGGAGAAATATACAACCACTCTCAATAAAATTTAATTTGACCATTCACATGACTTTCATATAATTGAAAGGTTAATTTAGAGGAATTAACTCTAATTACTTTAGGATTTCTACTTCATTGATTGGGTTAAATCATAATTATATATTGTTGTTCTTCATCAACAACAAGCTCAAGTAGTTTTGTTTAAATTTTGAAAACTATAATTTAGATTTGATACTTCATGCATAAAGCTTAGACCCAACCAAATCATATAACAAAGGATAACTGAGGTAATTACAAAGGTTTTGAGGACAAGAAAGATTGGCTTAGGTATTTCGATGAGATGCAATAGTACTTGTTAAAAATTATAATGAATTTACTGTTAAGTTTCAGTTTAATCTAAGATTCATTCCTTGAACAATTATGTGTAATTAGGGATCCAGTAGATGATAAAATTCACATATAACTAGATTTACCAATTGAATTATTGGTAGGATACTAAAGAATACATGGGAATAGAGCATCTTTCATATAATTATGAGTATAGAAATTTACAAGTGTCTTTGACTTGAAACATAAAATACTCTTCTTATAATGCAAAAATCCTTGCAAGAAAATTAGTTTAGATTAAGTACTTTACTTAGGTAATAGAGTACATAATATATTAATCACTGATTTGAGGTTAATTCTAGCCTTATTCCTATCTCTCGTAACATTGTTTTGATACAGTGAACAATGTGCTTAAATTTTCATTAAGATCAAGTTAATAGTTATGAGTAGCTAGCCCATTCCTAATTTTGTTATTTTATAACTTGGATCAGAGTGCAATTGACAAATTCTAGATTAAGCCAAAAACATAATTGGAAATAAAGATTCCATAATTTCTTAAGGTATTATAGTACAGTTAAACATGTTAACTTAGGATTTAGAGTACCTTGATGTAAGGTCAGGACCAGAGAAAGGGATGAAGATCTTGTTCAAAATTTACTAATTCTGAGCTCTCAATGCAGACATAGATCCTCCAAAGGCTCAGAAAAAAAGCTAGGGTTGTTGAAGGGGGATTGTGTAATAACCCTAGGTTGTTACCCTACTAATCTATGGTCTAAGTAATCATTAATTTTGATTCCATTGCTTCTAGAATAGCAAATGAAACTTATCTTGAAAGTTTGAAGTTCATTGGATTTCTTTAGATCAAAACTGATATTTTGATTAGTCTAGATGCCCTAGTTTAGACCTAAAATATTCTGATCTCAAAATTAAATTTTGATTGCAATTTTGAATTCCTCACCCCCAAATTAGCTAGGGGTGAAAGTTTGGTAAAATTTGGAAATCATTTAGGCCATAATTCACATTTAATTAAAATGGTCTAATTGCATAAAAGGGCTTCTAACAATTTAATTTTGCAAATATACCCTTTCACCCATTAAACGGCCGGGATCCGCTGTGCTGACCGCGGGCGATCCGCTATGGTGCTCAGGTCACGTGACAGCAGAGTCCCGCAAATCCAACAGCTAGGATCCGATCTCGCTGAACTACGGATGAGCCATTGGATCTGCCCGACCGATCCTACAGCCCAGATCGCTCCCGCGATCGGCTGTTAGGATCAGAGAGATCCGAGTCGTTCCGCCAATTGATCAATAGATCAGACGGCATCCGAAGGTCCCGCTACTGGGGACCTTCGTCTTCCTCGTGCTCATCCCCGACAGGGAAAATCCCCGTACTGCCAGCTTCCCATCCGGTCTGCCACTCGCGTCTCCAGCTCAGCAAGGTCGTTAGAAACCTTCCAATAATGGTTAGAGACCCCATTCGAGCCTCGTGGCCTGGCTGAGCTCGAAATGGGATTTCGAAAGCTTGGCCATGGCCTGACCTCTTGGGTCCCCTCCAGCCCAATTAAACCCTCTTGAACCTTCCTTGTAAGCTCCTGAGGCTATAAATAGCCCCAATTTTCCTCCATTTGATCCTTGCTGATCAATTGAAGTCTCTATCTTCTTTTCGCCATTGCCGTCTGCCCAAGCTTGCGTAGGCAAACCAGGAGCTCTCGAACCGCTGATAGTAGGCTCTCCTGGTGTACAGGATCCTTTATAGTATCTGGAAGCTTAGCTAAGGCCGGCTGAAGCCCCAGGCGACCGTCTTGAGCTCCCCTGTCAAACCAGGTTTCTAGTTGCTCGGTCTAAGCCAATTAGGCCCAGACCCTCTTCCTTCTTGATCCGTAAACATGTGCATTGTCATTTCAAACTCAATAGTATCATAACTAGAGCCTAAGCTAGCCTCGATCGATCGGTTCGATGGATCGGGCTAAGTCCTTACGAAACGCCTCGGGTGAGTATGGTCCCGGCATTCCAGACCATCCCAGACCCTCAGACCAAGGGGATTCGATCTGCCTCACCTTCCTGATGGTGTAGGGATCAAGTTTCGAGTTTGGCATGGTCTCTGTGGGGAGAATTGTTTCCCCACAGTAGCTCCATTAAAGGAGCCCTCGGGTGAGTAAGGTCCGACCGATCCAGACCATCTCACAGAAGGCTTCGGGTCCCATTCGGTGCGCCTGATCACAGTGATCATGTAGTGATAAATTGCTGGTCGTTCCATGGTCAGGATGCGCCGAAATTGGCAGATTAGGGTTCCTCTAATCGGACCCCTCCGTAGAGATGAAGGCTTGGGGACGAAGCACTGTGTGGGTCGGGCCGACCCGTGACCCGCGCGGTGCGACAGTCCCGGGTCTTCGCGCCCCAGCTAACCCGCACCTTTTGGTATTGGGCTGAACCCGTTTTAATATAAATCTGATTAATTGGATTTATTTTCCTTAAGGAAAATAATCCAATTAATCCAATCATAGGAAAATTTAATTAGAAAAGTACAAAATGTATTAATTAAATAACTTTTAATCCACTGGTCCAAATCCTATAATATCATATATGAAAATGATCAGAAAATCATCAGGGATCTGAATATAAGAAAATATTTCATATTTGATAGTTAGATTTTCCATTTTTGCCTAATTATTACAGATCTTAATTAGGTTAAATTAGTCATTATACTTAACCAAATTGCATGTTTAGGGTGCCATTAGTTTGCTTATAATGATTAGAATGAATGTGATAGGTCAATTATTTTTTTGACCCCTGTATTTTAATTTATACCCTAATCTTGTTAAACCATAATTAGTGAAAATTAGGGTTTGTAATCATTGGATCTTAGCAAACTTAGTATCTGATTGATTGTACGGTAACTTTGAACTTATATGCCAAATTGTATGAAATCTTGATGCTTATATTTGTACATAGGTGCTAATCATGTTGAATGGATTTAGGTTTGATTAGCACTAATTACTTTTTGTTTTTATGAATTCTTTTGTTATTATGTTTCAAGACAGTATGGTAAATGTATTAGAAACTATGTATATTAGTTCATAATACATAACTTGGATAACCCTAAAAAAATTTGAGATCTTAAACTCCTTAATTAACTTAAGAAGTCTTAAGACTTGGATCAAGCTATTTAGACTTGATCTAGGTCAGAGATTACCACCAATAATACACCCTTAACCCATTGATTTGACATTGATCTATAAACAAACACTTGATCTCAATTGGATATGAGTAGGGGTCAAACCTTAATCTACTTAATTAAGACCCAAAATCCTAAACCTTAAGTTAATTGACTTGATTATAAGATAATGAACTTGATATTTTCCAATAATGCATCTAATTTTGTATTGATCTTAAACATTGAATTAGACATGTTAAGGATAAGAACAAACCTATGTGATTGTTTAATCTAAATCCAAAACTTTAGATCCTTGATTTTCTCCTAAATAAGACCATTATCATAAGAAGATTAATAAAATCATAATGATTGAACAATTAATCTAAAAATTTAACAATATCCTTGATTTAAATCCCATAATCTTAGATTAAGTTATGATCAGATGACTTAATCATCTCATCTGATCATTCTAAACTTAATTATGAAATAGAACCTAAGATGTTAATATTAGAATTTAGAAGAAAATATCTTAAGTATCTCATCACAAAGTCGTCTCTGAAACATTTAAAAGACCTAATTTAAATATACTTAGAGGTAGGAGAATTTTGTATGACTCATTGAGTTAGAAGCTTAGATGATCCCTTGACCTTAGAAGTTGATCTTAACCCCTCGTGGTAGAAAGCACTTAAGACACTAGAATGATACCTTCACTTGTGGTAGAACCTATGTTGAGTGACCCTTGATCACATTTTCTTAGAGCCTTATATAGAACTTACCTATTTAGCATATGCCTATGTAGTCTTGATAATTTCTTAATTCATTAAATAGACTTATTTGAACTCTAATTACTGGGTAGTGTAGTATAGTATACCCATATTACTAGTTCTTCGATCATATTCGGGATTGGTTGATTCACTCTAATGGGGACTTATGAGTAGGTTCTATCCCGCGGGATTAGATGAATACAGTCCCGTTAGAATAAATCATTCAAACCTAAGAGCGTATTAAATGGGTATTCATTCCTTAATTTGATTGAAATTCAAATTGCTAACGGGCAATGCCTCCTAGCGAAGACCGCTTTAATAGGTGTGGCTCAAACAAACTAAGTAATGAGATTTACCTTCTTTAAGACACTAAGTGTGATTATGAGTAGAGCATCTTAACAACTTAGCTTGAGATACAAAATTGCCAACGGGTGATGCCTCCTATCAAAGTCTGCTTCGTTAGGATGGCTTAATCAAACTAAGTGATAAGAATCACCTTTCTTGCAAATGTGCTGAATATGTGTATATAATCATCCCATATATTAATCCTTAAGTAAATCTGCAACTTCAACCAATTATTGCTCTAGAAGCTAGAAGTCATAATCTTTTTAGAAGGATTTTGCACAGTGGAGACTTAGAATTCATTATTGGCATTCCAAGTTTTCTTAGATTTATGGATTGTACTCATATAGAATAGAAGCATGGGCATAAGTATGAACATGAGCTTAAAGCATCATTTCAGTAATGACGCATGAGTATCAGTCATAAAGTATGGGTTACGGAATATTGCGTACACTGACTGGGGAATTTTAGGGTGCATTTGCTTCACCATACTATCTTCCCAACTGGGTGTATGTATACATTGGACTATACTACTTATAGTCTTTCTGTGATAGTTCTGTTACATACCCATGGCATATTGTGATGTAGCATATTTGAGTGCATCATTCCAGTGACATAAAGCACAGCATATGACTTTCCTTTCACATAGATTTTTGAGCATTTGATGTTGTCATCCACTTTTAGTATTCAGTTTTGATGCAATTTTACTTTGTTTAGTCTTTATTATTTCAGTTACTTAGCATTTTTCTCTATTTTTCTTCAATTTTCTTACTTTACTGTCTATTGCATTTACTTTAGTATTGCATAGCTAGTTGCAATGTGATAGACTTCTTGTTTAACACGGTGTACTTTTGGGATTCGACAATTTGCCAGATCCCGAGCAGCTTGTAGAGATAGGGCAGGACGACATTCAGAAGATCCAGGAGGAGTACGTGAAGCCTTAGAGGATCAGTTTGCCACCCTTTACTTTTTGTTTTATTTTAATATATTAGATAGACTTTACATTTCATATTTTAAAATAGTTTGTAATAACTCTGGAGGTATTTTTCTTTTCTTTTCTGGGATAAATGTTTACATACTACTCTATGATGAATGTATTCTGGATATTTTGTTTTAGCTTCCACACTCTATTATACTATTATACTTAGTATTGTGATATGATCAGTATACTGGATATACTAATATATTGATAATATATATTGGATTCTTATTTGTTTCTTTAAATCCAATGTACGTACTAGTCTAATACTTAAGATAAGTATTCTACTCTTATCTTAGGTATTGACTCTCGATCCTACTCATAGGTTCGAGTCAGTAGCCTTCAGTGTGGCTCAGTCTTCTAGCCTATTCAGGAAGATGAGTTTTGCTTATTCTCATCGTTCCGAGTAGCGCACCGTCCCACCGCTAATATACATACTTGTCTTTTGTGCGCGGCGACAGGGCGGGGCATTACAATTGGTATCAGAGAAGTATCATAAAGTGTCAGATAAGGATTTGTCCCTATCTACTTTATGATCTGTTCTTTGTCTCAGGACAAGATCACAATTTACTATGTGTAATGAAAAGCAAACATCCAAACATTCATTAAGTTACCTCAGAAAGGAAAAGGATGACTATGTCTAGAATAATGACACCCTAAGAATTGAACGCACATAATAACTTGATTAAAAACTATGAATTCTTTTAAAATGGACATCTTAGGACTCGAATGAACTTTTTAAAGTAATAATAAAATACGAATAAAATACTTATGAATTGAACTATTTTAGGAATGGAATATTCGCTGTCAGCATTTTTGTTTTACCTTAGGAGGTTTGATGACTTCTGGATAGACGACCTTCGAGATGGCCAGATCTACGAAAGGGTCATGGATGGAGTGTCGCCTTGTGGAGTTGAAGTACTGGACAAGATCCTTGTTCATTCATCTTTTGGAGGCACTAGCCTTTCAGTACTCGCCAGGGAATGGCTGGATCGTGTTACTACTGCGCTTCGAGAGATAGCCTGTCCCGAGGAGCACCATCTAGAGATAGTATAGATCCTACTGAGGGGATCAGCGAGTCGTTGATGGTATTGGGTTTATAGGAGATTAGCTCAGAGGAGCCACATAGTCACATATGATGACTTCTGCGCTGTCTTTTGGGTAGAATATTGCAAATAGGGAAGTAGAAAATCTTATTATGTCATCTTCCTTATCTCAGTTATATGTTTTATGGATCCATGTATCTTCTCCTTTGAGAAAGAAATAAATAAATGAAATTACAGTAAAACCTTTATGTTTCTAAGCTCATACTTGCTTTTATAGTCATGAATCCTGGCTCTCCTTCTGCTCCTACTCCAATCAAGAATACGGTCTCATCATCAAGCGGACCTGAGGAGTCCAACCCTATGGCCAGTTTATTGAAGGCCTTAATAGATAGTAATGCACATTATGCGCAAGAGACATGTACTCTTATCCTCTCGATTAGATAACAATGTGCACCCCCTTCAGGATTCTCATCATCTTCTCATTATACGGGCGACAGAATCCTACATAGCTTCCTTCATTTGAACTCCTACATTTAATGGAGCACACTTAGTATCTCGTCAGATCAAGACTTTGAATGAATTGATTGAGGCTGCCTATTTACAAGAAGGATTCCAAGGTCAACTGGACCGAAAAAGGAAAGCCATAGTCATGCAGCCGAGGAAGGAACGCTTTGGCCATCATAAGGTGGCAAGGTCTACAACATGGAGTCAACACAACCCCAACCTTTGAACTCTGAATGCAAAAGGATGCATTTATATGGAAAATGCTACGACTTTGGTGGTGTATGTTTTACATGTGGTCGTAGAGGCCACCGCTATTTCGAATGCAAGGAAAATAACACAATCGACGGAGTGCCCATCGACCACTCCCATCATAAACAAGCCTTCCATGCTCAACTAGTGAACCGCAGAGAGCCTGCTCCTGCTATAATGCCGTCTCCAACTTCAAACTCAAGGGCAATTGTACCGGCACAAAGCCTAGCTATGATCGTCAGGGTCAAAGGCCCCAGAATAAATGACCCTCAGCACTTGCCAGGGTATACATGTTAACTCCTGCCTCTGCTCCCGAGGATAATGATGTGGTGTCAGGTACACCTTAAACTAAACTTTTTATTTAGTTCTCACTATTTCAGTAATCAGTCCTTACCATTTCAGTATTTTGAATGTTTTAGTAGCTATTCTTATTAAGTTACTGTAATCATAGGCACTTTATCAATAAATGACAAATCTTATAATATCCTTTTTGATATGGGAGCGAGTCATTCCTTTGTATCGGAAGATTGGGCTAAAACTCGTAAGCTACCAACCTATCGATTAGCTAGCTCTTTGAGCATCGAGTTACCTTTCAGAGCCCATATGCAGTCCCAACAATTCTGCAACCTAGATATTCCTATTGGGGAACAAAACTATGAGGCTAAGTTAATTGTATTGCCAATCACCAACTTTGATATAATCCTAGGCATGAATTGGCTAAGCCAGCATGGTGCTTCCATAAATTGCCAAATGAAGAAAATAACTTTGGGCAGTGGAAGTAAATCAAAATCATTCAAGGGAAGATTTAGCACCCAAGCATCGCTGATCAATGTAATGACAGCAGAAAGACTAGTTAGGAAGGGATGTGATGCGTATCTCGTAATGATGTTGGGAGAGAAGAAAGAAGTCGTGCCTATCTCTAATAACTGTATAGTTTGTGAATTTCCTGATATTTTCCCTGAAGACCTACCCGGTCTTCCTCCAGTTAGAAAATTAAAATTTGCAATTGAATTAATTCCCAAAACCCAACAACTATCAAAGGTTCCGTATCATATGGTGCCAAAAGAACCAATCAACTTCAGGAACTATTGGAGAAAGGTCTTATTCGTCCAAGTTCATCTCCTTGGGGAGCACCAGTTTTATTCGTGAAAAAGAAAGATGGATCGATGAGAATGTGCATCGATTACAAAGAATTTAATAAAGTGACTATTAAGAACAAATACCCTCTGCCTCGTATCGATGATCTGTTTGATCAATTATCTGGAGCTAAAGTTTTCTCAAAAATAGACTTGTGATTTGGATATCATCAATTATGAGTTAAAGATTCAGATATTGAGAAAATAGCGTTTAGGACCCGCTATGGGCATTACGAATTTTTAGTGATGTCCTTTGGCTTAACAAATGCGTTGTCCATATTTATGGTCTTAATGCAGCGCGTGTTGAAAGTATATTTGGACAAATTCGTCATCGTCTTCATCGACGATATTCATCGTCGTCTTCATCGACGATATCCTAATTTATTCGAAAAGTGAAACAGATCACGAGGACCATCTGCGATTAGTACTAGAAGAGCTCCGAAGCAATAAGCTATACGCTAAGTATTCTAAGTGCAAATTTTGGTTTGACTCAGTCGCTTTTCTGGGTCATGTTATCGATTCTCAGGGAATCAAAGTTGATCAAAATAAAGTAAGTGCAGTTCAAGATTGGTCACAACTAAAATCCATGACCAACATTAGAAGTTTCTTAGGACTGGCAGGCTGCTATAAGAAATTTGTCAAAGGCTTCTCACAAATGGTGTCTCCACTCACAAAGTTGACACAGAAAGTAGTGCCATTTGTATGGAGCCCAGAGTGTGAGAAAGCATTTCAATCACTAAAAGATGCTATTTCCTCCTCACCAGTTCTTGCCTTACCTAAAGAAGGCCTGAATTACCAAGTCTATACCGACACATTTGGCAAAGGTTTGGGATGTGTATTGATGCAGGAAGGGAGAGTTATAGCTTATGCATCTCGTCAGCTAAGACCACATGAGAAGAACTATCTTGTCCACGATCTTGAATTAGCAGCAGTAGTCTTTGCTCTAAAAATCTGCCTTCATTATCTTTATGGCGTCCAGTGTTCTATATTCACCGATCATCAGAGCTTGAAGTGCATCTTCACCCAACGTGAGTTAAACTGCCGACAACGAAGATGGCTTGAGTTAATAAGCGATTATAACTTAAGCATCTAGTAATCTAGGAAAGGCAAACATTGTAGTAGATGCACTCAGTCGCCATGCTACTTTATCTTCTATGATACTATCCAGTCCTCTGGAAGAAGAATTTTGAAAGCTCAAAATTAGGCCAGTGCGTAATGCTATGCTAAGCACTCTAATATCCATGAGTTCAGTTGAACCTACATTTCATCGCGACGTCTCTATCTTGCAAACCAAGGATGAAGATTATCTAAAGTTTAAAGTGGACATCAAAAGTGGTCATCGCTTTGATCTTCAACTTTGAGGTAATGTAATATATCAGGGGGATCATATATGGATTCCCAAATCCATGTATCAAGAGATTCTAGTAAAAGGTCACAATTCAGGTTATCAAGTAAATCCTGGCAGTACCAAGATGTATCAAGATCTAAAGAAATCATTCTGGTGGCTTGGAATGAAGAAAAGTGTGGCAGAATTTGTAGCAAAATGTCACGCTTGTAACTTAGTCAAAGCCAAACACCAAAAGCCTAGATGACTTCTTCATCCTCTAGCAATTCCTGAATGGAATTGGTTCAATATTTCTATGGATTTTGTTATGGGATTACCTAAAGCAAGATCCGATGCCGATTCAATTTGAGTTATTATCGATCGACTGACCAAATTAGCACATTTTATTCCTATGCGTCAAAGAGATTCAGTAGAGAAATTGGCAAAGTTGTATATCAGGGAAATTATCATACTCCATGGAATTCCAAGGTCTATCATGTCTGATCGAGATAGCTGATTCACTTCTAAATTTTGGTAAGCAGTGCATCAGGACTTGGGGACTACTCTAGCCATGAGCACCGGTTTTCATCCTCAGATCGATGGTCAAACGGAAAGAGTCAATCAAGTCTTGGAAGATCTTCTTCACCTCTACATTCTAGATTTTGGAGGATTCTGGGAAGATCAAATTCCTCTCGTAGAATTTGCATACAACAACAATTTTCAGGCGAGTATTAGCATGGCTCCATATGAAGATCTATATGGCAGAAAATGCAGTACTTCATTAGCGTGGTCTGAAACTGGCAGTGTTCAGCTTTATGGTTCTGATTTAGTGGAGGAAACAAATTGAAAGATTCAACTAATCTAGTAAAGAATCAAAGTAGCTCAATACGGTCAGAGTAAGTATCATGATGCTCATCATCGTACTCTGGAATTTGATATTGGGGATTTTGCATATCTTAAAGTCAGTTCGATAAAAGGCATATATCATTTCGGTATAGCCGGGAATTAAGTCCCTGCTACGTCGGACCTTTTGAAATACTAGAAAAGATTGGTTCTACAGCTTATCGATTAAAGCTTCCTGAAGATTTCTCTGCAGTCCATAATGTTTTCCACATCTCATCTCTGCAAAGATGTCTTCATAATCCATCTCACTTAATCCAACTTCCAGCTGTACCTCTCCAGTCAAACCTTTCTTATGCAGAAGAGCCAATTAATATCTAAGCTCATGATCAAAAGCAGCTGAAGAATCACTCAATTCCAATGGTAAGGGTTCAGTAGAGGAATCTCTCCTTAGAAGAATCTACTTGGGAGAATGAGGCGGATATGAGAAGGAAGTATCCCAAACTCTTTGAAAATCTAGGTATCCATTAACTTTCTAAATTTTATTCTATTCTTCCAATTTCTTCATGTTCGTCTTCTCTCTTGTGATGATGTCGAGGACGACATCGTTCTAAAGTGGGGGAGTCTGTAATAACCTTAGGTTGTTACCCTGCTAATCTATGGTCTAAGTAATCATTAATTTTGATTCCATTGCTTCTAGAATAGCAAATGAAACTTATCCTGAAAGTTTAAAGTTCATTGGATTTCTCTAAATCCAAACTGATGTTTTGGTCAGTCTAAATGCCCTAGTTTAGACCTAAAATATTCTGATCTCAAAATTAAATTCTGACTGTATTTTTGAATTCCTCACCACCAAATTAACTAGGGGTGAAACTTTGGTAAAATTTGGAAATCATTTAGGTTATAATTCACATTTAATTAAAATGGTCTAATTACATAAAAGGGTTTCTAACAATTTAATTTTGCAAATATACCATTTCACCCGATTAAACGGTCGGGATCCGCTGTGCGCACCGCGGGCGATCTGCTGTGGAGCTCGGGTCACGCGACAGTGGAGTCCCGCAAATCCAGTCGTCGCGCCTTCATATCCAACTGCTAGGATCCGATCTCGCGGAACCACGGATGAGCCATTAGATCTGCCCGACCGATCCTATGGCCCGGATCGCTCCCGCGATCGGCCGTTAGGATCCGAGCGATCCGAGCAGTTCCGCCATCTCATCGATAGATCAGATGGCATGCGAAGGTCCCGCTACTGTGGACCTTCGTCTTCCTCGCGCTCATCCCCGACAGGGAAAATCCCCGTACTGCCAGCTGCCCATTCGGTCTGCCACTCACTCCTCCAGCTCAGCAAGGTCGTTAGGAACCTTCCATTAATGGTTAGAAACCCCATTCAGGCTTCGTGGCCCGGCCGAGCTCGAAATGGGATTTCGAAAGCTCGGCCATGGCCTGACCTCTCGGGTCCCCTCCAGCCCATTTAAACTCTAGAACCTTCCCTGTAAGCTCCTGAGGCTATAAATAGCTCCAGTTTTCCTCCATTTGATCCTTAATGGTCAATTGAAGTATCGGTCTTCTTTCTGCCATTACCAAACCAGGAGCTCCCAAACCACTGATAGTAGGCTCTCCTGGTGTTCAGGATCCTTTGCAGTGTCTCGAAGCTCAGCAAAGGCCAGCCGAAGCCCCAGGCAACCGTCCCTAGCTCCCCCGTCAAACCAGGTACCCCAGTTGCTCGGTCTAAGCCAGTTAGGCCCAGACCCTCTTCCTTCTTGATTTGTAAATGTGCGCATTGTCATTTTGAACTCAATGGTATCGTAGCTAGAGCCTAAGCTAGCCCTGATCGATCAGTTCAATCGATCGGGTTAAGTTCCTTACGGAACGCCTCGGGTGAGTAAGGTCTCGGCATTCCAGACCATCCCAGACCCTCATACCAAGGGGATTTGATCCGCCTCACCTCCCTGATGGAGTAGGAATCGAGCCCCGGGTCTGGCGTGGTCCCTATGGGGAGAATTATTTCCCCATAGTAGCTATATTAAAGGAGCCCTCAGGTGAGTAAGGTCCAGCCGATCCGGACCGTCTCACAGAGGGCTTCGAGTCCCATTCAGTGCGCCTGACTATAGTGGTCATGTAGCGATAAATTGCTGGTCGTGCCGTGGTCAGGATGCACCGGAATTGACAGATTAGGGTTCCCCTAATCGGACCCCTCCATCGAGATGAAGGCTTGGGGATGAAGTGTTGTGCGGGCCAGGCCGACCCGTGACCCGTGCGGTGTGTGACAGTCCCGGGTCTTCGGGCCCCGGCCGACCCGCGCCCTTTGGTATAGGGCCAAACCCATTTTAATATAAATTCGATTAATTGGATTTATTTTCCTTAATGAAAATAATCCAATTAATCCAATTATAGGAAAATTAAATTAGAAAAATACATAATGTATTAATTGAATAACTTTTAATTCACTGGTCCAAACCCTATGATATTATATATGAAAATGATCAAAAAATCATCAGGGATCTGAATGTAAAATAATATTGCATATCTGATGATTAGATTTTTCCATTTTTGCCTAATTATTGCAGATCTTGATTAGGTTGAATTAGTCATAATACTTAACCAAATTGCATGTTTAGGGTGTTATTAGTTTGCTTATGATGAGTAGAATGAATGTGATAGGTCAATTATTTTTCTAACCTCTGTATTTTAATTTATACCCTAATCTTGTTAAACCATGATTAGTAAAAATTAGGGTTTGTAATTATTGGATCTTAGCAAACTTAATCTCTAATTGATTGTATGACAACTTAGAACTTATATGCCAAATTGCATGAAATCTTGATGGTTAGATTTGTAAATAAGTGCTAGTCATGTTGAATGGATTTAGGATTTTATTAACACTAATTACTTTCTGTTCTTGTGATTTTTTTTGTTATTATGTAATAAGACAGTAGGGTAAATATATTAGAAACTATGTATATTAGTTCATAATGCATAACTTGGAAAACCCCAAAAACATTTGAGATCTTAAACTCCTTAATTAACTTAAGAAGTCTTAAGAGTTGGATCAAGCTATTAAGACTTGATTTAGGTCTGAGATTGCCACCTATAATACACCCTTAACCCACTAATTTGACATTGATCTATAAACAAACACTTGATCTCAATTGGATATGAGTAGGGGTTAAACTTTAATCTTCTTAATTAAGCCCAAACTTCTAAACCTTAAGTTAATTAACTTGATTATAAGATAATGAACTTGACATTTTCCAATAATGCTTTGTATTGATCTTAAACATTGAATTAGACATGTTAAGGCTAATAACAAACCTATGTGATTGCTTAATTTGAATTCAAAACTTTAGATCCTTAATTTTCTCTTAAATAAGACCATTAGCAAAAGAAGATTAATAAAATCATATTGATTGAATAATTGATCTAAAACTTTAACAATATCCTTGATTTAAATTCCATAATCTTAGATTAAGCTGTGATCAGATGACTTAATCATCTGATCTGATCATTCTAAACCTAATTATGAAATAGAACCTAAGATGTTAATATCAGAATTTAGAATGAAAGATCTTAAGTATCTCACCATAAGGTCATCTCTGAAACATTTAAAAGACCTAATTTACTTTAAGGTAGGAGAATTTTGTATGACTCATTGAGGTAGAAGCTTAGATAATCCCTTGGCCTTAGAAGTTGATCTTAACCCCTCGTGATAGAAAGCACTTAAGACACTAGAATGATACCTTCCCTTGTGGTAGAACCTATGTTGAGTGATCCTTGATCACATTTTCTTGGAGCCTTGTATATGACTTACCTATTTAGCATATTCCTATGTAGTCTTCATAATTCCTTGATTCATTAAATAGACTTGTTTGAACTCCAATTACTGGGTGGTGCAGTATAGTATACCCATATTACTGGTTCTTCGGTTATATTCGGGATTGGTTGATTCACTCTAATAGGGACTTATGAGCAGGTTCTATCCCACAGGATTAGACGAATACAATCCTGTAAGAATAAATCATTCAAACCTAAGAGCGTATTAAACGGGTACTCATTCCTTAGTTTGATTTAAATACAATTTGCCAACGGGCAATGCCTCATAGCGAAGACCGCTTCAATAAGTGTGGCTCAAAGAAACTAAGTAATGAGATTCACCTTCTTTAAGATACTAAGTGTGATTATGAGTAGGGCATCTTTACAACTTAGTTTGAGATACAAAATTGCCAATGGGCGATGCCTCCTATCAAAGGCCGCTTCGTTAGGATGGCTTAATCAAACTAAGTGATAAGAATCACCTTTCTTGCAAACGTGCTGAATATGTGTATACAATCATCCCATCTATTAATCTTTAAGTAAATATGCAACTTTAACAAATTATCGCTCTAAGAGCTAGGAGTCAGAATCCTTTTAGAAGGATTCTGCACAGTGGAGACTTAGAATTCATTATTGGCATTCCAAGTTTTCATGGATTTCTGGATTGTACTCATATAGAATAGAAGCATGGGCATAAGCACGAACATGAGTTTGAAGCATCATTTCAGCAGTGACGCATGAGTATCAGTGATAAAGTATGGGTTACAGAATGTTGAATACACAGACTGGAGAATTTCAGGGTGCATCTGCGTCACCGTACTGTCTTCCCAACTAGGTGTATGTATACATTGGACTGTACTACTCATAGTCTTTCTGTGATAGTTCTATTACATATCCGTGGCATACTGTGATGTTGCATATTTGAGTGCATCATTCTAGTGACATATAGCACAGTATATGATTTTCCTCTTACATAGATTTTTTGAGCATTTGATGTTGTCATCCACTTTTAGTATTCAATTTTGATGCAGTTTTACTTTGTTTAGTCTTTACAGTTTCAGTTACTTAGTGTTTTTCTCAATTTTTCTTCAGTTTTCTAACTTTACTATCTACTGCATTTACTTTAGTATTACATAGCTAGTTGTGATGTGTTATACTTCTTATCTAACACAGGGTATTTTTGGGATTCAGTAATTTGCCAGATCCTGAGCAGCTTGTAGAGACAGGGTAGGATGACATTCAGGAGATCCAGGAGGAGTACGTGTGGAGCCTTAGAGGATCAGTCTGCCACCCTTTACTTTTTGCTTTATTTCAGTATATTAGATAGACTTTACATTTCATATTTTAAAATAGTTTGTAATAACTCTGGAGGTATTTTTCTTTTCTTTTCTGGGACGAATGTTTACATACTTCTCTGTGATGAATGTATTCTTGATGTTTTGCTTTAACTTCCGCACTCTGTTATACTATTATACTTAGTATTGTATTGTGATCAGTATATTGGAAATGCTGATATATTGATAACATATATTGGATTCTTATTTGCTTCTTTAAATCCAATGTACGTACTTGTCTAATACTTAAGATAAGTATTCTACTCTTATCTTAAGTATTGACTCTCGATCCTACTCATAGGTTCGAGTTAGCAGCCTTCAGTGTGGCTCATTCTTCTAGCCTATTCGAGAAGATGAGTTTTGCTTGTTCTCATTGTCTCGAGTAGCGCACCGTCCCACCGCTAATATACATACTTGTCTTTTGCGCACGGCGATGGGGCGGGGCGTTATAGATTATTTAGAAAGTTGTTATCAGAGGGAGAGATTCCTATGGTTTAGTAGGTTTCCTCTCCCTCCCAACGAGTCTCCTTCGGGAACCATCATCAGTTGTGAAATTGACAGTGGTTGGAACCGCTTAAAGATTTTAAGAAAAAAGAGGAACAATGCTTCACGCAGATCAGGTTTTAAAGGAATAATATGTTGATGACCTGATGTAATTTTTGAGCTTTGTTCTAATCGAGTTAGTATGTTAAAGGAAAATATTATGCTTACACAAATATATACATCAAAAAATATAACAACCCTAGGTTGTTACTTAGTCTAATCTTAGTTTAATTGCAGCCTAATTCTCATTTTATTTAGTTCATTTAGTTATTAGAACTAATCTCCGAAGATTTGGAACAATTCGGAGCTCAATCGAATAATTGGAATATTTTAATATATTTAATTAATTAGAAAATTGAGGTATTTAAATTGACCTCAAAATCAAAATCCAACTTCGTCATTGCGATTGTCACCCCCAAATTAGCTAGGGGTAATGTTTTGGACGCGTTTGAAAGTCATCGGATTTTCACAAATATTTTAATATAATTAAATACCCAAAAACTAGCATAATTAAATAATCTTCAAAATCAAAATCCAACTTCGCCATTGCGATCGTCACCCATAAATTGGCTTAGGGTGATGTTTTGGACGTGCTTGGAAGTCGTTGGATTTTCGCGAATATTTTAATGTAATTAAATGAACCAAAAAATAAAATAATTAAATAATCATCATAATTAAAATCTAACTTCGTCGTTGAGTTCCTCACCCACGGATTAGCTAGGGGTGAATTTTTGAGATTTTTCGGAACCTATTCATCCAATTTTTAATTAGAAAATTGGGTTATTTGAAATTTTAAAAATAAATAAATAATTATTTATTTAAAAATTCATTCTTTTTTCTTTTCCTTCTCTCCTGGCTGGCACCTTTTCTAGTTCGGCACCTCCCCTATTCGCACACAAGAAGGCTTCAGCCCCTCTCCTTCCCTCCTTGTTGATGTGAAGGCTCATGATGGAGCCTTCCCCTCTTCTCCTCATTTAAGAAGGAAGCTCAACCCCTCATCTTTCATTTTTGCTCAAGTTGAAGTTCCTTCCTCCTCCCCAAGCTTCTTCTCTTTCCTCCATTGCTGAGCTTGTTGCTGGAGGAGAGCTTTCAAGTCTCCAAAGTTCTTGAAGAAAACAGAGTATTCTTCTTCCTTTTTTAAAGGCTAAGGTACCCATTTGCTACCCTCTTTCTGATTATTCTTTTGATTTATCAAAGCACTGTGAAAGGAAAGTTCATTAGCTATTGTATGGAATCTAACCATGATCTTTGAGTCTCAATCGAACACAAATGAGTCCAATCGAAGCTCGATTCTCCACTGAAAAATATTGTTGAAAACTGTGAAATTTCTCTATACCTATAGCTCGGGCATCAATTTCTGTTTGTTAGGATAATTCATTCATGTTAATTTTGGTATCAAGAAAAAGGTCTCGGAAAGACATTTCCATCGGTATATGGCACCACGTGTGAGGTGCCCAAAATTGTGAGTATTTGAGTGCGAAAGGAGACCCATTACGCTTTTCGCACAAGCGAAATCACCGTCGGGCGCTGCCGCACCGCAACACCCGAAGTTTCGAAATTGGGTCCGCCGTAGCGCGCCATAGCGCGCCGCAGTGGCATAATAATTTGATGAAGCATAAATTTGATGAAATTGGGTCCGCCGTAGCAACCACAGAGTCTGCACCTTGGAAAATAGGTGTTGTAGCACACGACAGCACCTAAAAGAGCTGTAGCGCGCCACCACGCTAAAATTTGCCGCACAGCTTGGCTTTCAGCCAAAACGCACAACAGCGCGCTGTAGCGTTCAAAAATGTTTAAAAGTGCACAAAAATGTCTAGGAATTGTCTAGATTTGTGATTTTTCACATTTTAATGACTCTATGACCCTAATGAGGCCGAAATATATCAAATCTAAACCTAAATTTAATAAAATTAAGTATTGTATGAATGCGTATGTGAATTTCAATGAAAAATCCACCATCTTATCCTAAAATAGCATGTCATAAATCTCTTAAGTATTTACTTAAATATTTTTGTGCCAAATGTTAATATTAGAATCTTTGATTGCTTGTATGACCAAGTAGAACTAAATAACTAAATTATATGGAATTTAATTGCTTTACATTAATAATCAAGTGTTAATCCCTTTTTGTGCATGATTTAAAGGTTTGAATAGCCTTAATTACTCATTATTTTAATCAATGCAATATTTATGTGTGTTAGAGAACTTAAATGTTGATTTGGACACCTTGATTTACTTGATTGATGTTAAACTAAAATTGAACATAATAATCTTAAGAACTTGATTAAGTAAATGATACTTAATCTAAATCTGAAATTTGCCATCAATAATATATCAATAATGCATTGATTGGTCATTGATATATAAATTAACAAATTGGTCTTAATTAGGTAAGGATGGGGGTTAAACCCTAACCTGTTTGATTAAGACTTGGACCCTTAATCACTTAATTAATTAACTTGATTGAAATATTATTCAATTAATATTATTCCAATAATGCATATGATTTAGTATTGACCTTAAATCATTAAAGTAGAAGTGCTAAGATTAATAATAGACTTATATGATTAAAATATCTAAATCTAAGCTTAAGATCCCTAATTTTCTCTTATATAAAACTCTTTGCATAAAAATGATATTAAGACTATATTGATTTATGGAATGATCTAATCCTAATAATATTCTTGATTTTATCCCATAATTGTATAATAGGAGATGATCAGATGGGTCTAACCATCTAATCTGATCAATTTAATCCAGGCCCAATAAGTGAATTTTAAGAATTTAGTTTAATCATTAAAAGTGTAAGATCTTGATGATCTAGCTATAGGAGTATTTTGAAATGTCTGAAATTCCTAATTAATGCTAATATATTGAGATAAGAAAGGCTTATTATGATATATTGAGGTACGAACTTAGATGATCCTCCTTAATATTAAAAGTTGATCTTAAGCTTTGTGGTAGAATTCACCTTAGACATTAGAATAAGATTTATCCCATGTGGTAGTAACCCATATTGTGTGACCTTTTGGTCACATCCTTGGAGCTTTGAGTAGGACTCACTCAATTAGAGTAAGGATTTATAGTTTTGATAAATCCTTAGTTATTAAATAGAATTGACTGAACTCGGATTATTAGTTGGTTATTATCATGTATACCCATGATGCTGAGTCACTTCAGTAATATTTAGGTTTGGATGAGTCACGCCAATGTGGACTTTTGATAAGTGCTTTCCCGAGGCATAAACCGAATACAGTCCCGCTATAGTAAATCCTCTAAACTTAAGAGTGTGAACTAGAATATTAGTTTGGGAGATTAATTACTACAATAGGGTTCTGCCTTTTATCTTGTATGCACCTCGATATGTGTAGTTATAAGCAAACTAAGTGCTAAACTCACACTCTTGGGAACATACAACCATGTGTATATAACTTTTCCAATTGATTATTTCAAACAAAAAACCCTAAACAAGAAAAACTAATTATTGAAATTAAAATCTAGGAGTTAGAATCCTTCTAGTAGGATTCTGCACAATGAAGACATTTGAGTCATAATCTAATTTTAAAGCATTTTTGGATTTTCTTGATTTTTAAGTTATGTGGTGTAGAGGCATGACTATGAGCATAAGCATGATGTATGAGTATTAGTGATGATTTATGAGTTACGGAATATTGCATACATCAACAAGGGAAACTCAGGATGTTCAGACATCACAGTAAATTGTATTTCCCAACATGATGTATGTAAATATTGGACCGTATGGCTCATAGCAATTTAGTAATAGTTTAGTTACATATTAGTTGCATATAGTATTGTGGCATATTCAAATACATAATTTTAGTGGCATGCAGCATAGTCTTACATGTTATTTACTCAGGTTTTTATCATACACTATTTTATTTATTTCAATATTCAATATACAGTCAGCTTTACTTTACTCAATTTTATACAATTTTAATTATTCAGTTACTCTTATAGTCTTTCTATAGCTTTGTTTCCTTTACAGTTAAATATAAATAATTAGAACTATTTAGATTAGTTTAGATGTATTAGACTTATTGTCTAATACGTTGTACTTTTGGGATCCGATAATTTGCTAGATCTTGAGCTGCATATTGAGCCAGGTTAAGAGAACTCTCAGGAGATTCAGGAGGAGTTCGTGGAGCCTTAGTGGACCTCCTTCAGTCTTGCCATTTTCTTTTTGTGTTTAATTCAGTTCAGTAGTTAGACTTTAATTCAGTACTATTTCAGTAAATAGTTTATAATAATTCTGGATGCATTTACTTTTTCTATTCTGAGATGAATGTTCCTATTTAGTTCTGTTATGAATATTCTGGATGAATGCTTATCTTTTGCACTCTATTTATATATTACTTATACTTAGTATTGTGATGTGATTAGCATACTGGAAATGCTGATATCTCATAAATATATTAGATTCTTCATATTGTATTTAAATCCAATATATATATTTGTCTAATACTTAAGATAAGGATACTACTCTTATCTTAAGTATTAGCTCTTGACTCTCCTTTAGGGCTGAGTCAGCAGCCCATCATATGGGTTTCATTTTAGCTATTCAAGAAGATGGCAAATTCCTTCCCGAGTGGCGCACCGCTCTGCCACCGAAATTGACTATGTTATCTCTTTTGCGCGCGGCAACGGGGCGAAGCGCTACAAAAAGTATTTAGACTCAAAAGAAATTGTTTTTTTTTATAATTTTTACATATAGGTCCCACCAAAAAATATATTTAGCTAATAATCTACTTATACATTAAATTGACACATCATCTATATATTTTGATATATACTAATGTGTAAGTATAGCAATACTGATAGTCTAATCATCATTGCATTCAATCTCAAATGTCACTTGCTGGATTCTGTCATTTTGCAAACTCTTATATTTTTCTTATTTTGTTTTATAAAGCGCTCATATTAAAAACAAAAATTTATTTTTATTCCAAATTCCTTCACTATCAATCCTAAATGAGTTTTGAATTTTAAATACATCACTTTTTAATTAGTCTCATAACAACATAAGGTTATCACAGACTCCCCCGCTTAAAATGATGTTGTTTTCAATATCATGTCTAATTTTAAATAAAAAAGTTTTCTTATCGGGAATGATACTGATTATTTAGGATTACTTGGATTCTCAAATAATATTGGATATTTCTTCTTCTCTCTTTCAAGTTGCTTCCTTTATATTATAATTCTTTCATTATACTTAAATCATGGAGATTGCTGTACACCTTAGTTGTTGATTGTCTCAACCCAAAATTTCTACTATCCCTTCAATGTAGGTTTAGTCCAGCTATTTCAATTACCATATATTAATAGTTGATGAGAGGATTTCTGTAGGCATCGTTGGAGTGACGATACATGAAATACAATGTGTTGTAGAAAAATCTTTTTGTAACTTCAGATTATATGCAGAGCTTCTTACTCGAGAAATGATTTTGAATGGTCCGACATATCGCAGACTTAGCTTGCATAATACATCATACTTAACACACACCTTTTATTGGACTTATCTTCAAGAAAAAAAAATTTGTTACTTAGAATTCTAGCATTCAGTGCCTTAGGTCATTATACTTTTTCTATTGATTTGGTATTACAGCTATTCTACTATTTTTTAGCTGAACCTTCTGATTAGTTTTTCAACTAGCTTAGATCCATAGAGCTATCTCTAACTTGCATCCAAGATAAAGGAGTAATGCAATTCCTTTCATACAATGCCTCATATGGTGCAATCCTAGTGCAATACTGATAATTATTAATTTATGCAAATTCTACTAGTGGAAGATGCTCCTCCCAACTATTGCCAAAGTATATAATATGTATTCTCAAAAGTTCTTCAAGTATTTTATTTACTCATTCTATTTGACCATCTAAGTGTAACGACCTGGAGATCAAGGTCGAGAATTTTCAAGTAATAATTTATTCTTTATATAGTATTAATAAAATAACTTAACTAACATGAGATTAATCATCATACATAGAGTCATTTAACATTTACATAGTACAAAAAAATGCCAATTAATACAATAAAAGTTAGATAACAATAAATACATCTCTATATCACTTCTTTAATCTTAAGCCATTAGATTTCCAAATTGATCTTTTCTTAATTAATTCACAAAATCTAAAATAATATAACACTGCTAATCAGACATGAGTGTGGAGCATCCATAAGTAATAAATCTAGAATCATATATAGATTATAAATCAAATGCATCAAAATTTAAAGTAGTTTACATCAATACAAGCTAAGAGGTATGCCAAATTTCAATAATAAATAACCTGCATTCTTAATAAGGATGTTTCACACTGCACTATTCAAATAAGATCAAATAATTTCAAAGTAATGAAATGAAATAAAAATAATGAAATACTTAGCATAATATACTATGTGACATGAAATATCTCATTTTGGGCCTAGGACCCCTAAGCTTCACTGGGAGACCTATATATTAGCATTGGAGTTATTCTAGGAAAATGTACAATTTCCCATCAGTAATTGTTCACATAAATATTATTTTGGTGATTTTTTTCTTTATATCTTTTACCCCTTCCTAATATACTAAATCCCTCTTTATTTATTCATGGATTATTAGCAAACCCTACCTATATACGTTCAGTTTTGTTCTTCCTCCAAAGACTCTCACCACAGATATCTATCATAAACATTTATGGAAAATAGTTGTAATTTAAATATCATAAAAAGCAGGGTACGTGCCAAATATACATAATTCCAAGATAAAATAGGCTCAACAATGTTAAAAGTAATACCATTATGATTGCTCCATGTATCTGATTCATTCTTTTATTCAACAAAAGTTTCCTTATATATAGATATGATAAAAATAAATTCTTATAGAACAATCTACCATTCAAATGCCTAAGAAATAATAATATATATGTTTGGTGTCAAAATTATAAATTTTGATAAAAATATTAAATTTGGTTAAGTTGTGTGATCAGGATTGTTGATGAATTTTTTATGCATAAATGAAGATCTAAAAGACTTTTTCAATTATTGATATCTAAATGAAAGTTATTCCTGATTTTTAAGAGATTGAGCATGCCAAATTTTAGTTATTGGTTGTAAATTTCTTAAAAGTTAAGTATGTGCAAAGTTTGGGAAAAACATTGGTTGTTTCTGAAATTTTCTAAGAAATAATCACAGTATTTCTTAAACATTGGACACGAACATGAAGACAAAAATGACAAAACTAGGTTTTGTGTTCAATAATAAAGTTGTTCATAATATAATAGAGGGTAGCATGCAAACTTTTTGCTAAATTCAATGGCTAGATTAAGAGTTATGATATTATAAATATGGCATAAAAATTTTTAAAATCTATCAAAATTGTTTTCTGGATTTAAATAAGGTGTCTGCTGAAGTTTAAGCGCCTAAAAGAAGACCTTATAGTCCAAATGAACCTGTAAAAGGTTGCAACAACCCTAGTGTTATTACATATTATTAGATAGCTCAATTAGCTCAATTTCACTTCTAATACTATTATAATAAAATTAGGAGTCTTCACCTCAAGTTTGGTGTGATTTAGAGATCATTTATGATCGACGAATATTCTTATTATTTTAATAATTCTGTATATACCTTTTTTTATTTTGATCTCAAAATTAAAATCGGAATTCTCATTGGACTCATCACCCCCAAATTAGCTAAGGGTGGTATTTTGGGAATGTTTGGAGGTCATGGAATTTTCCCCAAATATTTTAATAATATTAATTACCTAAAAAATTAGGATAATTTAATTGACCTCCGATCAAAAAGTTGATTGTATTTTTGAGTTCCTTACCCCTCAATTAGGTAAGGGTAAATTTTTGAGATTTTTGGAGTCTGTTTGATTACATAATTAAATAAATTAAATAATTATTATATTTTAAATAAATATTTTTATTAATATATATATATATATATATATATATATCCAACGACTATTTTCGGATCCGCGAAGATTCGGTGCAGGCGCTCGTGCGCGAAGCAGCGGATCACTACAATCCGTGCCATCACATGTTAATTATGGCAAATCGGACGGTTGCGGGTCAATCAACTCAATCTGATCATCGGATCCAGATTTGGATCCGACGACCAAGATCAGGGCAATGTCATCCCATCGTGATCCGCGATCATGGCTGGCAGGCGCAGAAGTCGTACCTGATGGAGCTCCTCCCCTCTGCCATTAGGCCTCCGAAGCTTGATTTCGATCCCATTTTCTTCATTTCTCATCTGTTGTGGAGCTATGGGAGTCCTGCATTCACCGGTGTGAGCTGATGTCGAAGAACATGCCGAACCCTAATTTCTAACTACGATCGGATGCGATAAGGTACGCTCCTCCAGATCCTATGATACTGCAATCACAAAATTGGTACCTCCAAATCTATTCAGCATCCATAATTGGTAAATCAAATCGTAATACTGCTCGATTGAGCACGATTGGGATTCAATTTGACTATTGACCCACATTGCTACACAGTGGTTCGTCCCCCTATTGTCTTTGCCCATAGGTTAGAACCTAGGGTTTAGCTTTGTTGACAACTAGGATGGCCTCCGGTGGCGGTACTGGTGTTTTTCGAAAGATCCTTTCCAACAGCATGCAGGCGAAGCTGTGAAGTATCTAAGGCCACATGAGGTGATTACCTAGCTCAGCCCACTATCTCTATCGGGGAAGGATCCCTCGACTTTGGGCTAGGGTAGGGTCAGATCTGTAACAACCCGACGTTGTTACTAAGCCGATTAGGCCTAAACCTAATCAGATTAAGAGAAAATATAAAATCTTGATTGAAGTCAAATAAAAATCAAATAAAAATATCCTCAAATAAAGCATATTAAGGAGATCCATTTGCCAAAATTTGAGCGCAATCGGGGTCCCGGATCGTCGTAAACAAATTTGGAAAGTTTAAATTTTCGGAGTCAATAAAAGATAATATACAAGTTGGATTTCAGAAATTTTTATATATTTTAGTTAAGCATTATAAGAGGAGTCTATGTTATAAATTTCGTAATTTTCGGGCTCAGGATTAATCGTAGCGAATTTTTAAAGTTTTTCACTTAAAAATTAATATAAAATAAAATACTAGTTCAAATTCAATAATTTTTAGATGCTTACGTTCGCCTCGTCAAGACGGTCGTTTCGATACCAAATTCGCAATTTTTGGAGTTTATTTGATTGTTCAATCAACCCTTATAAGTTTCAGCAACTCTTAGCCACTCGATCTTGATGGAGTGGCTCTCATCAAATTGTTTGAGTTTATATATAACTCCTCATCTAACCTAATTTCCCTAACCTAATTATTTTCTCCCAGCCGAAACTCCACATTTTTTTTCTCTCGCACACGAACCCCCCACTCCCTCTCGGCAGGAGGCCGAGAGGCGCTCGGCAGGAGGCCAAGCGGCTGCCGCCTCCCTCCCTCTAGGCAGGAAGCCGAGAGGCGCTCGGCAAGAGGCCGAGCGGCCGCTGTCCATCCCCGCTCGGCAGGAGGCCGAGCGACTGCTGCCTTCTCCTCCTCGGCTTGAGTTCAAGGGCCATGAAGTTGCCCGATCCTTCTCTTGGCCGAGCTTCACCCCAGCCTTGGACTGAGTTGCGAACCTCTCAGCCCTTAAGGATTGATCCATCTTATGCTTCCGATCATCCTTAGTCAAAACAGCAAGGTACCTTTGTTTTGATTCACATCCTATGTATGTAACTCCCTTTACATAATTTTTCAGATCAATCAATCCTAATACTGAATATTGGACTAATTATTCTATTTTGATCTAAACACATGAACCCTAAATGCCTTAAGCCGGAGCAAGGTACCTTAGTACCTCTCGATTTTCCTTCTCTGGCTGAGTGTTCGACACTTTGAGGTACTAATCTACTTTGCCTTGATCTGAAATTATGAATTTAATTATTTAAATCTTATGCTATGTGCTGTTAGTTAATATTAATAGATTTTAATATCACATAACTTCTCTAAATTGAGCATATGTAAAGTGATAGTAGCATTCTATAATTTATATATTATCATTAAAATTGAGTGATATGTATGGAAATCCTTATTAAATCAATAGTTGAATATGAGGTTTTTCTGCATGCAAGCAATCATAGAGATTTTTGCTGGGATGTAGAGATTAATAAAATATAACTAAAGATTAGTAAACTGTTATTTGCTTTAGGATTGCCATTTGGATGAATTGTGAGTATAATATCCAGCACTGTCTTTGCAATTTTGTTTAAATATTCCTGCTAGATATTTAAGCATCTCATCTATCCGGTTACTAATAGATTATGCATGGATTGGGATGCTTTATTTTTTCATTTAATGCTAATTTAGTCAAGGAAAAGGGTTATATATTAAGGCTTTAATCGTATCTACGTATAACTTATGACATTCCGCTATTTTAGTCCCATATCTTATTTATCATATTATTTGTGGGCATAAATATTCCTTTTGTATTCCTTATAATTGCTTTATGCAAAAGATAAGTGATACATTTAAATTGAGATAAATGACATTATAATATAAAAGAAAATAAGAAATATTCCTTAAATTCTCATATTTGTTTTAGATCTCTACGATCTAAATTAAAATATATGGCACTTGATGTGATAAGCCTCAAATACAATAAGTCATTTGGTAATGATTGCAATGCATGATACTATACTTTTCCTGCAATTACTTGTATTTTCAAAATCAAGAGCTCATTTATCTGCAAATCATTTGAGAATAAGCAACTAAGCATCTCTTCAATATCACTCATAATCTGGTTCAAAAGCTTGAGTTAACTTCAATGATCTTATTATTTCAATTTCAAATTAAACGAAAATTTTGTTTAAATAATGAGATTTTTGAATACACTTAAATCCTTCTTTGCATAATTAGCCATCCTAATACATATTTATATTCATTTGGCAATCACAGAGTTTGTAGTTGAATGGCAAAGTCGCATGGTGGAATTCCAAACATAAAAATAAAGTAATCATATTAATAAAGGCATTAATACAACATCTAAAATTATACTTGTGCACCTACAATTATTATCTATGTTAATACAGAAGATAAATCATATGTTTGGTATGTAAGGAATAAGAAGTGTAATCAATCCATCCTTTTATTTTATTTCTCAATCAGGAAAACTTATCTATAGCCCATGCGAAGTCGAAATCCTAGAGTTCTGAAACCATGTGCTGCTGAAGTTTGAAGTTGTGTAAGGTACGTTTCGTACTTAGAACTTTATTGAAGTTCTGTATTCTTTTAATTATATTATTTTCTTGAGCTCTATGTATAGTGCGTACACCACTTGCATAGATCTTAGCATCATTAGGATTTGCTTGTTATTTGAAAACCATGACATTAGGGTATATGAGCTTTTGCTAACTAAGTTGTAATCATTAACTTAGTTGAAAATTGTAAATTATGCGGACTTGAATTAGAACCTAGAGTCAAACTAAGGTACTTCCTTAGGAACTTCATTTCACTTAGGCTCTTTCCTTAAGATTAGGATTAAACACTAAGTTAGATCTCATTCATTGAATAAGTGATTTATTCAATGAATGAAACCTTGGTTTTATTAGTTTCTAGATTTTTCATAGTTTCATTTTGATTATTTTGTCTTTCAATTTTAGAGTAAGAATAGAGATCTATTCTATTAAGCTTTATTATTACTTAATAGAATAAGCCTTAATCATCAGTTCACTTGTAGATTGAACCATAGATCCTTAGCTTATCATTGGATCATGTGAATGAGCCCAAGGTTGTGGTGTTCAATTCATAATTCTTAGCTTAGTAGATCTGGATCAGATCTTAGCTAGGAATGTCTCAAATCATCAATTAGGACGTGATGATTTTTTATTTAACTTATAGTCGATTTTGATTGAACTAAATTGGGACCTGATCAGTCCTAATTGTTTTTAAACTTATAAGGCCGTGCTTCTAAGTTGTATAACTTGGGATAGTTAGAACGACTTAATGAGACAACAATAGATATCACTTAGTCTAGATTGAGTCTCTTGCTTACTTGGACTAGATTGCTTTGCATATCTTGTATATTGAGCCTTATTCCTTGAGCATAATAGGAAAACTTATGATATGGATGATACATTCTAAGTTAGTATTTGAATTGCATATCATTCAATTTTGTCTTGTTTGTAGTGGGTAGAATATGTCCTAGCTTAGTCTGCCTCTTCAGTAGTAGTATTGTATAGACTGGACTCAGACCTAGCATATTTGGAAGGCTAGGCTGGCGATTGATTGATTGATATAGGAGGCCCTGTATGGCCTATTGGCTGGTATGGCAGTACTATGTCTTAGGCTTATTTCTACTTTAGCTGGATTGTTCAGTATTGTTTTATTTTTGTTTTGCCACATATTTCAGTGGTTTTATTTTCAGTATTTGCTTGCTTTGCCACATGTCTCAGTGGCTTTTCTTCTTTTTTTTTTCTTAATTAGCATGTTGTATGTATACACATATGTTTACTTATATATATATTAGCATATTTAGGATGCTAAAATTACATGTTTTCAGTATTTGTGTTTCTTTTATATACTCAGCATGCGTTAATATGATCATAATCATGTTAGGAGTGGAATTATCATAGTAGTTGCATTTCTTTTGCTTTTAGCTTTACCTTGCTTACTTTCATGTCTTGATATTTTATTTCACATACATGTTGAATGCTATAAATAGATAGTTTATAGTTATCCCTTCCTTGTAGCTTATGGCACCTATCTATTTTGCACGCTTAGTAGTATCAGTAATGTGGTGATATCTTTAAATTCATGCAACTTTAATAGCTTAAATTGTACTTAGACTTATTAAAGTCTAACCAAATTTTCTTTTTTTGGCTGTGCCCTTTCATATATGTACATATGGCAGATCAGGAGTATAGGTCAGATCCAGTGCTTGAGGATTTAGCTGCTAACAGGTTAAAGTAAAGTGCAGCTCTCTGAAGGAGACATGCTTCCATCTCCTTGGCTTGCATTTAATAAAATTGTAATAATTATGTTTTCTTATTCTTACTATTCAGCATTAAATGTATTGTATGTGAATGAATTAATGTGGACTGTGTCTGGATGCTTCTTTTCTACCTATTTTGCATTGCTATACTGTATGTATGTTTCTATTAAGTCTTGCTCAAGCTCTTGATTAGTATCACGGATATGTTATTAGTATAATGTCCATGGTACTAGTGACGACCACCTCTTAACACTCATTCTATTAAGGGGCGGCCGCCACAGTTGGTATCAGAGAAACCCATGGGTGTCAGATAGAGGCTATGCTTATATCTACCTATTGGTTCGTTCTTATGTTGAGCAGGATTTGGCAAACATTAGTATAGTAGCAATTGGATCCACAGTTCAGTCAATACAAAACTGAAATGTTAGAATGATGAGAACATCAAGAAAGAGTAATATGGAAATCCTAGGACTTAGAAAAGATTCAAGTTAAAGATATCAAAAAAATAATATGAGAGGAACATAAAGTGATGTGTGCAAATGACATACTTAGTGACCTTAACCATGTCATCATTCTGTTGAATCATTTCTTAAGTTATATGTTGACTCAATTCCAACTTAAATAGGTTAAGTAAATTTTGATTTATGAAATCATTTGTTAATTTAAGAGGAAGAAACTATGAATTTAATCTAAAGAGTATCTCTAAGCTAATAATTATATCACCAGTAATAGAGGAGAAAATGACAAATACAGAATTTGTGAATTCAGCTGCAGACGAACTTACAGAAACTGCATTTGTAATTGTTTCTTCAATATTAATCGATAATCCAATGAAATGCTCTTTTGGCAGGCTATCGACCTTAATATTATACGAATTATAAAACTCTATTTCTAATGGAATTCAAATTCCTATCATTCTAATTTAGAAATATAAGATATTCAAATCTGGATGTTCAAATCGATGTTCTAAGGTGCTGTTTTGGAACAGCCTCGTTGCTTATAATACATACCTATGTTTTTGAAATTAACTTAGAGGACCACTGATTTTGGAAGAATTCCATTCATAGATAATAAAAAGTGTCGAGTGTTTTAGTCTTCATAGGACCGCCCAAATCCAAAGGAAACAACTCTAAATTTTTACCTTCTTTGAGTGACTCAATCATTTGAAAGTAGCCTTGTCTAAACACTTTTCCAAAGCCACTTTGTCTATGCCGGCTAGCAACTTCTTATAGATCGATAGTTGCAGTTCTCTCTCCCTCATATGGCCAATTATGTTATATCGCGGTTATAATTAATCTTCTACATGCAGTCTTAGCTCCTAGTTTAGGGGCTGCTAGGCTGAATATAATTTTGGCATTCTTGAATCCCGCCAAATATGATTTATGTTCCATTACTTTTTAACGGTAAAGATAATTTCTATAAATTCTGAAACTCTCTCAAACTTCAATTTTTCAAAATCCCCTTTTTCTAAAATTTAAGTAATAAATAAATAGAAGTTCACAACTTTCAGTAAGATAGTTTCAAGGATTTAACATGATTTATTAAATGTATACAATCCATTTTCAGAATTCTATATTTCCAAGATTTTCTAAATTCGAATTTAAGGATTTATTATATCTAACTTCAATTCCATTGATTACTAAACAAATCTTTAGAATGTTTAGACAATATCCTTTACATATCATTTAAGTTTTTGTTATACCATTCGAACAAGGCTTATGAATCAGTAATAATGCACAGCTACTCGGATGCCATGTTGAAGCTTGAAGGGCTACGCATGGTTAATATTAAATGTGTAATTATCACAATAGATGCCTATGCAAGTGGGTTATATGAAAATCCTTCTAGTGCAGCTTCAACAAGTAGAACATTAGATTCCTTGCCTCTTTTTACTTAAACTCTGGACTCCACAACTGAAATTTTTCTTCAAGGGATGCAGACCCCCTTTTAGGCGTCTGATAAAAGTGGAACAATGCTGAAATTTAAAGACTGATCTTATCAATCATGATTCTCAATCAAAAGAAGTCGGTTGCATCAAGTGATTAGCTTACCACCAAAATGCAAGTCATCTCCAGCTGGATAGTCTCTCGAGCATGATTCGACTAAGGCCATTGTTTACTCATCCAACTTCCAACAAGCCACTAGCTAATATCAAGGTCTGTTGCGAGCAATCATCATAGTTGCAGACCCCATGAATTTCAAAAGACCACCTGCCTCTTTTCACTTACAATAAATATGTATATATAAATTTCAGCATCAAAAAAAAAATAAATTAAATCCTTATCATGGTTGTTGTGTATGCTTTTATTTTACTTCTAGTTGCTAATTGGACTGATAGAATACAACCTATTCCTGATTAATATATGTTAACTTTGGAATAAGTACAGTAGAAAATTGATTTGATATTATATTTAAGCTTTTCAAGCTTCTGGAGCAAGCTACAGCCGTCCAAGGAGGGATAGGTTGTGGCTTGACGACTTGCGGCTGGAGAGCTGCAGGTTGTTTGTGTGAATTTTATGGACAATCGGTATCAAATTTGATGGTTGTTCTTAGTTATTGCATCTTTCATTGTTTGATATGATATATTTCATGGTGAGCTTGCTGAAATCATAATTGCTTGTGTATTTCTGTGCTTTTCACCTTTTAGGATGCATGCATACATTATTCTATGGTTATCAAGAATTTCATTTAATCAATCAGGAATGTGTCATCAATGTTCATAAACTGATGCATCTTTGAAATGGAATCTAAAATTTAGTGTTGTTGATCGTTCCTTGTTGTAAAGGATTCTGATCATATAAATTTATATTAGTTAATCACTCCAACGAGTCTAATAATACACTCAATAATGCTAGAGCACATCCAACATGCATCCATCTTCATTAGGCTGAACGAAGCAGAAGGATTGCAATAATATGTTCTCCATCTTCTTGTTTATTGTTGTTGGTAAATGCTGGAATTAATCTGATAGATTATGAAAAGAGAACACCTCGTTGAGTTGTATGATTAAGTTTTGAAAATGATTCTCGGCAAACCTAATCATGTGCCGATTTTAAAATGCTGTGTGCATTAGAGAGTATCTCTATATTGATTCTAGTAGTAATATTCTTGAATTTGTTGTTGTGCAAAATTCATAAAAAAAAATGAGCTGCAGGTGATATCCACTTAATGGGATCAAGTTTGGGTTATTTTTGTTGAGCTACTGGTGATCTCTTATTATGAAATGCAGCATTTTTGGCATAAGACTTTAGTGAACTGTCATCATAGTATGTTGACAACAACTTGAAATAATTTTTAAGGATGCTTGCAAGAGATTTAAATATAGTTAATGATCATTCAAATTTCACATCTGCTTTCTTCAACTAATAATAGCAGCATGTGCAACTTACTAATCAGCAATTTAATACTGACATAGAAGGGTTGAAGCACTTAACGAGAAGATTTTCTTTTTTTTTTATATATATATCATCATCACTTAGAAGTTGTATCTATTCCATTTGAATTAGCATTGTGAATTGATGGTTTATGTTAAACGCTCGCTTTTCTTTTAAATACACAAGTAATGCAGGAATTAAATGGTGATTATGGAAATTAAAATGGGAATTATGCGAATTAGAATTATTGGGTAGAGCGTTTGAAAACATTTAGCTTTATAATTGATTTGCTCTATTGCTACGTTCGACCATTTCCAAAGGGGTCAAAGTCGGCCAGTTTATTCTTACTTGCTTGTGCCAACAATGTGATTGTCACCCTCCCATGCCATGCTCCCGACTATTCAAAGTGTTGATCTTGGCAATTGTTTTTATATATCGCTGCCAATTATGCAATCTCATTTGAATACCTCACTCTAATTTGGAATAAAATTGTCTTGTATTTCCGGCTCATGCCTATTCTTCTTGATGCTTGTTTCGTCATCACATATTTTTCTCGAGTCTAGCACAGTGGTGGCTCATTATAGTGGTTAGTGGCGTTTGTTGCTGGTTTGTTTCCCTAATTAGTAGAGGAAAAGGCAGTGGTAGCATACCCTACTACGTGACTCGACCCAGCTGCTGGTGTTAAACTCCCCATAATTTTCTCAACTACATACCTCTCTTTCAGATACTTTATTCAGCATATTCTAGAACTTGCAAATATATAATACAATGATTATGAAGTTAGCGTAATTGAGTTTCATGGCATATTCTAAGTTTAAGGGAAATTAATTATTGTAATATTGAATCAAATACAAATGGTAATATAGAATCAGATGCTATCATTTATTTAAAGTAAATCAAATGTTAAATTCCTTATTAAGTAAATTCACATGTTGTTATCAATATGAATAAAAGCTAAATTCTGTTTTTCTTTGCAGGATGAAATAAAATGTTAAATTCTATTTTCTTTGTAGAATAAGATGTAAAATAAATGCAGGAATGCTAAACTAAATGTTATGTGCAAAAAGTCACATAATGCTGCTATTATAAATGCTAATTTTATATCTGCATTTTCTTTTATTAGATGTTTTATATAGGATGAATAAACTGCTTAGTTTAGTTTTATATATTTGAAATTATTGTAGAACTTGAAATGAGCAATCCTATAAAAAGGATTGAACTCTATTGTAGAACTGGAAATGAGCAATCCTATAAAAAGAATTGAACTCTATTGTAGAACTGGAAATGAGCAATCCTATAAAAAGGATTGAACTCTATTGTAGAACTGGAAATGAGCAATCCTATAAAAAGAATTGAACTCTATTGTAGAACTGGAAATGAGCAATCCTATAAAAAGGATTGAACTCTATTTTAGAACTGGAAATAGTCAATAAAATTGACTTATGTTGATTGTGAAAATTTTGGTTTTTGAACAAAAATAAAGGAGACTCTACCGAAATTTCTAAGGATTTTAGGACTTAGAAAATTTTCAAGAAATTTTTGTATTCATTTCGAAATATTCATTTCAAGGATCTAATTGAGTTTAGTTGAATGCCCATTAGAGAAAATCCTTGTATATAGATGTTAGGAGTCTTCTTGTGCTAGCCACTAGTATTGATTGTGACTCTTGCCCGTTTGATTAAAGCAATGATGTCGAGGATGACATCGTTCTTAAGTGGGGGAGTCTGTAACAACCCGACGTTGTTACTGAGCCGATTAGGCCTAAACCTAATCAGATTAAGAGAAAATATAAGATCCTGATTTAAGTCAAATAAAATTCAAATAAAAATATTCTCAAATAAAGCATATTAAGGAGATCCATTTACCAAAATTTGAGCGCAATCGGGGTCCCGGATCGTCCTAAATAAATTTCGGAAGTTTAAATTTCCAGAGTCAATAAAAGATAATATACAAGTTGGATTTTAGAAATTCTTGTATATTTTAGTTAAGCATTATAAGAGGAGTTTATGTTTTAAGTTTCGTAATTTTTTGAGCTCAGGATTAAGCGTAGCGAATTTTTAAAGTTTTTCAGTTAAAAATTAATATAAAATAAAATACTTGTCCAAATTTAATAATTTTTAGATGTTTGTGTTCGTCTCGTCGAGACGGTCAGTTTTGATACCAAATTCGCAATTTTTAGAGTTTATTTAATTGTTCAATCAACCCTTATAAGTTTCAGCAACTCTTATCAAATTGTTTGAGTTTATATAACTCCTCATCTAACCTAATTTCCCTAACCTAATTATTTTCTACCAGTCGAAACTCCACTTTTTTTTTCTCTCGCACCCGAACCCCCCCCCCTCCCTCTCGGCAGGAGGCCGAGAGGCGCTCGGCAGGAGGCCAAGCAACTGCCGCGTCCCTCCCTCTCGGCAGGAGGCCGAGCGGCCGCTGTCCATCCCCGCTCGGCAGGAGGCTGAGCGGCTGCTGCCTTTTCTCCTCGGCTTGAGTTCAAGGGCCATGAAGTTGCCCGATCCTTCTCTTGGCCGAGCTTCACCCCAGCCTTGGACTGAGTTGCGAACCTCTCAGCCCTTAAGGATTGATCCATCCTATGCTTCCGATCATCCTTAGTCAAAACAGCAAGGTACCTTTGTTTTGATTCACATCCTATGTATGTAACTCCCTTTACATAATTTTTCAGATCAATCAATCCTAATACTGAATATTGGACTAATTATTCTATTTTGATCTAAACACATGAACCCTAAATGCCTTAAGCCGAAGCAAGGTACCTCAGTACCTCTCGATTTTCCTTCTCTGGCTGAGTGTTCGACACTTTGGAGGTACTAATCTACTTTGCCTTGATCTGAAATTATGAATTTAATTGTTTAAATCTTATGCTATGTGTTGTTAGTTAATATTAATAGATTTTAATATCACATAACTTCTCTAAATTGAGCATATGTAAAGTGATAGCAGCATTCTATAATTTATATATTATCATTAAAATTGAGTGATATGTATGGAAATCCTTATTAAATCATTAGTTGAATATGAGGTTTTTCTGCATGCAAGCAATCATAGAGATTTTTGCTGGGATGCAGAGATTAATAAAATATAACTAAAGATTAGTAAACTATTATTTGCTTTAGGATTTCCATTTGGAAGAATTGTGAGTATAATATCCAGCACTGTCTTTGTAATTTTGTTTAAATATTCCTGCTAGATATTTAAGCATCTCATCTATCCGGTTACTAATAGATTATGCATGGATTGGGATGCTTTATTTTCATTTAATGCTAATTTAGTCAAGGAAAAGGGTTATATATTATGGCTTTAATCGTACCTACGTATAACTTTTGACATTCCGCTATTTTAGTCCCATATCTTATTTATCATATTGTTGTGGGCATAAATATTCCTTTTGTATTCCTTATAATTGCTTTATGCAAAAGATAAGTGATACATTTAAATTGAGATAAATGACATTATAATATAATAGAAAAAAAGAAATATTCCTTAAATTCTCATACTTGTTTTAGATCTCTACGATCTAAATTAAAATATATGGCACTTGACGTGATAAGCCTCAAATACAATAAGTCATTTGGTAATGATTGTAATGCATGATACTATACTTTTCCTGCAATTACTTGTATTTTCAAAATCAAGAGCTCATTTATCTGCAAATCATTTGAGAATAAGCAACTAAGCATCTCTTCAATATCACTCATAATCTGGTTCAAAAGCTTGAGTTAACTTCAATGATCTTATTATTTTAAATTCAAATTAAATGAAAATTTTGTTTAAATAATGAGATTTTTGAATACACTTAAATCCTTCTTTGCATAATTAGCCATCCTAATACATATTTATATTCATTTGGCAATCACAGAGTTTGTAGTTGAATGGCAAAGTCACATGGTGGAATTCCAAACATAAAAATAAAGTAATCGTATTAATAAAGGCATTAATACAACATCTAAAATTATACTTGTGCATCTACAATTATTTTCTATGTTAATATAGAAGATAAATCGTATGTTTGGTATGTAAGGAATAAGAATTGTAATCAATCAATCCTTTTATTTTACTTCTCAATTAGGGAAACTTATCTATAGCCCATGCGAAGTCGAAGTCCTAGGGTTCTGAAACCATGTGCTGCTGAAGTTTGAAGTTGTGTAAGGTACGTTTCGTACTTAGAACTTTATTGAAGTTCTGTATTCTTTTAATTATGCTATTTTCTTGAGCTCTATGTAAAGTGCGTACACCACTTGCATAGATCTTAGCATCATTAGGATTTGCTTGTTATTTGAAAACCATGACATTAGGGTATATGAGCTTTTGCTAACTAAGTTGTAATCATTAACTTAGTTGAAAATTGTAAATGATGCGGACTTGAATTAGAACCTAGAGTCAAACTAAGGTACTTCCTTAAGAACTTCACTTCACTTAGGCTCTTTCCTTAAGATTAGGATTAGACACTAAGTTAGATCTCATTTATTGAATAAGTGATTTATTCAATGAATGAAACCTTGGTTTTATTAGTTTCTAGATTTTTCATAGTTTCATTTTGATTATTTTGTCTTTCAATTTTAGAGTAAGAATAGAGATCTATTCTATTAAGCTTAATTGTTACTTAATAGAATAAGCCTTAATCATCAGTTCACTTGTAGATTGAACCATAGATCTTTAACTTACGCTTGGATCATATGAATGAACCTAAGGTTGTGGTGTTCAATTCATAATTTTTAGCTTAGTAGATCTGGATCAGATCTTAGCTGGGAACATCTCAAATCATCAATTGAGACGTGATGATTTATTATTTAACTTATAGTCAATTTTGATTGAACTAAATTGAGACCTAGTCAGTCCTGATTATTTTTAAACTTATAAGGTTGTGCTTCTAAGTTGTACGACTTAGGATAGTTAGAATGACTTAATTAGACAATAATAGATATCACTTAGTCTAGATTGAGTCTCTTGCTTACTTGGACTAGATTGCTTTGCATATCTTGTATATTGAGCTTTATTCCTTGAGCATAATAGGAAAACTTAGGATATGGATGATACATCCTAAGTTAGTATTTGAATTGCATATCATTCAGTTTTGTCTTGTTTGCAGTGGGTAGAATATGTCCTAGCTTAGTCTGCCTCTTCAGTAGTAGTATTGTATAGACTGGACTCAGACCTATCATATTTGGAAGGCTAGGCTGGGGATTGATTGATTAATATTGGAGGCCCTGTATGGCCTATTGGCTGGTATGGCAGTACTATATCTTAGGCTTATTGCTACTTTAGCTAGATTATTCAGTATTGTTTTATTTTTGTTTTGCCACATGTTTCAGTGGTTTTATTTTCAGTATTTGCTTGCTTTGCCACATGTCTCAATGGCTTTACATTGCACTTAATTATTTTGCTTTATTTCACATGTCTCAGTGGCTTTTCTTTATTTTCTTTTCTTAATTAGCATGTTGTATGTATACACATATGTTTACTTATATATATATTGGCATGTTTAGGATGCTAGAATTGCATGTTTTCAGTATTTGTGTTTCTTTTATATACTCAGCATGCGTTAATATGATCATAATCATGTTAGGAGTGGAATTATCATAGTAGTTGCAGTTCTTTTGCTTTTAGCTTTACCTTGCTTACTTTCATGTCTTGATATTTTATTTTGCATACATGTTGAATGCTATAAATGGATAGTTTATAGTTATCCCTTCCTTGTAGCTTGTGGTACCTATCTATTTTGCACGCTTAGTAGTATCAATAATGTGGTGATATCTTTAAATTCATGCAACTTTAATAGCTTAAATTGTACTTAGACTTATTAAAGTCTAACCAGGTTTTCTTTTTTTGGCTGTGCTCTGTCATATATGTACATATGGCAGATCAGAAGTATAGGTCAGATCCAGCGCTTAAGGATTTAGCTGCTAGCAGGTTAAAGTAAAGTGCAGCTCTCTGAAGGAGACATGCTTCCATCTCCTTGGCTTGCATTTAATAAAATTGTAATAATTATGTTTTCTTATTCTTACTATTCAGCATTAAATGTATTGTATGTAAATGAATTAATGTGGACTGTGTCTGGATGCTTCCTTTCTACCTATTTTGCACTGCTATACTATATGTATGTTTCTATTAAGTCTTGCTCAAGCTCTTGATTAATATCACGAAGATGTTATTAGTATAATGTCCGTGGTACTAGTGACGACCACCTCTTAACACTCATTCGATTAAGGGGCGGCCACCACAAGATCTAACCCGTGTTCCCCCGTCTGGGTTGCGGTGTCCGTGGCCTGCAGACTTTGGGCCATGCTCGCGGGTTGACCCGCGAGCGGCCCGTCAATGGGTCTGAGTTGTCAGCCTCGAAACTCGGGTGTTGATTTCAGCGCTGACAATTGCCTTTGGATTTCTGTGCATTCATTTTTTCATGCCCTAAATTTAGAGCTGCTCGATTTCTATGCTGACAATTAATTTTGATTTGAATGTAATGTTTTAATAATTGATATGCATTTAATTAATGTTATTTTATACAAAACTTTATTAAGCCATAACTTTAAATATACTTATCCAAATTATACAAAATTAAATATCATTTTATTTAGAAGAACGAGATGAACATAATGGTATCATTCAATTTATGATTTGAAGCTTAATTTTGGTTATCACTTTTTAATCATAATTAGGAGTCCCGAAAACCTTAATTTTTTAACATTGTCTAATTTTGACCTACTTAGTGTCATTCTTCTTCTTATGTTAAAAGGATTGCATATTTTTTATTGTATTTGTGATTGGACATCATTTAAGCACCTTGGGTTTTTGGCTCCCTAATTATAACAATCGGTAGTGATTCGTTCTGTCGCCACGTGCAATTTATTTAAGGGATAATAAATTGGCAGTGAAAATGTGCGTTACACGGGAAGGAAACACAACTTCCCCAAATAAATCAGCTGAGCTCAAGAACTGCTAAAACTCAACCTCAAGAGAAGAGGGTCGAGTACTAATACTTAAGATAAGGGTAATGTTTTTACCCTAAATATTAGGTAAATACATACATTGGATCATGAGTGGAATAATCGGAAATCCAATATATATAAGTATAACAGCATTTTTAGTATGGTAATCACATCACAATACTAAGTATAAGTAGTAGTAAATACCAAAAGTGAAAGCTAAAGATTCATCCATAAACATTTATCATAGAAGCTAAATGAAATATTCATCTCAAAAAAAGAAAAGAAAATACATCCAGAGTTATTACAACTATTTACTTAATGAAAATATAAAAAGTAGTCTAAATACTGAACTGGAAGTAAACTAATACAAAAAAGTAAATGCTGATGGAGAATTCTCTAAGGCTCCACAAACTCCACTTATATCTTCTAAATTGGTTCTTGATATGGCCCTACAAACTGCTCTGGATCTGGCAAATCATTAGATTCCAAAAGTACCATGTGTTAGACAATAAGTCAAACACATCAAAAACTATTTTAATAGTTACTATTATCTACTATTTAACATCTAAATACTTTAAACAAAATTGAAGAAAAATATTAAAACAACTAGAAGCTCAAAATAATATAAATCTGAAAGTAAAGTAAACTGAAACTATAAACTAAAATTGTATGTAAAATAGTATATAATCTGAATCTGAATAAATAATACTGTAAAACTGTGATGTATACCACTGAATGTATAATTATGCATCTGAATAGGTCACTAAACTGTATGCCACTGATATGCTGACTGGGTGTCTCATGGACACACCATTGATTTCCTTATGTGAGCTTATTTGCTCTGCTATAGAGTCCTCAGGTGAGCCAAATCACTCCGCTAATATTGACATGACTTATACATTTATAATATGTCAAGGCATTAATGACAGTATGCTTTAAATCATCAAAATCAATAAATCAATTCAATATCAAACACTGATTTCATTTATCTCCATTGTGCAAAATTCACCTAAGTGAATTATGACTTCTGAGTCTAATTTACTATGTTATTTAAATTATGATCATATAAAATTATCAGCTGAAGGGATTGATACACATAGTTGGTATATTTCCAAGAAAGGTGAATTTAACACTTAGATTGTTTAACTGCACTTATCAAAGTGCACGATGATAAGGGGCAAAGCCCAGTCACAATATATTCTCTCAAACTAAACTGTTAACTACCCTAATTATAACCATACTTAGTGCTCTAAGAAGGATGACTTGAGATATTTAGTTTATTTAACTGCACTTATTGAAGTGCGTGATGATAAGAGGCATAACTCGATTATAGTTTGTTCTCTCAAACTAAGCATCCAAGTTTACCAAATTATGAAACACTTGGGCTTGGAAAATTTACTCTAAGCAGGATTGTACTTATTCAGTCATATTGGATAATACCGAGACTCTATAATCTTACTTAGAGTGACTCATCTAATCCTAGGTTTTACTAAAATGATTCAGCACTATGGATATACACTTTCACATTCTTCTAATAATTTACTAATATCCACAGATCTATTTAATAACCAAGGATTATCAAACTAATGAATCTCTACTACATTGAAATGATACTACACAAGGGTCCAAGAATATGACCTTAAAGCCACTCAAATTTAGGTTACTACTACATGGAAGAAATCATACTAATCTTTTAGGTAATCTTACCACAAGGGTCTAAGATCAAGCTTCTAAAGCTAGTAAGGAGCATCTAAGTTCCTACCTCAAAATGCAATCAATAAGCTCTTCATACCTCAATAGATTAATCATTATGCCTTATAATTACTAATTTATTCATGCTAAGACAAGATCATAATAATCTTGCACACCTAACTTAAAAGAAAGCATAAGTTCTATACTTTGCATTAATTCCACAGTTCTTATTTCGTTAATGTTTGATTTGATTAGATTAGATGTGTAAACCCATTTGATCAACACCTATGTTAAAATCATGGGATTTAATCTCATAAATTACTAAGCAATGATTGGTTTATAAATACATTCCATTTTATAGGTTACATTATGCTGGTAGTCTTACTTAAGAGGAAATCAAGGATCTAAAGATAAGTATTCAGATTGACCAATTGCATAGCTTATTAAAGATCTTAGTAGTTCTAAGTTAATGAGTTAAGATCAATGTCAAGTCAGGGTGCATTATTAGAATTATGCAAGTTAATTTATCCTTCAAATCATGTTGATTTATTTAAAATGATTAAGGTTTAGATCTTAATCAAGATAAGTTAAGGTTTAACTCCTAACTTAACTAAATCAAGATCAATTATTTGATTTATAGATCAATGATAAATCAGTGGATTATTGGTGCATTATTAGTGTCCACTTTGAATTTAAGATTAATTATTAATTAGCTTAATCATCCTTTAGGATTTATAGGATTGAAGTTCATTAATATCCAATCAAACATTTAAAGTATTCCATCCATGATTTAAATTTTCTAACATACATATTACTGTTAATAGAATATATAAACATAACATTTATTATAATAAGTAATTAAGACTAATCAAATCTTAAATCAAACTAAAAGGGATAGCACTTGAATATAAATTTTAAACACCTAAGTTTCATGCAACTTGGTTATTAAGTTCTACCCATTCATGCAAGCAAGCAATGATTATACTATTTTTATTTGGCACAAAATATTTAGCTAAATCCTTAGGAGGTTTAGAATATGCCATTTATGATGAAAATATAGATTTTATATTAAAAATCACCGATATATTCGCACAATGCTTAATTTTACTAAATCCAATTTTAGTTTTAATATATTTTGGCCCTATTAGGGTCCTAGAGTCATTCAAATGCAAAAAACATGAAGTTTAGGCAATTTCAGACAGTTCTAGGCATTACGGCGCTGGCTAACCCGAGGCACAAATGCTACGACGCGCTGCGAAGGATTTCAACGATGTGGCACGCTGCAGTGCTTTCGTGTGCTACAGCATACTGCGACAAATTTAATTCGATGAATTATACGCTACGGCACGCTGCAGCGATCCCTGAACGAGAGCCAGGCAATACGGCGTGCTGTAACGCTCAACGGTGATTTTGCCTGTGTGAAAACTGTAACAGGTCCCTTTTCTCACTCAAATAATCTCAATTTAAAGAACCTCATGTATGGTGCTATATACTAATATAAAGGACTTTCCGAGACCTTTCCATTGATACCAAAATCAGCATTAAAATATCATTCTAATGAGCAATTAATGATGCTATAGCTCTATGTATACAATAGTCCTACTTGCAGAAATAGTTTTCTTAAAGGACAAAATGAGCTTTGATCGAACTCGTTTGAGTCCGATGGAAGCTCAACAATCAAACCGAACTTTATACAATAACTATTTGAGATATCATTTTATAAATATTTTGATTAAACTAATGGAAAGAGTAGCACATTGAGCATGCAAGAAAGAGATTTATCGCAAATGGTACCTTGGCTTTGGAATGAACAGAAGAAGAGAACTCTGATTCCTATAGGAGCGTTGAAGGAAGGAGCTTCTCCTTCTTTTGTTATCAGCAAAGGAGGAAAACAGATGTAGATTCTAGAGAGGAGGAAGCTTCAACTGAACAAATGGAGAGGGAGGAGAGCTGAGGAATGTGCCTTTATGGAGGAGGAGAATGTATGGGCTAGGAGAGGAGATGATAGTGCAGCATTCATGGTGCAGTAGGCCCTCCCCCATCAACAGCATGGGGAAGAAACTTCCTTATACAGGGAGTGGGGAGGAAAGTGCAAGGAAAGGAGGAGGCAGGAGGAAAAAGGGGGGGAAAGAATTAAGGAATTAATTAAATTAATTTCTAACTTTTAACTAATTCATTTTCCAAATTAAAAATTGGATGAATAAACAGGCTCCGAAAAAAAATTCTGAAAATTCACCTCTAACAAATTCGAGGGTGAGGAACTTAACGACAAAGTGGGATTTTGATTTTGACGATTATTTAATTATTCTATTTTTTGAGGTATATAAAGTAATTAAAATATTCACGAAAATCCGACGACTTCCAAATACTTCCAAACATCGCCCCTAGCAAATTTGAGGGGTGACGAACGCAATGGCGAAGTCAAATTTTGATTTCATGATCAATTTAAATATCTCAAATTTCTAATTAATTAAATATTATTAAAATAATCCAAATATTTAATTAAGCTCTGAATCGCTCCAAATCTTCGGAGATTGGTTCTAATGATTGGATGAGCTCAATGGAATGATAATTAGGCTAAGTAACAACTTGGGATTGTTACATAGCCCTAGTGTTGTTACCCATTAATTAGTAATCTAATTGACTATAATCCTCTTTCATTACACTTAAAATAGTATTATGATCCTCCACCTCACTTTTCGTGCAATTTGAAGATCATTTGATAATTTTTAACATTTCTTGATTTCCAGATAATTCTATGAATATCTAATTTTTTTAGACCACAGAATAAAAAATAGAGTCCACCGCTGGACTCATCACCCCAAAATTAGTTAGAGGTGGTATTTTGGAGATGTTTGGAAGTCGCCAAATTTTTTCACGAATATTTTAGTATTATTTAAATACCCAAAAAATTATGATAATTAAATATACCTCTGATCAAAAATTTGATTGTATTTTTGTGTTTCTCACCCCTCAATTAGGTAAGAATGAAAATTTGGGATTTCTTAGAGTGCATTTGAGTATTTAAATTTGATTAAATAAATATGATAAATTTATTATTTAATATTACTTTTAATTAATTAAAGTAAATAATAAATAAATAAAAATATAAGCATCTAATTTCTAAAATAGTGGAGATCCGCTATGGGGTTCATAACATGAAACGATGTTTACGCGAGATCTAAGACATCCGCTTAATTTGAGTTCGAATCCAACGGCGTAGATTATTTCATGAGATCTAACCATAGGGTCAAAATCAAGATCCGAAGGCCACGATCAAGCATTGTACGCCTTATCCTTCTTTTGTCTGCTATCGTACCCTGCTTAAGGGTAGTGGTGGTATGACTCTCCTTTCCAACTGGCCTCTCCATCTACCTTAAGCTGCTAATCTCCTCACTCCAATACTTACCCCTACCAAAAATATTTTGCTAGAGTTGGGTGCTGCGGGGACTATGAGCTGAAGGTGATTTCAAACTGTTCGATGAAATTTTTTCCATTATGCAAAACTCTAAATTAAGGGTTAATGTGAGTGTTTATTTTGAAACCCTATTTTTCTTTACTAGTTAGGCAGACGTGCTTAACTCCTCCTTCCATTTTGTATGTGCCCGTCGAATGTGACTTTTCAAAAAATAACCTTAACAACTAATATTATATGAGTCTTTACAATCTTACTGATTATAAGATCTCATCTTAGCCTTTTAGCTATGTTTCCATAGTATAGTTCTAGATTATACATTCTTAGTCCATGAGACTAAGATTCTTCTTTTCTTATTATGTTTTGCACTTTTTATTTTCAATATTGTGCTTTACTTACTTATAGTTCATAGAATACGGTGTATGTTGCTTTAATTTTCATTTAAATGCTTCACTACTTTTCTTTTGCTTACTTAACATAATTTTATTTGAATATATACATGTTTTATTTTTCTACTTTCAAATGCACCTTAGTAGTTTCTAGCCTCTTTTAGGATATTTTTGCCCTTACCTTTTTGGTTGCAGGCTAGAAAGATAATACATATGAGTACTCTTACTCATCTTATTTTCAATTATTCTTCTTAATACATAATTACTTTCCTTCCTTGAACCCTTTCAAATGCTCATTTTCTATTTAAATTGTAAATTAGTTGTGATATCCAAATAAACAATAAATGATTAAATCTTACTTGAACTTTAATAAATGACTCTCAGATGGAGAATCCAGAGTCATAATTAAAATAATTTTCTAGAGCATTCTTTCAGTACTGGGAAGATTACCACTGGTACGGCACAATGTATAGATGTTTCTACCATGGAGTCTCAGTACCTGGAGGTGAAGGGTTAGATAAAATATTGAAGTATTGTGTGCTCAAGGGAGGTTGAATCCCTCAATTAGCAAGAGAGTGGCTCTCAAGGGTCTCTGACACCTTTACAGCCATTAAATGACCCGGCCACGTACACCTCAAAATGTTGGAAGAATCCTTCGATAACTATGTCGAAGAATGGTGGGTTCATGTGGCGCCCACCCCCCAAACCCGCAAAATTATACTTACGGGATGGTGTGCTACTCTGATAAATCCCTCACTTATCATTGGATTAGGTAAGATCTACAATCTACTAATAAGAGAAGGGTGTACACAGAATAAATATAAGATATCATACACTAAATCAATACAAGTACAGAGTGCGAAAGCATATAAAATAAAATAATACATCCATTTTACCATACATCAAATGAGAAACAGTAATGAAAAGTAGCTCAGGAACAATAGTACAAAAAAGTAAACACAGTTACAGGGGTATCTGAATTTTATAGTATTAAATGAATAATTTAAAAGACTGAAATAAAAAATCTCTCATCCTCACAATGTGCAGAAAGAAAACTAAGCAGCTTCTAGATAACCTGGTTGATGCTCCTCTTCAATAAAAGGCTCCTCCTCTTCAGAACCCAGCTCCTCAAATCTATGTAAATCTGACATTGTCAGTTTCACAATGCAAGGCCCCAGCCAATAAAAGAAAATCTTAATAGACAATTATCTAAGTATATTTTAGGCTGAATATTTTATATGAATTATTAATGTCACCATTGTACATAAGCAAACAAAAGTGAACTAACTAGCATAGGAGTAGTAAACATACAAGGAACAGTATAAGTTATAAATACATCATTTATAACTAAGTATGGATTAAGGCAAAAGGCACACCTCAAGCAAACTAAGCAAGAAAATAAGCACATATATATAATGTAGTGAGTAAAAGTACTGAAAGAAAAGTCTAATCCTAACAATGTTGATGATCATATGACATGCTAGTTTAAAATAATAAATTTGAAAGTGGTACATATCGTAAGCAGTAAAATCTAGCATCCTATAAATATGTACAAATGAGCAGGTAAGTAAAGTATAGCTGAGTAAAATAAGATGCTTTACTAAAATAGTAAGAAGTAAACTAAAATAAAAATAGGTATGTACAACTGCCATATCAGAAAATTGGTCAATTGGGCCTAGTTAGAAATTCCCAAAGCCTTTCTGGGCTAGGGTAGATAGAACGGAACAGCAGAACTGAAAAGGCAGTAAATACAAATATAGAATTTTTTAGTTATTTTATTTTTACTTTTGTGGGCATATCCAGAAATAGCTGAGGAGTCAAGCACGTCTGCAAGACTATACATGTTCCAAGCTAAACATGCACTCCTCAATGAGTAATGTTAAGCATCCTTATTACTCCTTACCCCTATCCTTTAGGGTAAATACACACCAAAACCTACTAAACTATAATTAAACTCAAGGTAATTGTTATCCTAATTATTCTATATTTTCATTTCATGCATAAAATTTTCTTATATGACATGTCCAAGGAATTAAGCACAATGTTCAAGGAATACGTAGCACAATTAAATCAAGTAGTAAGAAAGAGACAATTCTATACATGGTGACACTATTATTGTCTAATTAACCATTCTAACTACTCCAAATTACATAAGTTTGGGATCTCCCATTCCTACTATCAAGTGTAACTTAGAAGATTGATCTTATAAGTTAAAAGCAATTAGAACTGATCATGTTGTAAGTTAGTTCAATCAAATTGATTATGAGTTAAATAATAAATCATTATGACCTAATTAATGAATTTATATGTTCTATACTAAGATTTGATCAAGATCTACCAACTGAAGGTTATGATGTTAACACCACGAGCTGGAGTTAAGCACATAACCCAAAGGTAAAGTCTAAGGATCTAAGGTTCAAATTCTAAGTGAACTAATGAGTGAGGTAAATCCTATTAATTAAATTCAAGCTTAATAGGATGATTCTCCTAATCTTATTATAAGGTTGAAAGATAAAACAATCAAAATGAAATTATAAAAATCTAGAAACTAATAAAATTAAGGATTCATTCATTGAATAACCCTGTTATTCAATAAATAAAACCTAACCTAATAATTATCCTTAATCCTAAGGAATAGATCTTAAGGTGAAGTGAGGATTCCTACTGATAAGACTTAAAGAAATTCTAAAAATTAATTGAGCTTCCTTACACTTGCTGATTTTATTTAATTAGGAAATTTATGGATGGATTTTAGATAAGTAAGGATCATTTACTATAAAGATTTTTAAGCCAATTTTAGGATTTTGAGACAATTAATCAAATTATGAGAACTTATAATCTAAATTGATCTTAAATCACTTTTATTATTAATTTTACTAGTTTAATTGATAATTTAGGGGTTCAGGGTACTTAACCTAAACTTTGGATAAAATGACTATTTTGCCCCTACTTATGAGTCCAAAACCTACTTTTTGATTTAGGGCTCTAAATTGGAATTTCTTGCTGCCAAATGATTCCTTACTGTCTAACATGAAGATAGACAGTAAGTACACCAAATTTGGATAAGAAAATAGTCCTATAGGTCCAAACTAAGGTTTTTGACTTAAGGGACATTTTAGTAAATTACACTTATGAAATCTAAATTTTTATGCAGTTTACTGTTGGTTCCTATTTAAGGATTCCATAGAGTCTAGGAACACTAAATTATAATGTCTAATGAATTACTTATGGTTAATTTAAATTTCAAGGGCAGTTTGGTAATTTTCTAAGTTAAGAGGGGTCAAAAACCTAACTTTTCCATTTGGTGTCTAAATTCAGCAAACTTAGTGGCTATAACTTCCCAATATCATACTAAGTACTTTAATTAGGAGTAGACCCAAATTAGACTTTAATTGGTTACGTTATGACCAAACTAGGATTAGAGATATTTTGGTCATTTCTAATTTTCTAGTATTCAAAACCTAAATATTATTTTGGATTATTATTGGCACTAAAATTTTAAGCTATCTAGCACTTTGATTTTTTTTATTTGGATTCTAATGACTAAGATATGGTCAAACCAAGAATCTAGGGTTTTATGGATAATTAGGATATGTCCTAAAAGTCATTAAGCAAACTAATTACCTAATGGCAAAACCAATACTATCAGGGTGTTCCTAATATTCTTTTGATGACTTTAAGACCCATATTAACTATGTTTGGATCACTTGATATAAAGTTATGAGGGTTTTAAGTTTTGGTTTAAGTGAGGGGATGTTCTAAAATATCACTATATTATCTAGGCATCCTATGGGAAATTTGATACTACCAGAGTATTTCTCTCATTTTTCTAATTAAAATGAGATATAACTTTAATATGTTTGGACTTATGGTAAATTAATTATGAGCAATTAAATTTCTAAAATTAGTAATTAATATTAAGCTATTTATATTATTAATACTACTCATTAAACTAACAATTAAAATTTAATTTAATTAACTCTCTGCAGGTGGGACCCACAGCTGCAGAGGAAGAGATGGCAGGCCCCACAGAGCACGTGGCGCACTCTTAGAGGTGCGGGTTGACCCCGGGTAGGCCCCACAACTCCCGATAGAGAGGACACATGTAGGCCCACGACGCAGCGTGCAGCGAATGACCGCACGCCAGCTAGACTGGCTCAGCATGACAACCGAAGGCGCAATCCCCACGGACCACGCGTCGCATAGCAACACACGGGCAAAGCAATTGCGGGCCCCATCAGCTACACACGAGACCCAAAGGAATGCGGGCTGGGCTTCAGGCTGACCCAGCCCGACTCGAACGAACCCTCCCTCTTGCATGCACTCCGAGGGCGAGGACCTAGGGCACGGCTAATGCCGGCCTGCCCGGCAATGCATGGCCGACCCACATGCCATTAGGTTGGCCTCGATGAGAGCTAGCCATTGCCAGCTAAGTCAAGGCCTGAGGTGGGGGGAGCGTCGGCAGGAGCCAACCCTAGATCTAGGGGTTCGGCGAGATGCATCCTAACGAAAATGATTGTGGATGCATCCTAAAATCTGATTGATCGGGCTCGATCCAGCCCGATCGAATCCATCATAACCTAATCTATTGCATGAAATAGAGTTGCAAATATAGAATGCAATAATTGACGGAGTATCGAGGGAGATCAAGTACCTTGAGATCGACCGTGGTAGAGGTTTTAGGGTTCGGGTTCGGCTCGCAGTCTCCAATCGCATGAATGGTCCATACCTCGAGCGCGGCAGAGGCCTTAAGGCCATCTAGGCAGGCCACCCGAGGTTAGGAGGCCGCCGGTTGGGCGAGGAAGGCGGCGGGTTGCCGTGTGGACGCGGGGCAGAGAAGGCGAGGGGACGAAATCACGACCGTCTGATCCTGATCCGATCGGATGGATCAGACGATCCGGATCCGCGGATGCATATTCGATAGGATAATGGGTCTGGCCTGTTAACGTGTTGGATCTGACTCACGTCGGATCCGACCAATCAGCGCTTATTTAAATAATATAAATTAAATAATTTAATAATTAAATTCTGATTTAATAATTAATTATAAACATTTAAAAGACTTCCAAAAATTCCCAAATATCCACCCCTAGCTAATTGAGGGGTGAGGAATGTAATGGTGAGGTCAGATTTTTGATCTGATAAGTATTTTAATTTTTTAATTTTTGGGATATTTAAATATTATTAAAATATTCGACGAATTTTCGACAACTTCCAATTGCCTCCAAAACATCACTCATAGCTAATTTGGGGGCAATGAGTACAATGGCAAAGTTGAATTTTTGATCTGAGGTCAATTTAGATAGGTCAATTTCTATGATTTCTAGATTTTTCCAAAAATCAGGATTTGATTCATTTGACTCCTAATTTGGACTAGGCCTTGGTGGCGAACTCTTAATGGGTTAATTAGAGTACTAAGACTAAGATTAGTACCTGGATTAGTCCTAAGCATACTAGGTAATAACTTGGGTTATTATAGGCTCCCCCACTTAAGAATGATGCCGTCCTCGACATCACTCAAGTGGAAAGAAAAGACAAGATAAAAGAAAATGAAATGAATGATAAGGAGTTAAGAAAGTAAGAAAGATACCCAGATCCTCGAATAGCCTAGGGTACTTGGCTCTCATATCTAATTCTTTCTCCCAAGTGTCTTCAACAGAAAGGCGATTCTTCCACTACACTTTGACCGTTGGGATAGAACGATTTCTTAGCTACTTTTGGTCTTTTCTTAGAATCCTTACAGGTTTTTCAATGAATAATAAATCTGGCTGTATCTCTATTGGATGAATAGAGATTAGGTGGTGAGGTTCTCTTAGGAATTTTTTGAGAGATGATATGTGGAATACATTGTACACATCAGCAAAATCCTCAAGCAGCTTTACTTATATGATACTGACCCAATTTGCTTTAAGATCTTGAATGGTTCAACATATCTTGGGCTAAGCTTTCAAGTAACTCGAAAATGGTAGATGCCATTCATATGACTAACCTTTAGATATACAAGGTCTCCCTCTTGGAACTCTAGAGGATGACAATAGGCATCGTGATACTTGCTCTGCCTATCTTGAGCTACTTTAATTCTTTGCTGGATGAGCCTTACCTTTTTATTTATTTCTTCCACCAACTCAGAGTCATATAGCTGAACATGTGGCACCCCACCCCTTAATCTATAATAGATTAAGCTAAGGGGTGGTGTGTCACTCTAACTAACCCTTCACTTATTATTAGATTAGGATGAAATCCATAATCCACCTAATAAGAGAAGGAGTAAGCACAAAATCAAATATTCAGTCACTATATAAGAAATTCATATAGAGTGCGGAAGCAATTTAAATAAGAAATATCCAAGCATCATAATATGCATAGCATTAAGTATGACAAATAATAAATAGCATAGTAATCCAAAACACATAGTCATGAGTACTTATATTATTTCATCACATTTAAAGTTTAAATAATTAAAGGCAAAAATATTCTCATCCTCACTTGTAAGAATACTAAATAGCAGCTCCTTCTAAAGGCTCCTCCTCTAGATAAGGCTCCACCTCAAGCACCTAATCTTCTAATTGATGGGAATCTGCCATTGTTGGTTTCACAATGTAGGGCCCCAGCCAAAAAGAGAAAAATCTTGTTAGACAATTATCCAAGTACATTTTAAGTTGATATGTTTTATGTGTCTTGTAATATCACCATTTACATACTCTAAGCAATAATTAAATCAAATAAGGGAGCCTCTAGCAAAACAAGATAGAGGGAAAAAGCTATAAACAATATTTATAACTTAAGCAAGAGGAGGCTAAGACATGCCTCAAATGTAAGCTAAATAAGGCAGGGCATATAAGTATAAGTAATTGAATAAGTACTGAAAGAAAATACTATATCCTAAACATGCTGGTGATCATAAGAATTATGCAAGTTAAATAAACAAACTCAATAAGGATACATATAAATAGTAGCAATAAATCTAACATCCTAAAATAAATATAAGCAAAATAAGGAAATAGTTGACTGAAATGAAAATACTGAAGTGTATACAAAACATCAATACTATATATGAACATCCATGTACTAACTGCCATACAGAAAGGAGCTAATCTAGCCCACTGAATATCAAAAGGATCTTAGCTTCAACAAGGAGGCTAAGGCACAAAACTATATTATCTTAGCATCATCAAAGAGGCATAGGCAGAATATAGGATTTTCTCCTAGCGTCGTCAAAGAGGCATAAGCAGAAAACACATAACAAATTTTCTCCTAGCGTCAACAAGGAGGCATAGGCAAAAATATAAGCATAGTCTTCTCCTAGCATCAACAAGGAGGCATAGGCAGAAGACATAACTGAGAGGCAGCTCTAACATGTGCAATTATTAACTTTAATTATTTACATTAATATTTTTATAAAGAATCTAAGGAGTCTCCATATTTTCCTAAAATTTTATTAATGCATCAAAATCTTATATGATATATCCAAGGAAATATGGCACAAACATCAAGGAATGCGTAGCACAAAATTTAAATAGTAAGCAAGGGACTCTACTAAGTATGGTAATATTATTTGTTTTCTAATTTAACCACTCTAACTATTCCAAGTTACATAAGTTCAGGATCTCCAATTCCTACTATCAAGTGTAACTTAGAAACTCATCCTTATAAGTTAAAAAGGATTAGAACTTATCAGGTTCTAATCTAGTTCAATCAAATACGACTACAAGTTCAAATCAATGAATCATACGTCCTAGTTTTATAAATTTATACATTCTATCTAAGATCTGATCAAGATCTACTAAGCTATAGATTATGGATTAAACACCATGAGATTGGGATTAATCATATAATCCAAAGGATAAAACATAAGATCTAAGTCTTATTTTAGAAGTGATCTACTAATTAGGGCAAATCCTATTAAGTAAATCAAACTTAATAGGATGAATCTCCTATCTTGAATCTAAGGTTGAAAGACAAAATAATCAAAATTAAATTGCAAAAATCTAGAAACTATTAAAATTAAGGTCATTCATTGAGTAACCTATTTACCCAATGAATGAAATCTAACCTATAATCTAGTCCTAATCTTAGGAGTAGCCCTAATGTGAGGTGAAGGATCCTAAGAAAAAAGGACTTAAATAAATTTTAGGAAATTTAATAATTTGACCTAATAATTGATTTTATTCATTTAATTGACTCTAATATAGTTTTAATACTAGTTTTAGTATTTTAAAAGAAAGGTTAAGGACACTTAACCTAAATTTAGGGCAAAATGACTATTTTGCCCCTACTTAAAGGTTCAAGAAGTCAACTTTTAATTTAAGAGTCCAAATTAAAGTTTCTTACTTTCCAATGGTTCCTTACTATCTAACTTGAAGATAGACAGTAAGTACGCCAAATTCGGACAAGAGACGGGTCCTACAGGTCCAACCTAAGGTTTTTGACCTAAAGGGCAAACTTGTAATTTACACCTGATGGAACCTAAATTTTTTTATAGTTTAATGTTGGTTATTATTTAAGGATTCCATAGAGTCTAAGAACATTGCATTCTAAGGTCGGATGACTAAGTTATGGTTATTCCAATTTCTAAGGGCAATTCGGTAATTTTGTCGGTCAACGGGTGACAAAAACTGAACTTTTCCGTTTGAAGTCCAATTTCAGCAAACTCAGTTTCTATAGCTTTTCTATAATATACTGAGTGTGTTGACAGAAAGTAAACCCAATTTGGACCTCAAATGGTCAAGTTATGACCTAACTAAGGTTATGGGTATTTTGGTCATTTTCTAATTTTCTAGGGTTCAGATCTTAAATATTATTTCAATTTATTGATGACATTAAAATTTTAAGCTAGTTAGCACTTTGAATTTCTGAATTTGGAATTGAATTAACCAAGTTATGGTCAATTGAATTCTTAGGGCATTTTGGTCATTGTTTTCCAAAGTTAACTCTGGGATTTTGGGTTGACTTTTTATTCTGATGTCAAAATAAAAAAAACTAATATCACTATATAGATTATTACTGTTTTATTCCTATTAATATAATTTAATTATTTAAATTAATTAGTGAGTGATTTGATTAACCTAATTTGTGCATATACTTAAAGTTCTGTATGATTTTGATAGCATTAATATATGTATATATATAAGTTCTTTTATAATTTCTTTAACTATATACACATATATATATATATATATAATAATTTATGCAGCCATTATGACGGCGGGCTCCACCACGAACAGGTGGCACGCCTTAATTGGTTGTGGCAGAGGAGGTGGGACCCACCTACCACGCGGCAGGTAGAGACGGGCCAAAAGCCGTGCGCGGGCCCCACGGGCGCACGTCAATTGACGCGCGCCATGCAGTCGCGGGCCCCATGCTCCGGGCGCAGAGCCCACACGCGACTAGCGCGTGCGGCCCTAGGCGGATCCAGGTCGAACCGACCCGGCCCGAATACCCTGCGAAGTCCTTCGCCTGGCCGAACTAGGACACGCCAAAAGGTGGCCTTCCCAGCGGCACCAGTGCTCAATTCACACGGCCGAGGGTAGGTCTCGACAAGACCTACACGATGGCACCTGGCCTGGCCTCGGAGGTGGCCGGAGGCAACGGCTAAGGTGAACCCTAGGCTCGGCTGTTCGGGTCTCTCGGGCTCTAACGGTTTGCACTGCAGACGCCCGATCTAATTAATTTGATCGGACCGAGGGCTCACCGATCATGACCAATCAAACCTCGATCAATCGAATGGAATAGGGATGCAAGCAATAATACCATAAATCGGAATAGAGGATGAGGATTGGTACCTGACACTTTGACGGCCTGAGAGCGATAGGTTTTCACGAGCACGGGTCCAGTCCGGATTCAGCAAGCTTCATGTTCGCAAGCACCAGACCGAGCCTTAATGGCTCCAAGACGGAGCTACCGAGGCCGGTAGGCGCGGGGGCAGGGCGAGGCCGCGGCAGTTACGCCATGTGGAGATCGGCGATACGCGCGAGGAATGACGATCCTGGACCGTCTGATTCAACGCGATCGGACGGCTCGGATCGGTCCACCCGATCAGACGAAAAAGGTTGACACCATCGAGCACAGTGGACGGCGTAGGAAAATTTTGGACGGTGCCGTTATTTAATAAATTAAATATTAATTTATTTAATTTAACTTAATCAATTTCTTATAAAATTAAAATGATTAAATTGTATATATAAAAATTCAAAATATTCACCCTTAGCTAATTGAGGGGTGAGGAATGCAACAGCGAGATCGGATTTTCGATCCGATGAGCATTATATTTTCTCGATTTTTTGGGTATTTTAAATATTATTAAAATATTCGTCAAAATTTCGACGACCTCCAATTGACACGAAAACATCACCTCTAACTAATTTGGAGGCAATGAGCGCAATGACAAAGTTCGTTTTTCGATTTGAGGTCAATTTAGATAGGTCAATTTTAGGGTTCTAGATTTTCCAGAAATCAGATTTCGATCCATTTGACTCCTGATTTGGACTAGGTCACAACTTGGGTTATTATAGAACATCTCTTATTTCAGACCATGCTATAGGAGTAGAATGCTTTCTGCCATATATAGCTTCATATGGAGCCATTTTGATGCTCACCTGAAAACTGTTGTTATTGACAAATTCAACTAAAGAAATATGATCTTCCCAAGTTCCTGAGAAATCCAACATGCAAAGATGGAGCAAATCTTCCAGAACTAGATTAACTCTTTCTATTTGATTATCTATTTGCAAGTGAAAAGTTGTGCTCATTGCTAATGTAGTTCCTAAATTTTGATGCACAGCCTGCCAAAATTTAGAAGCGGAACGACTGTCTCTATCAGATACTATAGTTTTGGGAATTTCGTGCAACCTGACAATCTCTTTGATATATAGCTTTGCTAGCTTTTCAATGGAGTCAGTTTGATGGATTGGAATGAAATGTGCCAATTTAGTGAGACGATCGACGATGACCCAAATTGCATCAGCCCCAAATCTTGCACGGGGCAATCCCATGACAAAGTCCATGGATACATCTGACAACTTCCATTCTGGAACTTTAAATGGGTGCAGCAAATCATCTGATTTTTGATGTTCTGGCTTAACTAGACAGCACGCGTGGCATTTAGCAACAAAATCTGCTACACTTTTCTTCATCCCTGGCCACCAAAATGATAGCTTCAAATCTTGACATATCTTAGAACTTCCTGGGTGCACTTGATATCCTGAGTTGTGGCTTTTGATTTGCACTTCATGATGCATGGACTTATGAATCCATAAACAAACCCCTTGATAGATAACACCCCTATGAAAATGAATATCAGTACGGCGACCACTCTCGATGGCTTGTTTAAAGTTCAGATATTCTTCATTTTTAGTCTGGGAAATGGATACATCTCTGAGGAAAGTGGGCTCCACATTACTCAATAGGTCACCGCGCACTGATTTAACATCCATTTTATAAAAATCTTCTTCAAATGGGCTTTCATAGATAAGGGAGTTAAGGGTAGCATGACGACTTAAAGCATCAGCTACATCATTTTCCTTTCCAGGATAATATTGAATGTCGAGGTCATACTCACTAATTAATTCCAACCATCTTCTCTGCCTGCAATTCAACTCCCTTTGAGTGAATATATATTTAAGGCTTTGGTGATTGTTAAAGATTGAGCATTGAATTCCATATAGGTAGTGACGCCAAATATTTAGAGCAAACACTACAACAGCTAATTCAAGGTCGTGAACGGCATAGTTCCTTTCGTGGGTCTTCAGTTGATAGGAAGCATAGACGATAACCTTTCCTTACAAAATTAACACAGCTCCCAAGCCTATGCCAGAGGTATCCGTGTAGACTTGGTAGTTCACTCCTTCTTCAGGAAGAACTAGAATAGGGGCAGACGTAAGTGCGTCTTTTAGTGCTTGGAATGCTTCTTCATAAGCTAGTGACCATTTGAATGGTACAACCTTTCTGGTGAGTTTGGGACTGGAGAAGCTATTTGAGAAAAGCCTTTTATGAATCTTCTATAATAACCAGCCAAACCTAAGAAGCTTATGATTTCTGCCACTGATTTAGGTCGCACCCATTCTTGGATGGCGCTGACCTTTTTCTGATCTACTCTAATCTCTTGAGCATCTACTATATGGCCTAAGAAGGCGATAGATTCAAGCCAAAAACTCGCACTTTGAGTACTGGGCATAGAACTGGTGGCTCCTCAGTTCTTCTAATACTACCCTGAGATGACATTCGTGTTCCTTCTTCGTCTTAGAGTATATCAAAATATCATCTATGAAGATGATGACAAATTTGTCACGGTATGGCTTCAAAATACTGCTGCATTAAATCCATGAAGATTGAGGGCGCATTTGTCAATCCAAATGACATCACTAAAAATTCATAGTGGTCATATCTGGTTCTAAAGGCTGTCTTTATTATATCAAAATCTTTATCTGCAGTTGGTGGTATCCTATTTGCAGATCGATCTTCGAAAGCACTTTTGCTCCAGATAATTGATCGAACAAATTGTCAATGCGAGGAAACGGGTATTTATTCTTTATGGTTACTTTATTTAACTCTCTATAATCAATGCACATCTGCATTGACCCATCCTTCATCTTAATAAATTAAACTAGGGCTCCCCATGGAGATGATCTAAGCCTGATAAGACCTTTCTCCAATAACTTCTGCAGTTGTTTGTTCAATTCCTACAATTCTTTAGGTGCCAGGGTGCTTTGGAGATTGGTTGGGTTCCTGGGACGATGTAGATTGCAAATTCCACTTCACGTGTAGGTGGAAGACCGGGTAGGTCTTTGGGAAAGACATCGTTGAATTTGCAAATGATGGGATTCTTGGATAAGAGAATGTCTTCCTTCTTTTCTCCTAGTATTGTCACTAGGAATGCGCTGCAAACCTTTTCTTACTAACCTCTTGGCCTTAATGGCATTGATTAAAGAGGCTCTTGTACTGAAGTTCCCAACAAATGACTTTGCTTGTCTACCATCACCCAGGGTGAACTTTTTCTTCTGGCAGTTGTTGGCGGTGTCGTGTTAACTTAGTCAATTCATTCTTAGAATAACATCAAAATTTGTTATTGGCAAAACTACAAGCTTTACTTCAAATTTTGTTTCTCCAATAGGGATTTGTATTTTATAGAACTGACGAGCTGACAATTGAGCTTCATATGGGTAGCCTACGCTTAGAGGACTCGCTGACGGTATAATGGCAAGTTGAGAGATTTTTTCCAACTCTCAGAAATGAAGGAGTGACTAGCTCCAATGTCAAATAAGATGTTACAAGGCTTATTATTTACATAGATCATACCTAGTTATAGATGCAGTAATTTACTAACTACTTTGAGCAAGTAATATTAAAAAGGTAGATTGGTTCAAAAGCATGTACCTGACACCACATTGTTATCCTCTGCCACTTCAGTAGGGGTGAGAGCATAAACACATGTAGGGCCAATAGGCTATTTGTTGTAAGGTTGTCGAGTAGGTGGCCTCGAAGAATTTGGGCGGGGGACAATGGCTGTCTCGCGTCATTGAGTAGAAGGAGGTGGTGGCAGTGCTGGGCAAATTATTGCACGCTTTTGGAACAAATCAAAAACCCGTTGATGTTTGGCATGATCGATCTAATCGCCATCAATGGTATCGGTGAAATTGCACTGATAGTATGAATGACTCGGCCTCCCACAATTGAAGCAGTTTCTAGTTCTATGGTAGCATTGTCCATATGGGTGGGGACGAGTGCAGCCGTCGAAGAGATTTGTAGACGGAGCTCCTGCCTCAATTTGGTATACCCTAGCTCTTCTAGGGTTTTCACGCTGAAATGTTGTCATCCTATAGCTATGCTTGGGTTCAGATGCTTCATCGAGTTCTACCATCTTGGCAGATTCTAGAAGTTCCACGAAGTTGGTTGAGCAGTGGGAAATGACTTGCCTCCTGATGGAGGGCTGTAATCCACTTTGGAAACTATGGCATTGATTGGATTCTGTGGGGACAAGGTTAGAAGCAAACTTTGATTGTCGCCGGAACTCAAATTCATAAGTGGAAATTGAGCGGTTCCCTTGCTGCAGCTCGAGGAATTGATCTGCCATTGTATGCCTGGCGGAGGTGGGGAGGTACTGGGTTTGGAAGGCCTCTATAAACTCATCCCAAGAGATGTCTTCCAGCTCTAAGTCCACAAACACTATATGGAAAATGTTATCCCACCAATACTCTGCCTCATCTTAGAGGAGATGAATTGTCATACGGATTACTTCAGAATCCGGACATTTGATGATAGTAAGGTTCTTCTCCACTATTTTTATCCAATTTGCCGTGTCGATAGTGGAAAGACTCCCATCAAAGGTAGAAGGTCTAAGGCATAAGAAGCTGTGCAGTAGTCCATAAGTGGACTGAACGTGGTGCTGGAATGAGTAGCGAGGGGCCATAGTGGTTTCGATGTTCGAAAGACTTTGGCTCATTCGAGCTATTAGTAGTCGCTCCATATGTTCTTCCTGTCAGGCCTGAACCTTGGCCACTCTTTTAGCCTATTTGTTATGGGAATCTACCATGACCTTAACCACTTCCAGCAACTTTACCTTGCCAGAGGAACCGCCAGAGGTGGCGAGAGAAGAGCTCTACCCAAGATTCATTATTTTTATAAGAGTCTGAATTAAAGACAATATTCTCAGAAACCAAAAAGTATGAGATTGTAATAATTTATCTCTTTTATTAATCAGAATAAGATGAGAGTACATCATAGAAAAAGTAGCAAAAAATAGTAAAATAAAACATAAGGCCTATTCTATATATTCCTTTGAAAAGGCCAGATGGAAGTCAGCATAGGTGATCTCCCAGTGTAAACGAGCAGATCCATGTCTGAATACCCATTACTTGTGTGCCCACCACTCCTCAACATAGTCCTAAAGTAGGAGGTCAACAAGGCAAAGTTGAATATGATTTGAGTATCCCAGATTACCAAACATCTTGGTTACTCATCGTAACCATTCCCTAGCTAAGATGGGGAAGTCTAGTCCTTGGAAAATGACGTGCTCCAGCATCGTTTCTAACACCCTAGCACTCACTAGGGATACGCCATGAACTTCTCATCCATATCGCTTTGCCATATACACATCAAATTCCCATTTTTCTTCAAAGTGTTTGAAGTAGTCGAACATAGACATGGTTGAGTAATAATATACCTAGATGTCCAAATCAAGTGATTGTTTTGTTAGGTTGAGTATTTTATCTTATATGTAGATGCATTTTTATTTGTGTACTCCTATTATTCTGAGCTTTTGATTATGGTGCTTTGCATATAACTCTAGTATTTAGTAAGTGACTAATTAGCAGAAGAATAATCCATTAGGTAGAGTGGAATACAGATTCTAATCTGACACCTTATGAAATTCTCTGATACTAACTGTGGCACCCCACCCCCCTAACCCACAAGATTAGACTTAAGGGGTGGTGTTCCACTCTAGCAAATCCCTCACTTATCATTAGATTAGGTAAGATCAATAATCCACTAATAAGGGAAGGGTGTACACAGAATGAATATAAGATATCAGTCACTAAATCAATATAAGTATAGAGTGTGGAAGCATATAAAGTAAAATAATACATCTATTTCACCATACATCAAATGAAAACAGTAATGAAAAGTAGCTTAGGAACAATAGTACAAAAAAGTAAACATAGTTACAAGGGTACCTGAATTATTATAGCATTTAATGAATAGTTTAAAAGATTAAAATAAAAAGTCTCTCATTCTCATAATGTGCAGAAATAAAATTAAGCAGGTTCTAGATCACCCGGTTGATGCTCCTCTTCAATAAAAGGCTCATCCTCTTCAGCACCCAGCTCCTCAAATTTATCTAAATCTAACATTATCGATTTCACAATGCCAGAGCCCCAACCAATAAAAGAAAATCTTATTAGATAATTATCCAAGTACATTTTATACTGAATATTTTACATAAATTATTAATGTCACCATTTTACCTAAATAAACAAAAGTGAACTAACTAGCATAGGAGCTGTAAGCATACAAGGAACAGGATAAATTATTAATACAACATTTATAACTAAGCAGGGATTAAGGCAAAAGATACACCTCAAGCAAACTAAGCAAGGAAATAGGTATATATATATATAATGCAGTGAATAAAAGTACTGAAAGAAAAGTCTAATCCTAAACTTGTTGATGATCATATGACATATGCTTGTTTAAAAGAGTAAATTTGAAAGTGGTACATATAGTAAGCAGTAAAATCTAGCATCTTATAAATATGTATAAGTGAGCAGGTAAGTAAAGTACAGCTGATTAAAATAACTTGCATCAATAAAATAGTAAATAGTAAAATGAAACAAAAATAGGTATGTACAACTGCCATATTAGAAAATTGGCCAATCAGGCCTAGACAGAAATTCCCAAAGCCTTTCTGGGCTAGGGCAGACATAACAGAATAGCAGGACTAAAGAGGTAGTAAATACAAATGAAGAATCTTTTAGTTATTTTACTTTTATTTCTATGGACACATATAGAAACAGCTGAGAAGTCAAGCATGTCTGCAAGACTATACATGTTCTAAACTTAACACACACTCCTCAATGAGTATCATTAAGCATCCTTATTACTCCTTACCCCTATCTATTAGGGTAAATGTACACCATAACCAATTAGAATATAATTGAACCTAAGGCAACTATTATCCTAATTATTCTATATTTTCATTTCATGCATAAGATTTTTTTATATGACATGTCTAAGAAATTAAGCACAAAATTTAATGAATGTGTAACACAATTAAATCAAGTAGTAAGCAAGGGACTCTTCTATACATTATGACAATATTGTTGTCTAATTAACCATTCTAACTATTCTAAGTTACACAAGTTTAGGATCTCCAATTCCTACTATCAAGTGTAATTTAGAAGTTCAGCCTTATAAGTTAAAAGAAATTAGAACTGATCAGGTTCTAATTTAGTTCAATCAAATCGACTATGAGTTAAATAATAAATCATTATGACCTAATTAATGAATTTAGGCATTTCATACTAAAATCTGATCAAGATCTACCAACTAAAGGTTATGATATTAACACACAAACTGGAGTTAAGCACATAATCCAAGGGTAAAATCTAAGGATCTAAGGTTCCAATTTTAAGTGAATTAATGAGTGAGCTAAATCCTATTGAGGTGAAGTGAGGATTCTTCTAATCTTATTCTAAGGTTGAAAGATAAAATAATCAAATGAAATTATAAAAATCTAGAAACTAATAAAATCAATGATTCATTCATTGAATAACTCTATTATTCAATGAATGAAATATAACTTAATAATTATCTTTAATCCTAAAGATATATCCTAAGGTGAAGTGAGGATTCCTACTAATAAGGCTTAGATAAATTTTGAGAATTAATTAAGTTTTTTTACACTTGCTGATTTTATTTAATTATGGAAGTTATGGATGGATTTTAGCTAAGTAAGGATCATTTATCTTACTTAAAGATTTTAAAGCAAATTTTAGGATTTTGAGACAATTAATCAAATTATGAGAATACATAATCTAAATTGATCTTAAATTACTTTTATTACTAATTTTACTAGTTTAATTGATAATTTAGGAGTTAAGGGTACTTAATCTAAACTTTGGACAAAATGACCATTTTGCTCCTACTTAAGGGTCTAAAAAGCTACTTTTTGATTTAGGGCTTCAAATTAGAATTTCTTACTGCCAAATGATTCCTTATTATCTAACATGAAGATAGACAGTAAGTACACCAAATTTGGATAAGAAAAGGGTCATATATGTCCAAACTAGGATTTTAGACTTAAGGGATATTTTAGTAAATTACACTTAATAAAATCTAAATTTGTATGCAATTTACTATTGGTTGCTATTCAAGGATTCCATAGAGTCTAAGAACACTAAATTCTGAAATCTAATGAATTAGTTATAGCCAATTCAAATTTCAAAGGCAATTTGGTAATTTTTTAAATTAAGAGAGGTCAAAAATCTAACTTCTTCATTTGATATATAAATTCAGCAAACTCAGTTGCTATAGCTTCTCTTATATCACATTGAGTACTTTAACTAGGAGTTAACCCAAATTAGACTTCAATTGGTCAAGTTATAACCTAACTAGGGTTAGGGGTATTTTGGTCATTTCTAATTTTCTAGGGTTCAGAACCTAAATATTATTTCGGATTATTATTGGCACTGAAATTCTAAGCTATCTAGTACTTTAAATTTTCTAATTTGGATTTTAATGACTAAGATCTGGTCAAACCAAGAATCTAGGGTTTTATGGATAACTAGGATAGGTCCTAAAGTCATTAAGCAAGCTAATTACCCAATGGCAAAACCAATACTATCAGGGTGTTCCTAATTATCTCTTAATTACTTTAAGACCTATATTGGCTATGTTTGGGTCACTAAGTACAAAGTTATGAGAGTTTTAAGTTTTGGTTTAAGTGAGGGGATGTCCTAAAATTTCACTATATTATCTAAGCATCATATGAGAAATTTGATACTACCAGAGTATTCTAATTATTTTTTTGATTAAAATGAGATATTACTTTAATGTGTTTGGATTTATGGTTAATTAATTATAAGAAATTAAAGTTTCTAAAATTAATAATTACTATTAACCTTATTATATTATTAATACTACTCATTAAACTAACAATGAAAATTTAATTTAATTAACTCTCTGCAGGTGGGACCCATGGCTACAGAGGAAGAGAGTGGACCCCACAGAGATACGCGGTGTGCTCTGAGAGGCGCGGGCTGACCCCAGGTGGGCCCTTTGGCTCCCAACAGAGGGGACACACGCGGGCCCACGACGCAGCGCACGGCGAATGACCACGCGCCAGCTGGCCTGGCTCGGCACGGTAGCCAAAGGTGCGGGCCCCACGGGCCACGCATCACATAGCAACACGTGGGCGAAGCGATTGTGGGCCCCACTAGGTGTGCCTGAGACCCAAAGGAATGTGGGTCATGCTTCGGGTCGACCCGGCCCGACTCGAACTAACCCTCCCTCTAGCAGGCACTCCGAGGGCGGGGACCTAGGGCACGGTTAATGCTGGCCTTCCCGGCGATGTATGGCGCTGACCCGCATGCCATTAGGTTGGCATCAACGAGGGATATCCATTGCCGGCTGAGTCGAGGCCTGAGGTGGAGGGGAGTGTCGGCAGGAGCCAACTCTAGATCTAGGGGTTCGCCGAGATGCATCCTAATGGAAACGACTATGGATGCATCCTAAAATCTAATCAATCAGGCTCGATCCAGCCCCGATCGAACCAATCATAACCTAATATATTGCATGAAATAGAGTTGCAAATGTATAATGCAATAATCGATGAAGTATCAAGGGAGATCAGGTACCTTGCGATCAACGGTAGCAGAGGTTCTAGGGTTCGGGTTCGACTCGCAGACTCTAATCGAGCAAACGGTCCATACCTCGAGTGCGGCTGAGGCCTTAAGGCCATCCAGGCAAATCAGCCAAGGTTAGGAGGCCACCAATTGGGCGAGGAAGGCGGCGGGCTGCCGCGTGGATGCGAGGTGGAGAAGGCGAGGGGGACGAAATCACAACCGTTTGATAGGGATCCGGTCGGACGGATCAGATGATGCGGATCCATGGACGCAGATCCGATAGGATAACGTGTCCAGGCTATTAATGCGTCGGATCTAACCCGTTAAGAAATGGCGGATCTGACCCATTATCATTTATTTAAATAATATAAATTAAATAATTTAATAATTAATTTTATATATTTAAAAGACTTCCAAAAATTCCCAAATATTCACCCCTAGCTAATTGAGGGGTAAGGAATGCAATGGCAAGGTCGGAGTTTTGATCCGATAGTATTTTAATTTTCTAATTTTTGGGGTATTTTAATATAATTAAATTTTTGACGAATTTTTGACAACTTTTGATTGCCTCCAAAACATCACTACTAGCTAATTTGGGGGCAATGAGCGCAATGGGGAAGTTCAATTTTAGATCTGTGGTCAATTTATATAGGTCAATTTTCAGGATTTTTGGATTTTCCCAAAAATCAGGATTTGATCCATTTGACTCATGATTTGGACTAGGCCTTGGTGGCGAACTCCTAATGGCTAAATTAGAGTACTAAAACTGAGATTATGACCTAGATTAGTCCTAAGTAGATTGGGTAACAACTTGGGTTGTTATAGTTCATGCCAATAATGTTCTTATTAGAGCTAGTAGATGTCTACATCATGCTCCTCTTTATTCTGATTTTGAATCTATGTTATACAATAAATTTTGTAAATCAATTTCTAGTTTCTCTTTTATGTTGTAGCAGCTTGTACATTATAGCTTGTACATAGTTACTTCTACTTCTTTCTACTTTTATGTACTTTTCTTATGTACTTTAATCTTGTATATTTTAATGAGAAGATTTTCTTATTCCAATTTTTGAACTTTTCTTTTTCTTAATTTCATAGAATGAATTTAGATCATGAATATCTCACTTCCTCCATAGTTAAAGAAACTGAACTGCCTGTTCCATCTCTAAATAAAGAGATGAGACAGATGTTGAGAATGTTTAAAACAATGATAGAAGCTCAAGCGAGAGCTGCAGAGAGGATGGCTTTCGCAAGTACCCCTTCTCACCCATCTCCAATTCTTCCACCATCTTCTCCTATTCCACAACAATCATCCCAAGTTTTATTTCAAACTCCCCCAACCCCACTTGAAGTTCCTACCCCAACTCCAAAGGCAGCTACTGTTGCACCACAACCTACTTCAGGTCCGGTTGTGGATGCCTTTCTTCTAGCTTTACTTCATTTAAGTCCCCCACTTTCAATGGCTCTGCTTCACCTATGGAGGTAGCCGATTGGTTTAAATTAGTAGAGAAACTCTTAGCAAGCATTAAATGCCCTGAGAGTGAGTGTATCTACTTGGCTACTCATCTTTTTTATTAGGAAGCTGAATAATGGTGAGACAACGAGCTCAAGGCCCGCATTTTTGACACATGTGTGGAAGATATTCCTTGGGAAGAATTTGAGCATGTCTTCTATACTGAATTCACTCCTCCTTTCACGCAAACTATAATTGAGGACGAATTCATGCAATTAAAGCAAATAAATCATTTTGTACATGATTATGAGATGGAATTCAAAAAACTATCTCGCTTCGCACCTGATCTAGTTCGCACAGAAGTGGCTAAATATAGTAGATTTTTGAAATGCCTAAACAATTTTATTAAAAGTCATTTGGTGTCCTTATATCATGACAATTTCCTTAAGTTATTAGAAGGAGCTAAAATAATAGAGCACCATCAAATTCAATTTAAGATGCAAAAGCGCCATTATTTCCAACCTTCCAGATCTGAGCAATTTAAGAAGAATCATCCTCAAGGCCCTAAAGTTTTCAATATTGCATAGAATAAAAGTCAACAAGGTGAACCAGCCGCCAAATGTATATAGGCCACACCCATACAGAAAGTGTTACCACACTGGTAACCAGTATTATATTTGCGACAGGGTCAACCATCACTACCAAGAATGTCGTGCTAATTGGATAGTCAATAGAATAAAGATCGGTCATCGACAAGTCAGTACAGAATCCTACTCCTTATAATTTACAAGCGTCGCTTCCTGCACTTCTGCCTCCTTCATCTAGTGGGAACGCTCGTGATCAGAAAAGAGAGCCCTCACAAGCACAAAGGCAAGGGCAAAGAGGCCGTACTGATAAAGTCAAGGCAATTTCACAATCTCAAGCCATACCCAGAGTGTACGCACTTTCTGCTTCTACTGCTAAAGAAGAAAGCGACGTCATAATTGGTATGTCTAACATTTGATTTTCCTTACTTCAGCTTTTCAATTTCAGTGCATCTATTTCTAAAGTTACTTGCTTCAAACTTCATAAATTGTACTTGAAATTATTTTCTTTTCTTTCCTGCTATAGGAATATTAAATATTAAGAATTAATTATGCAACACACTCTTTGATACATGTGCTAGTCATTCCATCATATCAAAGAATTGTGCATCTTCCATGAACTTTCAATATTTCAACCTAGGTAATGCCTTGAGAGTGCAAATATCATCAGGTGCTAAAATGTCAGCAAAAAGATTCTGTTTGTTTGACTTCCCAATCAGTAATCAATTATTTCCCTCCAAACTCATAATTATGCCAACAAATTTCAACACAATCTTATGAATTGATTGGTTAAGAAAATTTAACGCAGTTATAGACTGCTTTAGAAAAAGAGTTTCTCTCGGGGCTGGAAGAAAGCTCAAGGTCTTCATAGGCAAGCTTGGCCTAATTGCATCATTAATAAATGCACATGAAGCCAAACATATTATTAATAAATGTTGTTATGCCATATTAGTAGCCCTTATTGATGAAGAAAAAGATGATAGAAATCCTAAGGATACCCCAATAATTAGAGAGTTCCTAGATGTATTTTTAGATAACTTACCTGTACTACCTCCTATGTGTGAGGTAGAATTTTCAATTGATTTGATTCCAATGACTTAACCTAAATCTAAGGTTCCATATAGAATGACACCTAAGGAACTTCAAGAGCTCAGAGAGTAATTACAAGAACAATTAAAAAAAGGTTTCGTACACCCTGAGATATCATCTTGTGTAACAACCCGAGGTTGTTACTAGAGTGATTAATTCCAAATTCAAGAGGATTAAATCAAAAATCAAGATCCTGATTTAAGTCAAATAAAAATTAAATAAAAATATTCTCAAATAAGGCGTATTGAGCAGATCATTCTGCCAAAATTTGAGGGCAATCGAGATCCCAGATCGTCCTAAATAAATTTGAAAAGTTTAAATTTTCAGAGTTGATAATAGATAAAATATAAGTTGTAATTTAAATCTTTTTGTATATTTAAGTTAAGCATTATAAGAGGACACTATATCTTAAGTTTCGTAAATTTTTGAGCTCTGGATTATTCGTAGCGAATTTTTGAAGCTTTTCACTTAAAAATTAATATAAAATAAAATACTTGTTAAATTCAAATATTTTTAGACATGCATTTCCATCTCATCGAGACACTCGTTTTGATACCAAGTTTGTGATTTTGGAGTTCAAATGGCTATAGCTCAAGACTTGAGAATTTTCAGCCATCGTATTTTGATTCAATGGCTGCGATAGAGTATAGTTTTTGCCTCATAAATATAAGGCACTCTAACCTAAATTAGCTAGATCCAAAAATCCTATTTTCTCCAGCCGTGCACCTCTCCTTCTCTCCAATGAGAACTAAAACCCTTCGTATCTCCTCCTTCCTCTTCCTCTCCATGGCCGAGTACCTCTCCTTCCCCATCCATGGCTTCTCCATAGCTTGGTCGAGACCTCAATGGCTTGGCCGAGACCTCCATGGCCAAAGCTTGCTGGGTCGAGGGTCTCCTTCTTCCCTCTCGGTAGGAGGCCGGGAGGCTCAACTCCTGTCAGTTGGAAGCTCTACATCCCGTCAACTCCTCTCCCTCAATTGGCCGAACCTCTTCTTCCTCTTCCTTGGGGAGATTCGAACCTGCTCATTCCCACAGTCGCAGTAGCCCTTCATCGAGTATATCATAACTCTCTACTCCTTCATGGATAAAATCAGTGGCACTTCTCCTCATCGATCCCTTGCATTGGCCAGGGACAACAACCCTTGTCCTTGGCAAGCCTACATATCGATGTCGACGAGGTAATAATTCCTTAGAAGAAAAAAATGCAATCAATATCTCTTATTATCTCTTGCAATTAATATCAAATGCATGTTTGTATAAATAGTGGATTGTTAGCACTTTTGGTCAGAACCTATTGGCATGTAACTCATATCTTGAATGTTAAATTATTTATCCATGTGTATTCAACTCTCTTTTAATAGTTAATCAAATATGTATTTTATAATTGAAAATATATGGCTGATCTGTAGCAAAATAAGAATTCTATCCTTTTATGGCTAATTAGATTATATCTATTCAATAATACCAGATTTGTGAGTGTCAAATGATTCTTTAACCTCTAATAATGCATAAAGTCCTGTGTTTTCTCATATCCATTAGTGCTTGCTAAAATTGTTTCAAAAAAATTGGTTTAATCATATGAACTCTTTTTGTACAAATATATTCGTTTAAATATACCTGTTGATTTGTACGCATAAAATTCCTATTAAAATTTCATCTTCACTATAAACTTGTTATTTCTTAACCATATTTCTATTATTATCATGTATCTTATTATTTTATATAGTATTGTGCCTACATGATATTAGTTCAATTCACATTATTTAAATGAAAAGTAAAATTATTTCTATTAATCAAATTGATAATGAAAATCTTTTCTTTATTTTCTATAGTTCATCGATAATGGTTTTAGCATTAGTGTTGCTTCACAACATAGATCTTCTCATCATGGCATTTAATTGACTCTCTAGAATTTATGTAATCTTTTCAAGTTTATGTCATATTGCTTACATCTATAATTTCATCGTATGACATTTGTTTGATTTCCTGGGCTCGTCAAAATACTATTAAAAAAGAAAAAGTTTTGTTAGTTAAATAGCTATTATATTATGTAGGCTAGTGTCATCCTTATATATATCCATGCAATGTCTATTCAACGTCTAATCCCTCTTTTGTATCATCTTTAATAAATGCATGAAAAATGTAAGTTAGTATGAGGATGATTTTATCTCAATTAGATTTTTAAAGATTTATGTCTAGTGTGTTCTCTTAAACAATCTATAGGAATGATTACTATCAATATTATTAAGCAATTATGTTTCATCTTGCAGATCACGTCTCTAGCTTATTGTAGTTTACTCTCTAGTCTTGTGTACTGGAGAATGAATTTGTTTGGTTTCATGTTCGTCTAGGACCGAATATAGTTATCAAAAGAGAGTATAATTTAGATGTACTTTGTTTAATTATTGCAGGTGTTATGATTGTCATCTAATTCCATTCAATCGTCGAGCTTCAAGTTTGAATCGCTTTAATAGTACGTAAGTACTTAGAACTTGTATTGACTTCTAACAATTTAAATTATTTATTTAGTTCTATACTAAGTGCATACATCACTTGCATAGTTCTTATTGCTGCTTCTGTGCTTTTATTTTCTTGAATCTTATGCTATTTTCCATTTAGTTTTGTAAGTTGTTCTTAAAGGATCAAGTGTTTTGATTCTATTATGAATGCTTAATTTTATTAAACTGTCATTCATCCCTAATGAAACCTAAGAAATCATAAGATCTTGATCAAGTGATTTACACTTGATCTAGAACTTAGATCGTCATCAATAATTCATTAATAATTCATTTGATTTGTCATTGATCTGTAATATAATTATTGGTTTTAAATTGATAAGGTTAAGGGTTAACACCAATCTGTTTGATTTAGACCCAAACTCTTAATCACTTAATCAATCAACCAGATTGTAAGATGCTTTAACTAACATGACTCCAATAATCTATTGGATTTGATATTGACTTTAATTTATTGAATTATAAATGCTAAGGAAATTAAAGAACTGGTATGATTAAACATCTGAACTTGAAACTTAAGATATTTGATTTCCTCTTAAATAAGACTATTAACATAAAATCAACTATAAAATCTATGATTATTCATTACAAGATCAAATCCTAATAAGATTCTTGATTATAGCTCATAATTGTAGTCTAGGACTCGATCAGATAGGGCTACCCATATGATCTAGTTAACCAAACTTAATGAATAATCCTGTGATGACCCACTTAAGTAGTAATAAGTGAAACTCTTAAATATCGAGGTGCCTTTTCAGATAACGATGGAGTTCCTGATAAGAACTCCAAAGTTAAGCATGCTCAGGTGGGAGCACTCCCAGGATGGGTGACTTACTGGGAAGTTATCTTCTGAGGGCAAAATCGTGAGGCCTTTCTGGCCAAAGCGGACAATACCTTGGTGCTTAAGAGTTTGGGCTATTATAAATGGTATCAGAGCAGGCCAAATGGTATCAGAGCAAACCTATAGGGTATCATATAGGAGCTAAGTATTATACAGGGAAAAGTACCACTTCATGTGAGCAGCCTCTTGAACCAATTATGGTTAAGGTGTTACATGGTTGTGGGTACCTCTTGAGCCTGTAGGGGTCACCTCTAGTCCTATCTACCCAATGGATGGTTCTTAGATCTGTGTGTGGATACTGACGAGGACGTCAATTACTTAAGTTGGGGAGATTGTGATGACCCACTTAAGTAGTAATAAGTGAAACTCTTAAACATCGAGGCGCCTTTTCAGATAACAGTGGAGTTCTTGATAAGAACTGCCATACAGGGCAAAGTACCACTTCATATGAGCAGCCTCTTGAACCCATGATGGTTAAGGTGTTACATGGTTGTGGGTACCTCTTGAGCCCTTAGGGGTCACCTCTAGTCCTATCTACCCAATGGATGGTTCTTGGATCTATGTGTAGATACTGTCGAGGACGTCAGTTACTTAAGTTGGGGAGATTGTGATGACCCACTTAAGTAGTAATAAGTGAAACTCTTAAATATCGAGGCGCCTTTTCAGATAATGGTGGAGTTCCTAATAAGAACTGTCATACAGGGCAAAGTACCACTTCATGTGAGCAGCCTCTTGAACCCATGATAGTTAAGGTGCTATATGGTTGTGGGTACCTCTTGAGCCTATAGGGGTCACCTCTAGTCCTATCTACCCAATGGATGGTTCTTGGATCTGTGTATGGATACTGACGAGGACATCAGTTACTTAAGTTGGGGAGATTGTGATGTCCCACTTAAGTAATAATAAGTGAAACTCTTAAACATCGAGGCGCCTTTTCAGATAATGGTGAAGTTCTTGATAAGAACTCCAAAGTTAAGCGTACTCAGGTGGGAGCACTCCCAGGATAGGTGACCTACTGGGAAGTTATCTTATGAGGGCAAAATCGTGAGGCCTTTCTGGCCAATGCGGACAATACTGAGGTACCTCGATGTTTAAGAGTTTCACTTATTACTACTTAAGTAGGTCATCACAATCTCCCCAACTTAAGTAACTAACATCCTCGTTAGTATCCACATACAGATCCAAGAACCATCCATTGGGTAGATAGGACTAGATGTGACCCCTACTGGCTCAAGAGGTACCCATAACCATGTAGCACCTTAATCATCATAGGTTCAAGAGGCTGCTCACATGAAGTGGTACTTTGCCCTGTATGGCACTTAGCTCCTATATGACACCCTATGGTTTGCTCTGATACCATTTGGCCTGCTCTGATACCATTTATAATAGCCCAAACTCTTAAGCACCAAGTATTATTCGCTTTGGCCAGAAAGGCCTCACAATTTTGCCCTCAGAAGATAACTTCCCAGTAGGTCACCCATCCTGAGAGTGCTCCCACCTGAGCACGCTTAACTTTGAAGTTCTTATAAAGAACTCCACCGTTATCTGAAAAGGCACCTCGATGTTTAAGAGTTTCACATATTACTACTTAAGTGGGTCATTATAATCTCCCAAACTTAAGTAACTGACGTCCTCATCAATATCCACACACAGATCCAAGAACCATCCATTGGGTAGATAGGACTAGAGGTGACCCTTACAGGTTCAAGAGGTACCCATAATCATGTAACACCTTAACCATCATGGGTTTAAGAGGCTATTCACATGAAGTGGTACTTTACCCTGTATGACACTTAGCTCCTATATGACACCCTATGGTTTGCTCTGATACTATTTTGTAACAGCCTAAACTCTTAAGCACCAAGGTATTGTCCGTTTTGGCCAGAAAGGCCTCACGGTTTTGCCCTCAGAAGATAACTTCCCAGTAGGTCACCCATCCTGGGAGTGCTCCCACATGAGCATGCTTAACTTTGGAGTTCTTATCAGGAACTCCACTGTTATTTGAAAAGGTGCCTCGATGTTTAAGAGTTTCACTTATTACTACTTAAGTGGGTCATCAAAAATCCGATAAGATTATATTGAGTATTTAGATATGTGAGATCTTGATGATCTTACATTAGGTTTTATATGATAATAATACTATCCTTAATCATCTTTAAGCCAATAAGGTAGGAAAGACTTATTCTGTTATCATGAGGTAGAAGCTTAGATGATCCTACTTGACCCTAGAAGTTGATCTTAAATCCTTGTGATAGAATCACCTAAATTATTTAGAATGAGATTTATTCCATGTGGTAGTGTCCTATAGTAGGTGACCTCTTAGTCACATCCTTGAAACCTTGTGTAGGATGTATCCTATTTGAATCCTAAATTCATAGTTTTGGTTATCCATGTTGATTAAATATCATTGATGTCACTCAGATTGTTGGTTGAATATAGTATTGTAGATCCATAGAGCTGGGTCACTCCAGTAATATTCAGTATTAGTGAGTCACTCTAAGTAAGACTTATCTTGTGCTATCTTGCGGGCTTAGGCAAATACAATCTAGTTAGAGTAAATCAATCAATACTAAGAGTGTTATAATTAGTGAACTAGATCCTTAGTTTGAAAAAATAACTGTGACATGGTTCTGCCTCCTAAAGTCATGCATGGTGATAAGTGCAGTTATGAGAAAACTAAGTATCTAAAGTTACTCTTCTTAAGACACTATTAGTATGTTATATTTAGGGAAATTGAATCCTTAGTTTGAAGGAATAACTATGATAGGGTTCTGCCTCCTATCGTTATGCGTTGCGATAAGTGCAGTTATAAATAAACTAAGTATTTCAAATCACCATCTTTAAAATACTAAGTATGCTTGTAATTTAGGTATTTAACTGCTTAGTTTGTAGAAGTAACTATGACAGAGTTCTGCCTCCTATCATTGTACATGGCGATAAGTGCAGTTATAAGCAAACTAAGTGTTAAACTCACCTTTCTTGGAAACATACAGCTATGTGTATATAACCTTCCTAGTTGATGATGTTAAGTAAAGTCCTAATTTAAACCAGTTATTAAAATTAGATTTAGGAGTCATAATTCATTTAGATGAATTCTGAACAATGGAGACTCTTGATTCATTGTTTAATTTACATCATTTTTCTAGATTTTGAGCTTTAAGTCATGTAGACATAGACCCATAAGCATGATGTATGAGTAATAGTTATGATTTATGGATTACGGAATGTTATATATATGTCAATTGTGGAAATTTGCAGAATGATTAGTACTGGATTCCCAACTTGATATATATAAGCATTGGACCGTATGATTTATAGTAGTTCAGTGATATATTGGTTACATATCATGACATTCAGTTCAGTGGCATATACATATACATTTATTTAATGGCATACAGCATACCTTCACATATACCTTATTCAATTTCAGATCATTTACAGTCTTTTTTATTTTTAGTATTCAGTTTTACATTTCAGTGATACTTTCTTTACTGCAAATTTCATACAGTTTCAATTATTCAGTGCCTTTACAGCTTTTCTATAATTTTACTTTACTTCAATTTTGCACAGTTTTATACTCTCAGTTATTTTACTGTATTTCTACAGCTTGATTTCTATCTTACTATTATGTTGAATAACATCTTTTAAATATAACTATATGCAAGTTTCCAACTTTATTGTACTTAGACTTTATAAGTCTAATATTATTTTTTTCCTTTGTTGGCTTGGCCCTGTCATATATGTACATATGGCAGCATCAAGTCTTAGCTCAGACCTTGTGCTTGGGGGTGTGCTTATGATAAAAGGCCAGGTGAGATTGGTGTTCTGTAAAGAAGAAGAAATGGCTGATAGTAATCTTTATGTTGCCCTTATGAAAATTTAAATATAATAAATGAATTGCCTTCTTATTATTCTGTATTTTCTATATTGTATATGAATGGATGTATGTGGATAATGTTGAATGCCTTCTTCTTATTTTCTACACTACTTTACTTATGTTTCTACTAAGGTCTTGCATATATTTTGATTAATATCATGGATATATGTTGTCTATTATTCATGGTATTAGTGACAGCCATCACTTGATCGTAGTTGAATTAGTGTTACTCGATGATGGTATAGAAGCGGCCGCCACTGTTGGTATCAGAGAGATCCATAAGGTGTCAGATAGGGGCTATATTCCTATCTACCCAATGGTTCGTTCTAATATTGAACATGATTAGAAAAACATTAGTATAGTAGTAATTGGATCCATAGTTCATTCAATGCAACACTAAAATGTTAGAATTATGAGAACATCATGAAAGAGAACCATCGAAATTATAGAACTTAGAAAGGAGTTAAGTTAAAATGTTTCACACATTGTGTAGAGCTTAATCACTAGTTGAAATAAGGTGAATAAGCTATAAATTAAGTCTGAGAGTATTTCTAAACCAATGAATGCACTGCCCATGATAGAGAAGGAAGTGATAAATACAGAATATGTAGATTCGACTGCAGATGAACTTACAGAAATTGCATTTGTATCTGCTTTTTTGATATTAATTGTCAATCTTTTCAACTACCTCTTGACCTATTGCAAATGGACTCCACCTTGATTAGGATAATTCTTTTAGCATTCTCATCTTAACTTGAAGTTATCATAGACCTCAGGTTATAGAATGGTATGATAGATCTTGTAAATACTCAGAATATTGATTCAATCGCATGTAAGTTATGTAATTATGTTATCACAACTATCGCATACAAATAGAGAAAAAAAATAGCATTTAAACCCAATAAATTGGTATCTGTTGGATTTCAGATATATAAAGTATCTGTATAAATAAGGTTTGAATATAGTCCATTAATTTAGTGGGTTAGGGGATCACAACATCCACTAATATATAAATTAATTTTAATATAGCAATTTTAATCACCATAAGTTGTGCCAATCTTCATTTTTTTAAAGTTAGCTTAGCACTCAAATTTGTTATTCCAAGTTTAATTTCCTTGTTTAGTTCCCACTATTATTTCTAATTTTAGTTCATGATTTTGATTCTCAAACTAAATTTCAATTGAGATAGTTAGGGTGCAGAATTCAGAATTTATCAAGTCTAGATTTAGAAAATTTTGAAATTTAAATCAAGTGAACTACTTAGAGAAAAGTAAGGAATGGACTATTGCATTGAATCCTTAAGCTTTTGAGTTTACTATGCTGCTATATAATTTTTAGAGTTAATTCACTAACTGTGAAATTAAATGGGGCTTTGAGAACTAGATTGTGCACTTGCCTGGTAAATGCTACCTCAATGATGCTTAGTGTTTTATATGTTGAGATAATTAAGAAAATTTTGTCCCTTATTTTGTTCTCCATACAAATGTAAGTTTAATGATGTATTAAAGATGTCATTACTTTTTGAGTTGTATTGTGGGGATCTCTTTAATAAGGTAATGCATGCGTAGAGTGAGTTATGGGGTAAAACGCATAACTGATTTTTTAATTGAACGAATGATATTCAGATTGGTGGCATTAGATATTTAATATGCTATGAATGCCAAGTATTAATGTACTTGAATTATATTTGGCATTTAGAAATTTTGAGGTGCTTTTCTACATGAGCTGTACAAAACCACAAACACCTTTTGTAATAGCAGTGTCATCAAAATTCAATGCTGTCATTAACAACAACAGTCTGTAGTTACTCCATTCTCTATCTATGTGATTTTGAAAATTTATATATCAAATAAAACTTAATCCAAATGATTCTATAACTCGTTAATCTCATCTTGAAAAATATTGTTAATCACATGGTGGACATTATGATGAATTGTCTAGTCTTGTTTTTAAGCATGCCCCTATATGAATTCTTATTACAATTGTTACTTGTGCTTGTGTTTTTTTTTTTCAATGACAATTTCTCCTTGACAACTCTATCGCTCATATTGCTTGTTTTCCTGTTAGAAGTTTATCTTTGATGAATTGAAGAGACTGATTATTATTGGTAATATCATTGGCTTAAGAAGTGTTAGCTGCTCTTCCAATTCTGCTACAACTTGTAGATTTACTCATTACGCTTATGTTTTTCTTTTCTTTTTTCATTGCTTCAATGAAGTTGCTATCATGATTGTCACTTCCTTGGGTGGGAGCTTCTTGCATCAGTTGGTCAGTTAGAAGAAACCCATCACAATTTAACTCATTTAGAAAACAATTTAGGTGTAAGAGCCACATCATTCATACGCAATTAGTATATTCATTCTAACCACCCATTGGTAGTAAACAATATCTCATTGCCGTTGATGTGGTGACTTTATCTTCATTTTTGCTATGCAACCATGTGTGATTGGGCGTCAAGCAAAGCTTGATCTATGCTTTTGCTTTTGGGTTGAATTTTAGTTATATAAAAGGTTTTAATTTTTTATCCATATGCTATTTCTGCAATATCAATGAAGAAGACATGCAGCACATTTTTATTTCTATCCAAAAAAAAAAATTGTGTATGATTTCGGTTTTTCTAAAGTTCGATAAGTGGTTGGAATTCTTCCTCTTGGGAAAGCACTAATAAACTTGTAAAAACATTATATGCATTGGAGTGATTAGATATTGTAATTCAGTTTCAAATCATTCATACCCAGATTGATGCATGAGGGAAGCGTTAGAGGTCTGCCTCTTAAACAACATTCAAGATGCTTACTATTTGAGTCAAAGAGCAATCGCCTAGTGGTCGTGAGAAGGTCCATCTCATAATAGATGCTATTCTAAAACTTTCATCCATAGAATAATGGTAGCTCTAAATGGTATACCTTGGTGTTTGTTGTGAAAGTGAAACATATGCGGCTGGGCTGAATAATTACATATTATAGCATCTCAACTTTCCATTACACCAAAAGAAAGAGTAATTTATTTGCAGATCATTTTTTTTTGGAGATTAAGGTTTATATTTGATCTTAGTAAATTTTAATCTTTGAATGAATATGTATTTATAAAGATCTTAATTGCCATCTTATGAAGTCGGAAGTCGCAAGTACTAAATCTAATCCCTGTATTAAATTTAATCTCTACAAATATATGATATTCTGCAGTGGAATTTAATGCATTTCTCTTAGGTGCAAAATCCTTCAACCATAGTTTTAGTTTGTTTCATAATACTTTTGATCACTAATAGGAAACTATTAATAGAGAATGCAAATTAGATTTTCCAATTTGATATTTATTCAGCAATGTAGAATCCTGAAATGTGATTTGAGAATGCTGAAATTGGCAAATTCATTACTTTCAAGTTTCTCAAATTGCGCCAAATTGAGCTGTTTCGAATTGAGGTATCTTTAGCTAATTATTTGGAAGGTAAGATGCTTTTCGAATGTTAATAGTGGAATTCAAAGAATGCAACACACTTTCGCAAGGATGCACGCTAATCTTTCTCTATATGTATATATGATCATTTATGTTTTAGATAATCATTTTTGTTTTAAATAATGTTGTTTGGAATAGTTGAGAATGAAATTCAATAGAACGTTGCTATCTAATGAAAATATGCTTTCTGATATTGGGTTCTTGCAATTTTTGGCTCATGTAGCAAATTTTGTAATCTATAAGTTTAATTGGGATAATGAAGTGTTATATTACATAGATTTCGGATATGCTGCTGCCAAACTAATTGTTGATAAACTGGCTTAGTTGGAAGATGCGGGATGCTTATGTGCATATTTTTTGAACTCAAATATTATTTGGTGAGTGGCTCTATAATCCATTATTCATTGTTTTTTTTTGTAAAGTTGTGGATGTATAAAATGAAAATGGCTAAGCATCAGATGTGATGAACTGGATTATCTATTCATAATAAATCCATTTTTATTTTTGTATTGGTTGAAAGATTTAGTTAAATTACTGTATTCACGAATATTTTTTTATATATTTTTCTTACACCTGATACAATTAAACTGAGTAAGAGAATTGACTACTATTGATCTACCTCGCCATTTATTTGATGCTAATACCTTGTTGATTATATTGATAAAGAAGCAGTTGATAAAGTAGATTTCGAAATCGGTTTCAAGATTAAGTTTTATCAAATCTGAAATTTGAATTTAATTTCTTTGATAGTAGAATTAAATTATTAGAGATTGCCATTATTATAAATAGAAATAGTTGTGTGCATGTTGATATTAATAGACTAGGTCTTGGTGCTGCTTAGTAGCATCATTACTGTTGATCAATACATTTGTATTTGTATATATTTTAAATCCTTGTTGCATTTATAGAATGCAAACCTTGTTTTAATTTTACAACAACGTCGGTTGCTTATGATTTATTTATGCCTTTTGGAACATATTGCCAACCTTCGTCTTGATAATTATGGAAGATCTGTATTCAAGCCAAATCAAAACTAACGAATAGACAAACTCTTAAACATGCATTCCATGGCAATCTTGAGGAAATTTTGTACCGATAAGATTTGTGTTGAGCATTTGTTTAACTTTGGTAGTTGGTGGGGAATCAGATGATTTGAGGTTTTGAGGATGTTATTATAATTCCAATATATAGATCTTTTGCAAATATCGATCCTTACTAGCTCATCTAGCTCTACATTCATACCTATTAAACTTGAACTCTAAGTTGATCTTTAATCCACATGATAAGCAATTTATATTTTACTAATATTGGTAAAACTAAGAGTATATTTGGAATACTGCATTTAAATTTATAGTTAGCTCATCTATACCTAGGTCATATTTAAGCAAATCAAATTTGTTTGTCTTTAGCAAATGAAAGATGAAAAGAAAATTATTGTTGTTGAGTGTTAAATTGAATCAATGATTTGTAATTCTTATTGTTTTAATTTGTCAAACCTAGCTGAACTTGAATCAAAATAAATAGAGGCTTACTTGCTTAAGGTGATTGAATTCTATCTTTTAATTTGGGAAGTTAATGGGTTTGTCATATCAATGCCTCATGCATAAAGTTTAATGGAAGAAAAGTACATCGATCGAATGGTATCCGAATCTAAAATTTGCATGTGTTAGAAAACCTTCCTTAAACTTATGTTGAAAGATTCAATTCTCCAAAATAACAAGTGTTGGTGATTAAAAAATGTTTAGGAGATAAAATTTTGATTGAGTTATGTATTAGTGGAAGGTATGTGGATCAATGTACTTGATTTCCATGATAAAATTTGGGGCTATGATATTTATAAATAGTTGTTGAGATCCACTTTGTAGATTCCATCAATCTTTATCAAACTCATTTATATAAAGTAAGGATGTAAGGACCTTCTTGTGTTAGTAGTTGTTATCGAATTTGACTCTCACCCATTTCATTTAAGTTGTGATGTTGAGGACGACATCGTTCTTAAGTGAGAGAGTATGTAACAACCTGAGGTTGTTACTAGAGTGATTAATTCCAAATTCAGGAGGATTAAGTCAAAAAACAAGATCCTGATTTAAGTTAAATAAAAATTAAATAAAAAATAAATAAAAATATCCTCAAATAAGGCGTATTAAGGGCATCCTTTTGCCAAAATTTGAGTGCAATCGGGATCCCGGATCATCCTAAATAAATTTGGTAAGTCTAAACTTTCGAAGTTGATAATAGATAAAATATAAGTTATAATTTAAAATTTTTTGTGTATTTAAATTAAGCATTATAAGAGGACACTATGTTTTAAGTTTCGCAAATTTTTGAGCTTCAGATTAATTGTAGCGAATTTTTGAAGTTTTTCACTTAAAAATTAATATAAAATAAAATACACGTTCAAATTTAATTATTTTTAGACGCATGTGTTCCTCTCATCGAGACACTCGTTTTGATACCAAATTTGTAATTTTTGGAGTTCAAATGATTGTAGATCAAGGCTTGAAAATTTTTAACCATCGAATTTTGATTCAATGGCTACGATAGAGTATAGTTTTTGCCTCATAAATATAAGGCACTCTAACCTAAATTAGCTAGATCTGAAAATTCTATTTTCTCTAGCAGTGCACCTTTCCTTCTCCCCCATGAGTACCGAAACCCTTCGTATCTCTTCCTTCCTCTTCCTCACCATGGCCGAGCACCTCTCCTTCCCCATCCATGGCTTCTCCATTGCTTGGTCGAGACCTCCATGGCTTGGCCGAGGCCTCCATGGCCGAAGCTTGCAGGGCTGAGCGTCTCCTTCTTCCCTCTCTACCCGTCAACTCCTCTCCCTCAGTTGGCCGAACCTCATCTTCCTCTTCCTTGGGGAGATTTGAATCTGCTCCTTCCCACAGTCGCAGTAGCCCTTCGTCGAGTAGATCACAACTCTCTACTCTTTCATGGATGAAATCAGTGGCACTTCTCCTCGCCGATCCCTTACATTGGCCGAGGACAACAGCCCTTGTCCTTGGCAAGTCTACCTATCGATGTCGACGAGGTAATAATTCCTTAAAAGAAAAAAATGCAATCAATATCTCTTATTATCTCTTGCAATTAATATCAAATACATGTTTGTATAAAAAGTGGATTGTTAGTACTTTTGGTTGGAACCTATCGGCTTATAACTCATATCTTGAATGTTAAATCATTTATCCATATGCATTCAACTCTCTGCCTAAATAGATTATTTCTATTCAATAATATTGGATTTGTGAGTGTCAAATGATTTTTTAAGTTTAACCTCTAATAATGCATAGAGTCCTGAGTATTTTCATATCCATTAGTGCTTGCTAAAATTGTTTCAAAAAAATTGGTTTAATCATATTAACTCTTTTTGTACAAATATATTCGCTTAAATATACCTATTGATTTGTACACATAAAATTCATGTTAAAATTTCATCTTCACTATAAACTTGTTATTTCTTACCCATATTTCTATTATTATCATGTATCTTATTATTTCATATAGTATTATTATGGTGCCCCGCTCCTTAAGTCCACAATCATTAGACTAAGAAGTAGAGTGTAACAATCCAAGTTGTTACTTTAGTCAATTAAAACTAATCTCAATATTAATCATGATCATAAGTACTAATTAAATCATTAGGAGCCAACTTCTAAGACCTAGTCCAAATCAGAAATCAAATGGATCGAATTCTGATTTCTGAAAAATCCAGAAACTCTAGAATTTGACCTGTCTAAAATGACCTTCAATCGAAAAACGGACTTCACCATTGCGCTCACTTCCCCCAAATTAGCTATGGGTGATGTTTCGTGTCAATCAGAAGTCGTCACAATTTCAACGAATATTTTAATAATATTTAAATACCCCGAAAATTGGGAAATTAAAATACTCGTCGAATCGAAAATCCGACCTCGCCATTGCGTTTCTCGCCCCTCAATTAGCTAGGAAATTTGGAATTTTTCCTAAATATAATTTAATTATTTTATTAATTAAATTAAATTAAGTAAATTAATATTTAATTTAATTAAATTTAAATTGCTAACGGCGCCATCCAATGCCGTTTCCCCCGCTGCGCCTTACCGTCAGGTCGCCCGTCTGACTTTGACGTATAATTGACTAAGCAACCTTAAGTAAAACTAGCCATGTTTTCTTGTATACTTGGCCAATAAGCGTAGTTTGGAGATTTATTAGAGTTTTCTTAACCTCGAAATGGTTAATAGTATTTGAATGGGCTTTCTTGATCCATTTTAGCATTTCAACTCTAGGTATTTTTTCATTTTAAATACTTGTCTATCTCAGTACATGTAAATGAGCTCTATATCTTCATAGACTCAACTGAAATTTCCATTCAATTTGTTAGTCTTCCAAATGTCTTTGGATGTCTCCATCCTTATAAGTTTCTCTATATATCTGACGGGAGACGCGAACTGTTCGATCGCCGTGCGGGCCGGGCCCAGACCTCGCCAGGAGGGCCGTCATCCGACGTGCCCTAGGTTGGCGGAAAGAGCGAAGGAGGTTTGGGTCGGGTCGGGTCTACCCATGCCTGACCCGTGAACCGCGGGTAAACAACGTAACACGCGCTGCGTGGGCCCCTCCTGCGGTAGCGCAGTCTGCGCATGGACCCCACACGCAGTGCTGTGTCCACTCCCGCGGCGCAGCGTGTCCCGTGGGCCCCGCCTGCTGGACTGCAGCCAATAAGGGCTGCCACATGCCCAGTGGGGCCCGCGTCCTCTGCCGCGCCCAATTGCAGGATGCCACGTGTCTGTGGCGGGTCCCGCGCCATTAATTCCTGCATAAATTATTAGTTTAAAAATAATTAAATATTATATATATATTTATACTTATATAGTCATATATTAACTTATATGCATGTATAAACTGTGACACATAGGTATTAACACATCATTAGTTAAATTACAGATTAATCTAATTAATTAATAATGGTTAACAGATTGTTATTAATTAGTAATAATAATTAATTAAGTAATTAGTTAGTATTAAGCATTAGTTAATTATATTAATTAAAATCTTTAGTTAATTTAATTAATATACTATTTAATTCAAATAGTGAGAGAATAATAATTATAAAATTAATATTAATTAATAAGATTAATATTAAATCAGTATCTAATTAATTTTAGATAATTAAGTACATGATTTAGTTAATTAATAAATGAATAATTAACTATGATTAATTAAGTTTAAGGCTAAATTGCTATGATTTAATATTGAGTAGTGAATAATTTTTATAATAAATAACATTTTTTGACTAATTTAAATAAATAATAAATTCATTTTATGTGATTATGTGGATAGTGAATTTAATTAAATTATTTAATTTAAAATTTTTAAAAGTTTAATAATTTTTTGTAGGATGGTCCAAACATAGTCAGTATATGTCTCATTTTCCTCAGAAAAATAAAATGAATCAAATTGAGTAATGCAAAAATTAGTTTCGGGTTACATATAACGTAGTGACATTTTTAGAACCTAATTAAACTCTCAAAACTTTTAACCTAGTCATCCAAATATAGACAATATGAGTCTTAAAATACTCAGGAAAATAACCCCATTACTATAGTAGTATTAGTTTTTTTTATTTTAACATCAGGATAAAAAGTCAACTCTTTGACCCCATAATTGACCTTAGAGAAAAATAACCAAAATACCCTTAGAATTTAATTGACCATAACTTGGTCAATTAAACTCCAAATTCAGAAATTCAAAGTGCTAACTAGCTTAAAATTTCAATGTCATCAATAAATTGAAATAATATTTAAGATCTGAACCTTAAGAAATTAGAGAATGACCGAAATACCTCTAACTTTAGTTAGGTCATAACTTAACAATTTGATATCCAAATTGGGTCTACTCCCTGTCAACACACTCACTATATTATAAGGAGCTATAGAAACTGAGTTTGTTAAAATTGGACTTCAAATGGAAAAGTTCGGTTTTGTCACCCGTTGGCCGACCAAAATTACCAAATTTACCCTTATGAATTAAAATAGTCATAACTTAGTCATCTGACCTCAGAATGCAGTGTTCTTGGAGTTTATGGAATCCTTGAACAATAACCAACGGTAAACTGCATAAAAATTTAGATATCATTAGGTGTAAATTACAAGTTTGCCCTTTTGGTCAAAAACCTTTGTTTGGACCTGTATAACTTATTTCTTATCCAAATTGAGTGTACTTACTGTCTATCTTCAAGTTAGACAATAAGAAATTATTTGACAGTAAAAAATTTTAATTTGGACCCTTAAATCAAAAATTGACTTTTAGACCCATAAGTAGGGGCAAAATGGTCATTTTGCCCAAAATTTAGGTTAAACATCCTTAACCTCTAATTCATCATTTAAAACACTAAAACTAATATTAGAACTATATTAAAGTCAATTAAGTGAGTAAAATCAACTATTAGGTCAAAATGATAAAATTCTTAAGAATTTCTCTAAGTCCTTTCTTTAGGATCTTTCACCCCACATTAGGACTATTTCTAAGATTAGGACTAGCTCATAGGTTAGATTTCATTCAATAAATAAGTGGGTTATTCAATAAATAAATCCTTGGTTTTATTAGTTTCTAGAATTTTCAACTTATTCTGATTATTTTGTCTTTCAATCATAAATTTAGGATAGGAGATTCATCCTATTAAGTTAAATTTGCTTAATAGGATTTGCCTTAATCAGTAGATCACTTTTAGAATAAAACTTAGATCTTAAGTCTTATCCTTTGGATTATGGTATTAAGTCCAATCTCGTGGTGTTTAATCCATAATCTATAGCCTAGTAGATCTTGATCAGATCTTAGATAGAACATCCAAATTTGTATTTGATTGAATTAGATTAGTACCTGATCAATTTTAATCCTTTTTTTACTTATAAGGCTGAGCTTTTAAATTACACTCGATAGTAGGAATTAGAGATCCTGAACTTGTGTAACTTGGAATAGTTAGAATGGTTAAACTAGAAAATAAATGATATCACCATGCTTAGTAGAGTCCATTGCTTACTATTTGATTTTGTACTATGCATTCTTTGTATTTTGTGCTATATTTTCTTGGATATATCATATAAGACTTTGATGCATGAATATAATTTTAGAAAAATATTGAGACTCCTTAGATTCCTTATAAAAACATTAATGTAAATGATTAAAGATAAAATTGCACATGTTAGAGTTGCCTCTCAGTTGTCTTCTACGTATGCCTCCTTGTTGACGCTAGGAGAAGACTATGCTTATATTTTCTGTCTATGCCTCGTTGTTGACGCAAGGAGAAAATTTGTTATGTGTTTTCTACCTATACCTCCTTGATGACGCTAAGAGAAAACCCTATATTCTGTCTATGCCTCCTTGTTGATGCTAAGATCCTTTTGATATTCAGTGGGCTATATTAGCTCTTTTCTGTATGGCAGTTAGTACACGGATATTCATATATAGTATTGATATTTTATATATAGTATTTTCATTCAGTTAGCTATTTCTTTGTTCTGCTTATATATATTTTAGGATGTTAGATTTATTGCTGCTATTTATATGTATCATTGTTGAGTTTTATTTATTTAACTTGCATAATTCATATAATTACTAGCATGTTTAGAATATAGTATTTTCTTTCACTACTTGTTCAGTTACTTATACTTATATGCCCTACCTTGTTTAGCTTACATTTGAGATATGTTTTAGCCTCCTATTTGCTTAAGTTATAAATGTCGTTTATAGCTTTTCCTCTAATCTATTATGCTAGTTGCTCCCTTACTTGGTTTGATTATTGCTTAGAATATGTTAAATGGTGATATTACAAAATACATAAAATTCATCAACTTAAAATGTACTTAAACAATTTGTCTAACAAGATTTTTCTCTTTTTTGGCTGGGGCCCTACATTGTGAAACCAACAATGGCAGAGTCCTATCAGTTAGAAGATCAGGTGCTTGAGGTGGAGCCTTAACTAGAGGAGGATCCTTTAGAAGGAGCTACTATTTAGTATTCTTACAAGTGAGGATAAGAGTATTTCACCTTTAATTATTTAAACTTTAATGTGATATAATATTACAGGTACTCATGACTGTGTATTTTGGATTACTATGATATTTATTCTAAGTTATATTTCATGCTATTCATATTGTGATGCTTGGATGTTTCTTATTTAAATCACTTCTGCACTCTGTATGAATTTCTTATATAGTGACTGAATATTTGATTCTATGCTTACTCCTTCTCTTATTAAGTGGATTATGGATTTCATCCTAATCCAATAATAAGTGAAGAGTTAGTCAGAGTGACACACCACCCTTAGCTTAATCTTATGGATTAAGGGGTGGGGCGCCACATGGAGTGTCACTCTGGCAAACCCCTCACTTATCATTGGATTAAGTAAGATCCACAACCCACTAATAAGGGAAGGATGTGCAAAGAATAACTAAGAAGCTCAATCACTAAATATAATATACATACAGAATGTGGAAGCAAAATGGAATAAACATTACATCCATTCACCATACATTAAGTAAGAAACACAATATAGCTCAATAAATAATAAAGTGCAGAAATGTAATCACAGTCACAGTACCTGTAGTATCACAATATTTAAATGCATAGTTTAAAAGACTGAATAAAATCTCTCATCCTCACAGAAGGCTAAAAAGAAATCTAAGCAATGCCTATCTCTCTTGGTTGATGCTCCTCCTTTAAATAAGGCTCCTCTCCTTCAACACCTAGCTCCTCAAATCTATCTGAATCTGACATTATCAGTTTCTAATGCCAGGGCCCCAGCCAATAAAAGAAAATCTTATTAGATAATTGTCTAAGTACATTTTAGGCTAAATATTTTACATGAATTATTAATATCACCATTTTTATACTTAAATACAATGAAAAGTAAACTAAAAGCAGTAGGAGAAATAAGCGTATAAAGAACAGGGTAAACTATAAATACAGCATTTATAACTATACAAATGTGAGGCAAAAAATACACATCAGCAACTAAGCAAGGAATTGGCATATACATATATATAGTGCAGTAAGTAAAAGTACTGAAGGTAAAGTTTAAATCTAAATATGTGATGATCACATGATATATGCAAGTTACAGATAGAAATCTGAAAGTAGTACATATAGTAAGCAGTAAAATTTAGCATCCTATAAATAAGTACAAGTGAGCAAATAAGTAAAAAAATATAGTTGACTGAAATATGCATCATAATACAGTACACAGTAAGCTAGAACTGAAACAGGTATCTAAAGACTGTCATATCAGACAATTGGCCAATCGGGCCTAGTGAAATTCCCAAAGCCTTTCTGGGCTAGGGCAAATTGAAATTCCCATAGCCTTTCTAGGCTAGGGTAGATGAAACTAACAGCAGAACTAAGGAAGTAGTAAATACAAATGCAGGATCTTTTAGTTATTTTATTTTTATTTCTATGGACACGTCCAAAAATAGCTGAGGAGTCAAGCACGTATGCAAGACTATACGGGTTCCAAGCTTAACAGACACTCCTTAATGAGTAATATTAAGCCTCCTTATTACTCCTTACCCCTATCCATTAGGATAAATGTGCACCAGAATCCACCTAGAATCTGAACCCAAAGGCAATTATTATCCTAATTATTCTAAGTTTTCATTTTATGCACAAAGTTTTCTTATATGATATGTCCAAGAAATTAAGCACAAAATACAAGGATTGTGTAGCAACAAAATAACTCAAGTAAGCAAGGGACTCTTCTATATATAATGACATTGTTGTTGTCTATTTAAACTATTCTAACTATTCTAAGTTACACAAGTTCAAGGTCTATAATTCTTACTATTGAGTGTAACTTAGAAGCACGGCCTTATAAGTTAAAAGGATTAAAACTGATCAAGTTCTAATCTAATCTAATCAAGCATGATTACATGTTAAATCAATAAATCATAATGTTCTAATTTGATGAATTTTGACATTCCATCTGAGATTTGATCAAGATCTACTAAACTATAGATTTTAAATTAAATACCATAAGATTGGGCTTTAATCACATAATCCAAAAGGATAAAGCATAAGATTTAAGTTTCAGTCTAATAGTGATATATTGATTAAGGCAAATCCTTTTAAGCAAATCAAACTTAATAGGATAAATCTCATATCCTGAATCTAGGGTTGAAAGACAAAATAATCAAAATAATTTGTAAAATCTAGAAACTAACAAAACCAAGGATTTATTCATTAAATAACCCACTTATCCAATGATTAAAATATATCATATGAACTAGTTCTAGTCTTAGGAGTAGTCCTAATGTGAGGTGCAAAGTCCTAAGAAAAACTTAAAGTAAATTTTAGGAAATTTAACATTTTGAACTAAAAATTGATTTTTAACACTTAGAATGATCTTATTATAGTTCAAATGTTAATTTTATTGACTTAGAAGGTAGTTTATAGATTAAGGACGCTTACCCTAAATTTTGGGCAAAATGACGATGTGCCCCTACTAAAGGGTCCAAAAATCTACTTTTTGATTTAGGGCTCCAAATTAGGATTTCTTTATGTCAAATGATTCTTTACTATCTAATATGAAGATAGACAGTAAGTATACCAAATTTGGATAAGAAATAGGTCCTATAGGTCCAAACTAAGGTTTTTGGCCTAAGGGGTATTTTAGTAAATTTCACTTAATAAAATTTAAATTTATATGCAGTTTACTATTAATTGTTGTTTAAGGATTCCATAGAGTCCAAGAAAACTAAATTCTGAGGTCTAATAAATTAGTTATATCCATTTCAATTTCTAAGAGCAATTTGGTAATTTTCTAAGCTAAGAGGGGTCAAAAAGCTAACCTTCCATTTGGTGTCCAAATTTATCAAACTCAGTGGCTATAGCTTTCATATATCACACTGAGTACTTTAACTGGGAGTAGACCCAAATTGGACTTCAATTTGTCAAGTTATGACCTAATTAAGGTTAAGAGTATTTTGGTCATTTTTTATTTTTCTAAGGTTCCAAACCTAAATATTATTTCTGATTATTGTTGGTACTAAAAGTTTAAGCTATCTAGAATTTTAAATTTTCTAATTTGGAGTACAAATGACCAAGTTATAGTTATTTTAATATTTCTGGGCGCTACGGTGCGCTGTAGCGCCAGACGATGATTTCGTCTGTGCGAAAACCGCAACGGGTCAATTTCGGGCTCAATTACTCTCAACCTAGAGCACTTTGCATGCGGTGCCATATACCATTGGAAAGTTCTTTTTGAGACTTTTCCATTGATACCCAAATTAGCACCAAAAAATTAAGTTATCAATGCAAACTATGGGGTTAAATAGCTGGGTGTACAGAAATTTGTATTATCAACTTTACATATTATTCCATATTATTTACATATTTTTATTTTTTTGAGTTCCTACATCTTAAACATAGCTTTATAGATGCACAACTAAGGTAACACAAAATCTTAAACATACAAATGAGCAAAATAACGAAATGGAATAGCCATTGGATTAACCAATGGAGGGAAAGGAGGTATCTTTGACCTTGCAAGAAAATGAGGAAGAATACTCGAAACTCTTGGAGGAGGAAGTTCTTCTTCTTCTTCTTCAGCACAAGGAGCAATAATGGAGGAAAGAGGGAGAGCTATCAGCTTGGCAGCAAGCAAATGAAGGAGGGGCTGAGCTCTTTCTTAAACGGGAGAAGAAATGAGGCATGGGAAGAGGGATGGCATTGTCATCAATATTTGCAATTAAGGGGAAGAGGAGAGGGGTCAACCAAAAAAGGGAAGAGGGATGGGCAGCCAGCAATGCAAATTAAGAAAATAAATTTTCTTAATTAAATAATCATTTATTTATTTACAAATTTCTTAATTTGCTTACAAATTCGGATTAATAAAATGCGCTCTGAAAAATTCCAAAAATTTACCCCTAGCTAATTTGGGGATGAGGAATTCAACGGCAAAGTAGGATTTTGATTCCGACGTTTATTTAATTATTCTATTTTTCGACGCAATTAATTATATTAAAATATTCATGAAAACCCGACGATTTCCAAATGCGTCCAAAACATCACCCCTAGCTAATTTAGGGATGACGATCGCAACAGCGAAGTCGGATTTTGATGTCTAGGTCAAATTAAATGCCTCAATTTTCTAATTAATTAAATATTATAGTAATTTAAAATATTTGATTTAGCTCCGAATCGAATCAAATCTTCAAGGATTGATTCAAATGGCCATATGAACTTAATAGAATGATAATTGAGATATGATTAAGCTTAAATTAAGTTAGGTAACAATATTGGGTTATTACAATTATGCCTACATGATATTAGTTCAATTCACATTATTTAAATGAAAAGTAAAATTATTTCTATTTATCAAACTGATAATGAAAATCCTTTCTTTATTTTATATAGTTCAACAATAATGGTTTTAGTATTAGTGTTGCTTCATAACACAGATCTTCTCATCATGGCATTTAATTGACTCTCTAGAATTTATGTAACCTTTTCAAGTTTATGTCATATTGCTTACATCTATAATTTCATCGTATGACATTTGTTTGATTTCCTGAGTTCATCAAAATACTATAAAAAAAAATTGTTAGTTAAATAGCTATGATATTATGTAGGCTAGTGTCATCCTTATATATATCCATGTAATGTCTATTCAATGTTTAATCCCTCTTTTGTATCGTCTTTAATAAATGCATGAAGAATGTAAGTTAGTATGAGGATATTTTTGTCTCAATTAGATTTTTAAAGGTTTATGTCTAGTACATTCTCTTAAACTATCTATAGGAATGATTACTATCAATATTATTAAGCTATTATGTTTCATCTTGTAGATCTCATCTCTAGCTTATTTTAGTTTACTCTATAGTCTTGTGTATTAGAGAATGAATTTGTTTGGTTTCATGTTTATCTATGACCAAATATAGTTATTAAAAGAGAGTATAATTTAAATGTACTTTGCTTAATTATTACAGGTGCTATAATTGTCATCTAATTCCATTCAATCATCGAGCTTCAAGTTTGAATCACGTTAATGGTACGTAAGTACTTAGAGCTTGTATTGAGTTCTAACAATTTAAATTATTTATTTAATTATATGCTAAGTGCGTACATCACGTGCATAGTTCTTATTGCTGCTTTTGTGCTTTTATTTTCTTGAATCTTATGCTAATTTTCATTTAGTTTTGCAAGTTGTTCTTAAAGGATCAAGTGCATTGATTCTATCATGAATGCTTAATTTTATTAAACTGTCATTTATCCCTAATAAAACCTAAGAAATCATAAGATCTTGATCAAGTGATTTACACTTAATCTAGATCTTAGATTGCCATTAATAATTCATTAATAATTTATTTGATTTGTCATTGATCTGTAGTGTAACTATTGGTCTTAAATTGATAAGGTTAGGGGCTAACACCTAATCTGTCTGATTTAGACCCAAACTCTTAATCACTTAATCAATCAACCAGATTGTAAGATAATTTGACTAACATGACTCCAATAATCTATTTGATTTGATATTGACTTTAATTCATTGAATTAGAAATACTAAGAAAATTAAAGAACTGGTATGATTAAGCATCTGGACTTGAAACTTAAGATCTTTGATTTCCTCTTAAATAAGACTATTAGTATGAAATTAACTATAAAATCTATGATTATTCATTACAAGATCAAATCCTAATAAGATTCTTGATTATAGCTCATAATTGTAGTCTAGGACTCGATCAGATAGGGCTACCCATCTGATCTAGTTAACCAAACTTAATGAATAATCTTATAAGATTATATTGAGTATTTAGATATATGAGATCTTGATGATCTTATATTAGGTTTTATGTGATAATAATACTAGCCTTAATCATCTTTAAGCCAATGAGGAAGGAAAGACTAATTATGTTATCATGAGGTAGAAGCTTAGATGATCCTACCTGACCCTAGAAGTTGATCTTAAATCCTTGTGGTAGAACCACCTAAACTACTTAGAATGAGATTTATTCCATGTGGCAGTATTCTATAGTGGGTGACCTCTTGGTCATATCCTTGAAACCTTGTGTAGGATGTATCCTATTTGAATCCTAGATTCATAGTTTTGGTAATCCATGTTGATTAAATAGTATTAATGTAACTCAGATTGTTGGCTGAGTCTAGCGTTGTAAATCCATAGAGCCAAGTCACTCCATTAATATTCAGTATTGATGAGTCACTCTAAGTAAGACTTATCTTGTGATATCTTGCGGGCTTAGGCAGATACAATCTACTTAGAGTAAATCAATAAATCATAAGAGTATTATAATTAGTGAACTAGATCTTTAATTTAAAGAGATAATTATGACAAGGTTTTGCCTCCTATCGTCATGTGTGGTGCTAAGTGCAGTTATGAGAAAACTAAGTATCTAATGTTACTATTCTTAAGGCACTATTAGTATGTTATATTTATGAAAATAAAATCCTTAGTTTGAAGGAATAACTATGACAGGGTTCTGTATTCAATCATTATGTGTGGCAATAAGTGCAGTTATAAATAAACTAAGTATTTCAAATCACCCTCTTTAAAATACTAAGTATTCTTGTAATTTAGGTATTTAACAGCTTAGTTTGAAGAAGTAACTATGATAGGATTCTGCCTCTCATCGTTATGCGTGGCAGTAAGTGTCATTATAAGCAAACTAAGTGTTAAATTCACCTTTCTTGGAAATATACAGCTATATGTATACAACCTTCATAGTTTATGTTGTTTAAGTAAAGACCTGATTAAAACCAATTATTGAAATTAGATTTAGGAGTTAGAATTAACTTAAATGAATTATACACAATGGAGACTCTTGATTCATTGTTTGATTTACATTATTTTTATAGATTTTGAGCTTTAAGTCATGTAGACATAGAAGCATAAGCATGATCATAAGCATGATATATGAATATTTGTGATAATTTATGAATTATGGAATATTGTATATATGTTAATCATGGAAATTTACAGAATGATTAGTACTGGATTCCCAACTGGATATATATAAGAATTGGACTGTACAATTCATAGCAGTTCAGTGATATATTTGTTACATATCATGACATTTAATTCAGTGGCATATATAGATACATTTATTCAGTGGCATACAGCATAACTTCACATATACCTTATTCAGTTTCAGATCATTTAGTGTCTTTTTCATTTTTAGTATTCGTTTTACATTTCAGCGTTACTTTACTTTACTGCAAATTTCATACAGTTTCAGTTATTCAGCGCCTTTACAGCTTTTCTGTAATTTTACTTTACTTCAATTTTGTATAGTTTTATACTCTCAGTTATTTTACAGTATTTCTACAGCATGATTTTTATCTTACTATTATTTTGAATAACATCTTTTAAATGCAAGCATATGCTATTTTCTAGTTTTATTGTACTTAGACTTTATAAGTTTAATATTATTATTTTTCCTTTGTTAGCTTGGCCCTGTCATATATGTACATATGGCAGTATCAGGTTTTAGCTCAGATCTTGTGCTTGGGGGTGTGCTTATGATAGAGGGCCAGGTGAGATTGGTGTTCTACAAAGAAGAAGAAATGGATGATAGTAATCTTTCTGTTGACCTTATGATAATTTAAATGTAATAAGTGAATTATCTTCTTATTATTTTGCATTTTTAATATTATATGTGAATGGATATGTGTGGATAATATTGAATGCCTTCTTCTTATTTTCTGCACTACTTTACTTATGTTTCTGCTAAGGTCTTGCTCATATTTTGATTAATATCATGGATATATGTTGTCTATTATCTGTGGTATTAGTGACAGCCCTCACTTGATCATAGTTGAGTTAGTGTTACTCAATGACAGTCTAGAGGTGGCCATCACACCTTTGGGAGTTACTGTCATTTTCGTCAAGAAGAATGACAGTTCCATGCGGATGTGTATAGACTACTGCGAACTTAACAAGGTAATAGTGAAGAACAAATATCCTCTTCCAAGAATAAATGACTTATTTGACCAACTCGCTGGAGTGAAAGTCTTTTTTAAGATTGACTTGAGAACATGATATTATCATATTCAAGTTGAGGATAAAGATATTCCTAAGATTGCATTTAGGACCCAATATGAACATTATGAATTTTTGGTCATATCATTTGAACTAACAAATGCTCATTCCATTTTCATGGACCTGGTACAATGTATTTTAAAGCTTTACCTCGATCAGTTCATCATAGTTTTCATTAATAACATTTTAATTTACTTCAAGTCAGCTGTTGAGCATGAAGAACATCTCTGTGCTGTCCTAATATTATTTAGAGAGTTTAAACTATATAGTAAGTTTTCAAAGTGTGAGTTTTGGCTCAACTCTGTGGTATTTCTAAGTTACGTAATTGATGATGAAGGCATCAGAGTTGATCAAAGGAAGATCCAAGCTATACAAGAATGGGTTCAACCCAAATTTTTAACTAAAATCCATAATTTTCTAGGACTTGTTTCGATATTATAGAAAATTCATTACTGGATTTTCCCAAATAGCATCCTTGTTAACTCAGTTAACTCGTAAAGAACTTCCTTTCATTTGGAACACAGCTTGTGAAGAAGCATTTCAAAAATTAAAACAACTGTTATCTTTTGCACCAGTGTTAGTGTTATAGGCAAAGATTATCATGTTTACACTGATGCCTTGAAAGTAAGACTAGGTTGTGTTATGATGTAAGACCATCATGTTATAGCCTATGCCTCTATACAACTTAAGCCAAATGAGAAGAATAATCATGTGCACGATCTAGAACTTGTAGGGGTAGTTTTTGCTCTTAAAATCTGAAGACACTACATGTATGGAGTTAAGTGTGAAATGTTTACTGATCATCAAAGTCTAAAGTACATCTTCACTCAGAAAGAACTTAACTGCTATCAGCATAGGTGGCTAGAATTGATATGCAATTATGACTTAAAAACTTTGTATCATCCAAGTAAAGCTAATGCAGTAGCTGATGCCCTAAGTCGTAATGCAGTTTTATCTTCACTCTATTGTAATGATTTTTTGATCAATGACTTTGAAAGATTTAATTTTTGGTTAATAAGATCTACTGATTTGTGCACTTTATTATCTACTATTCAATCTGAGTCATCCTTGAGGTCAAGGATAGTTGAAGCTCAGAAAGAAGATTCTTCTTATTCTAATATAATTTCAAATATTATTAATGGCAAGAGATCTGAGTTACATCTTGATGCTGAAGGTGTGATTTTCTAATAGTCTGGGTTATGGATTCTTAAGAGCTTGCAGCTACAAATATTATCTGAAGCCCATAATTCTGGCTATAATGTGCAACCTAGTAGTTTTAAGATGTATCAAGAAATCATTTTGGTGGCCTGGCATGAAACATGATATAACTATTTTCATTTCCAAATTCCATCCCTATTCTTTAGTCAAGGTCGAGCACCAGAAGCCTGGTGGAATTCTTAAACTCTTAGACATTTCTGAATAGAAATGGTCTGATATTTTCATAGATTTCATAGTAGGTCTGCCTAAGAGTAGATCAGGTTCTGACTCAATTTGGGTGATTGTCTACAGCTCACAAAAGCAGCTCATTTCCTTCCCATTCATCAGACAGATCCTATTGAGAAGTTAAATTAGCTTTACCTTAAGGAGATCATTCGTTTACATAGTACACTAAACTATATAGCTTCTGATAGAGACAGTAGATTCACTTCCAAAATTTGGTCCACTGTTCAGCAAGACTTGGGAATAAATTTAACATTGAGTACTGCTTTTCATCCCCTGGCAGATGGTCAAACCGAACATGTAAATCAGATCTTGGAGGATCTTTTATGTCTTAGTGTAATTGATTTCGGTGGGTCATGGGAAGATCACCTAGCTTTAGTTGAGTTCACCTACAATAATAGTCATCAGTCAAGTATTAGTATGGCTTCTTATGAAGCTCTTTATGGAAGGAGGTGTACTACTCCTATTACGTGGACTGAAGTAAGAAACTCTCAACTTTATGGTTCAGAATTAATTGAAGAAACCACTAAGAAATTTCAACTGATTAAGCACAATATGATGGCAGCTCAGGATAGGCAGAAGAAATATCATGATACTCGTCATCGTCAATTGGAGTTTCAAGTAGGAGATTGTGCATATCTCAAAGTAAGTCCAATGAGAGGTGTGCAAAGATTCGATATTTCTGAAAAGTTGAGATCAAGGTACTTAGGACTCTTTGAAGTGATAGAGAGAATTAGAACATCTACGTTCATATTACAGTTGTCTGAAAACTTTTCAGCTGTGCACAATGTGTTTCATGCCTCGTCACTAAGAAGGTGTTTATTAGTGTGGCACCCCGCACCCTTAATCCGCCAAAGGATTAGGTTAAGGGTGGGGTGTCATGCTGGCTAACCCCTCACTTATCATTGGATTAGGATAGACTCCACAATCCACCTGATTAGGGAAGGATTAACACATAATCAAACTAACAGTCACTGTATAAGTAAACAAACAGAGTGCGGAAGCGATTTAAGGAAATGTAAACCATCTAAGTATCACAGTACAAATAGGAAAAATAGAACTCATAATATATAAGCATACAATCCAAATACATAGTCAATGGCACCTACATTATTACATCATTTAAAATGTTTAAATAAAAATAGAATGAAAACCACTCATCCTCACTAGAAGTATAAAGGAACTAGACGGCAGCTTCTTCCACGGGCTCCTCCTCTGGGTAAGGCTCCACACCTAACTCCTGCTCATCTAACTGAAAGGAATATGCCATTGTCAGTTTCATAATGTAGGTCCCCAGCCAAAGAAAAGAAAAATCTGGTTAGACAATTGTCTAAGTACATTTTAAGCTGATGAATTATTATAAGTGTTAAGTAATATCACCATTTGATAATATCTAAGCAACATATATATATGAAAAGGAGCAGCAAGCAATATAAAGAAACAGGGAAGCTATAAATCATCATTTATAACTTAAGCAAAGAAAAAGGAAGAGGCTGAGACATGTCTCGCATACAAACTAAACACGGAAGGGCGTATAAATATATATAACCGTCATGTGTTGTAAGAAAAGTTCTATATCCTAAATATGCTGGTGATCAACAAAAAATATGCCAATTAAAACAAGTTAACTCAGTAGTGGTACATATAAATAGTAGCAAGATTCTAACATCCTAAATATATATAAAAGCAGTACAAGGAAATAGCTGATTGAATAAGAATATTGAAAAGTAAATAACAACAACTGCATATAAAACCATACGTGTACAATCTGCCATACAGAAAAGAGCTACATTAACTCACCAAGCAGGGCTGAAGATCTTAGTACCAGTACGGCTAGGGCGGTTCCTAGCACGACACGGCTAAGGCAACATCAGTCAATGAAAAAGGCCCTAACACAGTACGGCTAGGGCGGTTCCTAGCACGATACGGTTAGGTCACCAACAGTCATACCCGAAAGATCCTAGCACCAGTACGGCTAGAGCGGTTCCTAGCATAATACGACTAGGTCAACAATCGGTATGAGCAAAAGAACACTGAGAGGCAGCTCATGCACATCACATCATTATCTTCTCATTTATTTACTTTAATATTTTCACAAGGAATCTAAGGAGTCTCCATATTTTCCTAATAATTTATTCATGCATCAAATGTCTTATATGATATGCTCAAGAAAATATGGCACAAAAATACAAGGAACGCGTAAGCAACAAAGTATCAATAGAAGCAAGGGACTCTACTAAATATGGTGATATCATTTATTTTCTACTTAACCTTCTAACTATTCTAAGTTACACAAGTTCAGGATCACCATTTTCCTACTATCGAGTATAACCCAAAAATTCGTCCTTATAAGTTAAAAAGGATTTGAACTGATCAAGTTCTAATCTAGTTCAATCAGATAGACAATTGTGAGTTAAATCAATAAATTATACATCCTAGTTTTTGTGAATTTAGATATTCTAACTAAGATCTGATCAAGATCTTCAAAACCTATAGATTATGGATTAAGCACTATGAGATTTAGGCTTGATCATATAATCCAAAGGATAAGACCTAAGTTCTAGGTTTTATTCTATTAGTGATCTACTAGTTATGGCAAATCATATTAAGTAATCAAACTTAATAGGATGAATCTCCTATCTTAAATCTAAAGTTAAAAGACAAAATAATCAGAACGAGTTGTAAAATAAAAGAAAGTCTAGAAACTAATAAAACCAAGGTTTCACCCATTGAGTAACCCATTTACCTAATGAGTGAACTCTAACCTATGATCTAGTCCTAGTCTTAGGAAAGGTCCTTAAGGTGTAATGCTTAAGATTTAATAGAAATTATTGGAATCTAACTTAAGGGTTGATTTCACTCACTTGATTGATACTAAGAATATTATAACATTAGTCTTGGCATTTTGGGATGTTATCCAAAAGGTAAGGGTACTTAATTCGATCTTAGGGCAAAATGATCATTTTGCCCTTACTTTAAGGGTCAAAAAGTCAACTTTTAACTTAGGGGTCAGAATTGAATTCTCTTAGATCCAATTGATTCCTTACTGTCTAACTTAAAGATAGACAGTAAGTACGCCTAAACCGGGCGAGAAACGGTCAAGTTATGACTAAAATAAGGCTAGGGATAATTTGGTCATTTACCTAAATTCTCAAGGTTCAGATCCTAAATATTATTTTATTATATTGATGACATTGAAATTCTAGGCTGGTTAGCATCTTGAATTTTCCAATTTGGAGTTGATTTGACTAAGTTATGACTATTTGAAGTCTAAGGGCATTTTGGTCATTTTTCATCGAGGATTCTAGGGTTGACTTTTTGTCCTGATGTCCAAATGGGAAACTAATACTTCTACGGTGATGAGGCCGCTCTCCTAAGCATTTAAAGACCCATATTGACTATGTTTCGATAACCGGGTAAAAAGTTATGAGGCTCTAAAAATATCCTAAAATTTTACCTCGTTATACGTACCCCGAAATAAATTTTTATATTACATTATTTGATTCCTTACATTTTTTCTAAGTATTTTAAGACCTATATTGACTATGTTTGGATCATCCTATAAAAAGTTATTAAATTTTTAAGATTTACTATTCAAAAATACAATTTGAATTATTTTACTATTTATTTATTCAAATTATATTATTTTACTATTTATTCTAAACTTTTTATATATATAGTCCTGAATTAAATACTTAATAAAATTGTGATTAATTATAATTTAATTATTAATTAATCTATTATTTAATTATTTTAAATATAATATTATTTTTATTACTGTGTAATTAGGAATATGATTAATTAATCATTAATTAATTAACTGTTTAATCTTAATATTAACTGTTTAAGATTAAGATTATTTATCTTACTATTTTATCTTCATTAAATAATTAGATAAACTTACTGTATAAATTATTAGCTAAGATTAATTAATTAATCAACCACACTAATTAACTGACTTAATTAAATTAGCCTAATATTATATTTATTTATATATAATCTTAGTTTAACTTAACAGCAATAATAATTATAATTATTAACTATATCTATATATATTAATAATTTACTGCAGGTTTAAATGCGATGGGGCCCACGTCCACGTGGCGGCTCACAATTGGCTGAGGCAGAGACGGCGGGACCCGCAGGCGTTGCGCAGAGGGGACACGCGGGGACCGCGGCACAGCTCGCGGCGAATGGATGATCGCCAGCTGGCCTGGCTCGGCTGAAGGCGTGGGCCCCCCGGGCCACGTGTCGCGCTCGCGCTAGTCGGGGCTGCGCAGTGGGACCCACCACTGGCGTTCGCGACCCGAAGCGTCGCGGGCGGACCTCGGGTCGGCACGGCTCGGCCCGATGGGTCCTTCATCTTCACGGGCCTGCCGCGAGTAGGGAAATTAGGGTGTCGCCGTTACCGGCCTTCCCGGCGGTGGCAATGGCCGGCCCATATAGCGTTGGAAAGGTCTCAGGGAGACCTTTCGAATGGCGTGCGGAACATCACCAGCGTTGGCGAGGAGCGACGGCGGGGATCAACCCTAGTTTTCTAGGTTTGGGCACCGAATGGGTAACGGTATCCACTATGGATACTCGAAGAAATTGACGCGATCGGACCCGATCGAGCTCGATCGGGTCCACTCGAACAATCATCCATCTTATGCGATAGCTTAATGGAGAACAAAAGGAACGATCGACTGCGAAATGGAAGGAGTAGGAGTACCTGGATACGGACGGTGCCGACTCGATCGGGATGTATCCGCGGCTCCTGTGGTCTCGGTTGCAAGCTGGACTGTCCTAATTGCGTGCGGGGTCTTATGGGAGTCCAGGGCGGAGCCGTCGAAGTCCGGGGAGGCGGGGATTGGCCAGGCGGTGCGGGGAGCTGTCGCGTGGGGGCTTGTGTGCGGACCGCGGAGACGAAGGAGGTGGGCCGTTCAATCATCCGATGGAACGGCTCACAGCTACCGTCTGATCAGACGGTAGCCCAAACGGCGCGTCGCGGATCTGACGGCGTCGTTAAACGGATGACTAAAATAATATATTTATTATTTAATATTATTTTTTTAATTTTGAACATGTTTTTCCTAACTAATTTGGGGTCAAGGAATCCAATGGCGAAGTCGGATTTTCGATCTGACGAGTATTTTGATACCTCGATTTCCAGAGTATTTTTATTATTAAAATATTCGTCGAAATTTCGACGAACTTCCGATTGACACGAAAACTTCACCCCAAGCTAATTTGGGGTCAAGGAACGTAATGACGGTGTCCATTTTTTGATCGGAAATCAATTTAAATAGGTCAATTTTCTAGGGTTTTTGAATTTCCAGAAATCAGGATTTGATCCGTTTGACTCCTGATTTGTACTAGGTCTCAGAGGTTGACTCCACTTAACCTAATTAGCACTTATAATTGTGTTTAAGACTTAGGATTAGTCATAATCAACTAAGGTAATAACCTGGGTTGGTACAATTAGATCATAGTCAGCAAGTTTAGATTCTAGCAATCGAGCTACAGCCCAATCTAACTTTTATTATATAGCCTGTTGCAATTATGGGGAGAGATATTCAGCAGTTAAGAAATTATAATATTCATGTGATCAAAATCTAGTGGCAAAATCATTCAGATAAAGAAACCATATGAGAAAAATAAGAGGATATGCGGAATAAATTCCCATAATTCATCAATAATCAGGTAACCTTAGCTCTTTCATTTTCAATTATGTTTCATTTAGGCTTCCTCCTTGTAATAGCATTTCCATGGTTTAATCATTGTGTCGAGTGCGACACTCTTTTTAAAGAGGGGAGTCTGTAATAAATAAATAGGATATATTTATTATTTTAATATTGCTTTTAAATTAATTTAAATAAGAGGAATGCTATTTAGGCTTGCTTACGTGGCACCCAAAAAAACACATCCAATAGAATTTGGATATATTTCATTAGTGTATATTTATTTACATTAAAATAATACAAATATTATTTTTAAAATTTATATTAAATGCACCTAAAAAATCTCATTGGATGAGTTTTTTGAATGCCACCTCAGCACTAGCATTTCTCTTAAAATAAATAATAAATAAATAAAAAATCCAAACAGCTAACTTATAAAAGAGCGGAGATCCGCTGTGCGGTGCATAACACGGAACGGCGTTTACCCAAGATATAAGCCGTCCGCTTATCCAACGGGGTACATTATTTCATCAAATCTGACCGTCGGATCAAACTCGAGATCTGACGGCCACGATCAAGCACTGTACGCCTCCCTTCTTCCGCCTGCCGTCGTACCCTGCCGAAGGGTAGTGGTGTTACGGCTCTCCTTTCTAGCTGGCCTTCCCATCTGCCTTAAGCTCCTAATCTCCTCACTCCAATACTTACCCCTACCAAAAAGCCTTTGCGGGAGCTGGGTGCTGTGGGACTGCGAGCTGAGGGAGATTTCAAACTGTTCGGTGAAATTTTTCCATTCTGCAAAACTCTAAACTAAGGATCGTAGTTCAGCGGCGAAAGGTATTATTCTCATAGCTACCTGATGTCTTCTCAAAATTTCAGATTTTTTTTTGCAATTTTCTCCTCACAGCTTTTCTGTTAATCAAAATAATCGAATCGAGCCTTAAGGAATTCAATTTTTATGCCTCTAGCATTTGATGTTAGAATAAGCTCCGGGTCTGAAATTCATTTAAAACTTTTATTTGTTTGAATGCAGTGTCGTTGATCCTTGTTCGTTTGAGCTGATCGGGCTCATTAAAGCCCGATCAAGTTCGAACAAATGCAAATGACAAATTCCTAATCTACACTAATCTCCTTATGATGTTCATTTGATGATCGTTCGTTAATGAAATGTACTTACCTGCAAAGATTGCATGTACTTGTTGGCGCTGATTGAATGCAAATCAGTTTTAGTGTGACTTAAATTTCTATGTATTTTTTTAGGCATTATGAGGATGTAATACCTTCTCTGCTGAATAAAATTTTCATCTAATATCCTTTTTAATTTTAACTAATGTCTTTAATATTATCTTCTATCCATCCTCCTTTTCAAACTCTAAACCGAATTTTAGGGTTCCTATTTTTCACATCCGGTTGAAGAAGAAAGGGAAGTTGGATGAATCCCTGGCCCGTTATCGCGGCCAAGGAACGGGCCCGTCAATTCTGGGCCCGACAGCTGCTTACGGGCCCGTGTAACTAGTGGCCCGTTTTGATTTAAAGGCCCGTTTGATTTTTTTTTTTAAAAGGACGGACCAACTTTTTTTACTTAAAAGGAAATGCAAAAAAAAAAAATTTATTTATGCGGGCTCTTAAATATGTAATGATAATGTGTTTATTTAATTTATTTGAAAGAATCAATATAAATTAATTAAACAATTCATATTTTTATTGATTAAAATACTTTGAATAAAATATTATCCTAATAGTATGAAATTTTATATCATTGTACCAAGAATAATATGGAGAATAGTTTCATGACATTAAAATAATATATTTTTCTCAATAAATATAATTTTCAATGTTTCAATAAATTAATTAAAATAAATTATTTAATTCTAATATTTGTTATATTGTAACTTAAGTATTTAAAGTCCAAATTTAAAAGTCAAATAGTCATTTTCACTCATAAAATTGTGTAGAACAATACTATGAGGATAAATTTAAGTTTTGAATCATAAATTTCTTAATGATATTTTAATCCTAATTAGGAGTCTCCCAAACTCTAAAATTTCAATATTGTCCAAATTTGATCGAGTTAATGTCATTATTCTCCTTATGATATAAGTATTCCATTGATATGTATATCATTCCAATTGGATAATAATTGAGTATTTTAGGTATTTAGCTCCTTAAATTAAGTAATTTTCCAACTTTAAATTTTTCAATTAATTCTTTTTTTAGGTATATTGAACTTTAGGATAGCAAACATGTTTCACTTTATTTTCTTCACATACATTTTCATTTGTATGTTTGAAACTTAAATTTTCATATTATGATAATTGAATGTTTAGTATCTACTTGAATTAATTCTCTTTATTATTAGAATTTTTATAGAATTGATTTGAATTATATGAATTGCTTGTGATCCTTAAAGCGAGACTACTTCCAATTAATGTTGATAATATTTTCAAATATATAATTGAAATGTTATTAAATTATTAGGATTATTTTCAAATATATATTATATTATTTTTATTTCACTTTCATGTTAGTTCTTGTTCTCTTTTTAAGTTCATAATTGATTAACTTAAGAATTCCTTAATTTCCTTTAAGATGTAATTAACATATCCCTTATAATTTGTAAGTCATAGTTCTTTGAGAGAACTTATTAGGACTAGAGCATTTCCATAATAATGAAACTTAATTATAGTCTCTTAACCTCTAGTACATATCTTAAGTCCTTTAGCAAGTTGATAATTACCTTGCTAGTATTATACTAAATTTTACTAAGGAATCTTAATAGACTAATGTCCAACCCTTCAATTGGATTATTAGCACATATCTTCCTTAGTCTTAAATCTCTTAATTTAGCTCTCTAATTGCTTAAATTAAGAGAACCTTAGTGCAGCGCCTCGCCCCGTCGTCGCGCGCAAAAGAGGTAATCAATCGGCGGCAAAGCAGTGCGCTACTCGGGAAGGGATTTTCGCATCCCCCCAAATAGTTGAAGGCTGCTGACTCATCCTCAAGAAGGGTTGTGAGCTAATACTTAAGATAAGAGTAATATTCTTATCCTAAGTATTAAGCTAATATATACATTGGATTATGAGTACAAGAAAGAGAAATCCAATATATGTATAATAACATCAACATTTTCAGTATGCCGATCACATCACAATATTAAGTATAACTAATATAAAGAAAAGTATGGAAGCTAAAAGCAAGTATCCAGAAATATTCATCACAGAAGCTGAATAAAATATTCATCTCAAAAATGAAAAGAAAAAATATATCTAGAGTTATTACAAACAGTTTACTGAAATATAGAAATAGAGTCTAAATACTAAACTAAAAAATGATTAAGCAAGATAGTAAAGGCTGGAGAAGATTCCACTAATGCTCCATGAACTCCTCCTGGATCTCTTGAGTATCCACCTGATCTGGCTTCACTAACTACTCTGAATCTAGCAAATTGTCAGATCTCAAAAGTACCACATGTTAGACAATAAGTCTACCATATCAAAAGTTATTCTAAATAGTTATAATTGTCTAACTTAACATTTAAGTGGTTTAAATAAAACTACAGAAAATAGTAGAAACAACTGAAAGTTTGAAAATAGTATAAGTCAATAAAGTAAAACCGAACTATAATCTGAATACTGAAATGTAAGGAAAATAGTAAATGATCTGAATCTGAATAATGTCGTAAAATTGTACTGTATGTCACTGAAAATGTAGTTATGCATCTGAATATGTCACTGAATTATATGCTGCAATATGCATTTGGTACCACATGCACCCCAAAAAAATCCTAATATACATGATGCATACTGCATCCCGTAGGTCCTACCAACATTGATGAATGCTACATCTCATTGTTCATATTACTGTTGATGTATGCTACATCCCACAGTTCACAATGCTTTCATGCTTATGCTTATGCAATTATGTCGATGATTTTAATCCAACATGATTCATAAAATCATCGAAAACTGCTTTAAAGTCACGTAATGATTCCATTATTTCTATTGTGCATAATTCATCTAAATGAATTCTAACTCATAATTCTAATTCAAGGACTAATCTTAGTTAAGACTATACTTAGAATTATCAACTGAAGAGGTTGTATACACATGGTTAGTATGTTTCCAAGAAAGGCGAATTCAATACTTAGTTTGTTTAACGGCACTTATCAATACGCTCAAAGATAAGGGGACGAAACCCTTTTATAATCTATCCTCTCAAATTAAGTTATTAAATACCCTAATTATAAGCATACTTAGTATTCTAAGAATAGTGACTTGAGATACTTAGTTTGTTTAACTGCACTTAGCAATGCGCACAAAGATAAGGGGACAAAATCCTTTTACAGTTTATTTTTTTAAACTAAGTATACAAGTTCCCTATCCATAACGCTCTTAAGCTTAGAACTGTTACTCTAAGCTGGACTATACTTATTCAATCACATATGATAAGATCGAGACTCTACAATCCTACTTAGATTGACACATCTAAGCATGGGTTATGCTGGAGTGACTCTACAAGTTTGTTAATGGAGAAAAGTAAGATCCTCGAGCTGCTCTTGCAGGTTAGAAATGGCATTCTCACATCTATGATCGAGCATTTGATTTTGATATGGGTGGATTTAATTCGAGGAATTGCTCGCTGCGGCGGCGCTCGACGGTATTTTCGTCTGTGCGAAAACTGTAGCAGGTCCCCTTTCACACTCAAATACTCTCAAATTAGGGCACCTCACGTGTGGTGTCACATACCGGTGAAAAGATCTTTCTGAAACCCTTCCATTGATACCAAAATCGGCATAAATGGATCATTTTAATGAGCAGAAAATGATTCACTTACTATGGGTATACAAATTTTCACAGCTTTTAAATATATTTCTTTAATGGAGAAACGAGCTTCAATCGGACTCATTTGAGTCTGATTGTGACTTGATAATCAAACTTAGACTCCATACAATAGATATTTGAAATACAATTCACAATTACTTTGATAAATCAGATAGAGAGAGTAATACACGAATGAGTATATCAAATGGGTACCTTGGCCTTGGAAGAATGGAGTTTGATCTCTACTGGTTCATTGAGAGCTTGATGCAGGGCATCAACAGAACTATCATCAATGTACCAGATCATAAATTAGTTTAATGGTATCATGTTTTATTGCACTTATGCAGGGCATCAATGAAATCATCATCGACGTGCCATATCATAAATTAGTTTAATGATAATATGTTTTATTTTCCTATTTTTGAGTTCTATGGGCTTTTTTATTTGTTTCATAAATGGGCCTTCATTCTAGTCCATATATTATCATGTGAGTTATTATGTGAAATAACACTTTAGTCCTTCATGAGAGAATTGATTTAAGATTTATTCAGTTATTTGTGTGAAATGATATTTTAGTCCTTCATGAAAGAGTAGGAAATGACACTTTAGTCTTTCATGAGAGGTTGGTTAATAGTTTTTATGGTCATTTGGTATGTATTTTATGACTACAAATTGGTCACTCTCATATGCATTATGGCATTGCAAGTGATATAAAAAAAATACTCTCTTCTTCTTTATGTTATGTGAGCTTCATTCTTAAGAGAATGACTTCTTGATGTGTGGTTTGAAATTCTTGGAGAAGGAATTCCAAGAAAAGAAGGTTCAATCTGCGGCGAAGGACTGCTCGTATAAGTTAATCTTCTTTATTGTAAGCGGCATATTCGGTAATAAAGCTCCCGTAAGATCTTCTCTATTTATTTTTATTTTCTTTCCTCCTACCTTGCAAGTGTGCTCGTTTAATTCTAGCTCTCATTACTTGTAAATGCTTGCAATAGTTCTCTTTATTCTCAACAAATGACTCGCATATCTACTAGTAACTTAAATATACAAGATTAATTTTGTTAATTAATTGGTGGATTTGATTATGTTGCATGCCATCACCCCCATCCTACATCAAATTGGTATCAGAAAAATTTATCCTCATATATAGGGCTATAATTTTATATTAATTCATAATAATTTTTACTTTCATAAATATTAAAGGATAGTTAGTTTGATTAAAGTTTAGTATGATTATAGTTAATATCATTCTTAGCTACCAAAAAAAATTCTTCTTTCTTATTTTTAATTTATTCACACTCGCCTAATTAGAATCATTCAAAAAAGAATAATAAACAAAAAAAAGGTTATCTATATTTATCATTATAAACCTGATTTTTGGGTAATCGACAAGAGATTTACAATTTTGTCATTGGTCGTTTTCAACCTTTAGGCTTCCAAAGGATTTCATCATCTAGTCGGATTGCTATGACTACCCACAGTGGTCACCCATATCAAAATCAAATACTCAGTCATAGATTTGAGAATGTCATTCCTAACTTACAAGAGCAGCTTGAGGATCTAATTTTTCTCCATCAACAAATTTGTAGAGAGTTCAGAAGAAGATTGGAGGCCATAAAAAACAAAAATAGCAACAACGCAATTCAAGAACGTAACTCGACACCAGATGCCCCTCTAGAAAATAGTGAGCGAAATACACCTTATGACCCGCATACAAATTCTTCTCCACTTATGTTTAGAATACAAAGGAATAGGACATTTCCACATAACAATTTATTTGAATATCCTGAGATAGAAGATATTCCATTTCAAACTCTTCGTAGAGCTAATGCACCTTTGGGTCGATTAGGAGGCTTTTAACAAAACTAAAATCATCAACACTTTGAAGAATCTTATCGAGGTTATGATCAACTTTACGCCACCACAAGGCGCATTGAATATGACCAAGATATAGACATTACTAGGAAGGTTAAAGTGGACCCTCCAACCTTTGATGGGCATCTTGATCCTAAAAAATTTTCTGATTGGCTCGTAGAAATGGATCAATATTTTGATTGGATGTTAATGTCTGGAAATCGTCATATTAGATTTGCTAGTATTAAACTTGTTGGTCATGCTAAAACTTACTGGGTAAATCTAGAATGACAACAACAATGATCAGGCTACTTATTTGCAAGATCTTGGGAATAAATGAAAGAGATGCTCAAGAAAAAATATCTTCCTTCAACATTCAAGCCCAGCTTTTAGAAGAACTCATAACACTTCGGTAAGGATCTATGAATATTGTAAATTATATGACTTGCCTTGATGAGTTATTAATTCGATGTGATATTATTGAAGATTCTAGAGCTACTATAGCTATATTTCGAGCTAGATTAAGACCTGACATTCATCGAGAGATGTTGACTCGAGAGGTGTATTGTGGCGCCCTGCTTCCTAAGTCTGTAATCATTAGGCTAAAGAGTTGAGTGTCACTCTGACAAATCCCTTACTTATCATTGGATTAGGTAAGGTCCATAATCTAATAATAGGGGAAGGATATGCATATAATATTTATGAAAATCAGTCACTAAATCTATATATTCATACAGAGTGCGAAAGCAATAAGAAGTAAGAATTACATCCATTCACCATACATCAACCATGAAATAAAATAAAATAGCTTAGAAAATAATAATATGCAGAAAGTAAACACAGTCATGAGTACCTATATTATTACATCATTTAATTAAAGTTTAAAAGACTAAAAATGATAATATCACTTGTCCTCATAATAAAAAAAAAGGCAACTAGAGGTCTTCTGCACCAGGCTACTGCACCTCCTCTAAATAAGGCTCCTCCTTAGGCACTGGCTCCTCAAACTGAACAAGATCTGATATTGTCGATTTCACAATGCCAGGGCCCCAACCAATAAAAAAAAATCTTATTAGACAAATTGTCTAAGTACATTTTAGGCAAGTAATTTATTAAGCATTCGTTAATATTACCATTTTACTCTAAACCAAATGAAACATCTATCTAGCATGGGAGCAAATGAGCATACAATGGGATGAGGATAAGTTATAAATATAATATTTATAATTAAGCAAGAATTGAGGCAAAAGCACACCTCAAGTAAACTAAACAAGATAGGGCATACATATGTAATACAGTAAGTAAAAATACTAAAAAGAAAAGTCTAACCTAAACATGTTGATGATCATATGACATATGCTAATTTAAAACATAAATCTGAAAGTGGTACATATAATACACTGTAAAGTCTAGCATCCTATATATGCATCTACTTAAGTAAGCAGGTAACATAGGAAAAATATAGTTAACCGAAATAAAATGCATTAACAACAAAATAAACAATAAGCTGAAAAACTGTAAAAAATATACAAACTACCATATCAGAAAGAATTGGCCAATCCCGCCCAATATATTCCCATAGCCTTTATGGGCTAGGGCGGACATAATATCACAATATAGTACAATATGACTGAAGAGACAGATAATACTATACAAATATCTTTTAGTTATTTTACTTTTGTTTCTGTGGATAATTTCAGAAATAGTTGAGGAGTCAAGCACGTTTGCAAGACTGAACGAGTTTCAAGATAACACACTCTCCTCAATGAGTGATGCTAAGCATCCTGATCTCTCCTTACCCCTATCTAATGGAGTAATGTGCACCATAATCCACCATGTGCTGAACCTAAATGTAAATGTTTTCCTAATATTATAAGTTTTCATTTTTCATACAATAATATTTTTCCTATATGATATGTTCAAAGAAAAATAAGCACAAAGTTCAAGAAATGTGTAGCACAAAATCAAGTAGTAAGCAAGGGACTCTACTAAATATGGTAATATTATTTATTGTCTAATTTAACATTCTAACTATTCCAAGTTACATAAGATCAGGATTTTCAATTCCTACTATCGAGTGTAATACATCATTAGAGGTTACAAAATATTATGACTAGCTAGGTCCTAATATAATTAAATTAATATCGACTATAAGAAATTATCACAACTTAGTTTATGAGCTTAGACGTTCTAAACTAAAAGCTTGTCCAAAATCTGTCAAGCTAGAGATTATGGATTAAACACCATGAGATTGGGCTTAATCACATAATCCTAAGGGTAAGACTTAATATCTAGGTTAAATCTAAATGTGAACTAATGATTGAGGTAAATCCTATTAAGCAAATCAAACTTAATAGGATGAATCTCCTATCCTAAATCTAATGTTTAAAGACAAAATAATCTAAATAAGTTGTAAAATCTAGAAACTAATAAAACTAAGAATTCATTTATTGAATAACCCCATTATTTAATGAATAAAATATAACCTAATATTTAATTATATTCTTAAGGAATGGATTCTAAGGTGAAGTGGGGATTCCTAATGATAAGATTTGAAAATTTTCTAAGAATTGATTGAATTCTTTCACACTTGCTAATTTTATTTAATTAGGAAGGTTAGAGTTGGATTTTAACTAAGTAAGGCATATTAACCTTACTTAGGGATTTTCAAACATAAAATTGAGATATTTTACAAATTATCCCAATTGAGAGATTTATGACTTAAATTGATCATAAATCAGTTCTATTACTGATTTTAATAATTTCAAAGGGTATTTTAAGGGTTAAGAATAATTTAACCTAAATTTTGGGCAAAATAATCATTTTGCCCCTACTTAAGGGTCCAAAAAACTACTTTTTGATTAAGAGCTCCAAATTGGGATTTCTTACTGTCAAATAATTCCTTACTATCTAACATAAAAATAGACAGTAAGTGCACCAAATTTGGATAAGAAATGAGTTATATGGGTCCAAACTAAAGTTTTTGATCTAATGGACATTTTAGTAAATTACACCTAATGAAATATAAATTCTTATGCAGTTTATTATTGGTTGCTATTCAATGATTTAATAGAGTCCAAGAACACTAAATTCTGAGGTCTAATGAATTAGTTATAGCCATTTCAATTTCCAATAGCAATTTGGTAATTTTCTAAGCTATGGGGTCAAAAAGCTAACTTTTTCATTTGATGTCCAAATTCAGCAAACTCAGTGGCTACAGTTTCCCTATATCACAATGAGTACTTTAACTGGGAGTAGACCCAAATTGAACTTCAATTGGTCAAGTTATGACCTAATTAAGGTTAGGGGTATTTTGTCATTTTCTAATTTTTCTTGGGTTCAAAACCTAAATATTATTTTAGATTATTGTTGGCACTGAAAATCTAAGCTATCTAGCACTTTAAATTTTTGGATTTGGAGTCTAAAAAGCTAAGATATGGTCAAATAAATTTTATGGACGCTACGGCGCGCTGTAGCGCCCGGCGGTGATTTCGCCTGTACGAAAACTGTGAAGGGTCTCATTTCGAGCTCAAATACTCTCAATATAGAGCATTTCATAAGAGGTGTCATATATTAATGGAAAGGTTTTCTGATACCTTTCTATTGACACCAAAATGGGCACAAACGGATCATCCTAGCTATATGAACAGTGGTGATAAACGCAGGAGTGTGCATAATGGACGAAAAACAGAGCATGAGGTATATTACTTTGAAGAACTATAATGGCTTCCATACTTAATCATGGATGTCTAAAGATGCGAATAAGCATAATAGAGGAATGAAATGACCAAGAAAGAAGAACAAATTGGTACATTAACCTTTAGAAGAGGAAGAAGAAACCTTGGAAAGCTTGGAGGAGGAACTTCTTATTCTTCTTCTTTAGCACAAAGCTCAACAATGGGGGGAAGGGTGGAAGCTTGGGAGCTTTATCTTGACAACAAAAAATGGAGAGGAAGAGCTAAGCTTCCATTTATAAGAGGAGAAGGAAAGGGAAAATCCATCATGAGCTAGGAGGGAGGGAAGAAAGAGATGGTCATAGCCATCAAACCTTGCCATTAAGGAGGGGGGAAGGAATAGGGATGGCCATAGCCATCAAATCTTTCAATTAATGAGGGAGAAGGAGATGGGTTAGCTGAAAGTGGAGGTAAGGGTTAGCCGAATAGAATAGCCAACTAGGAGAGAGAAAGAAGAAAAATGAAAAAATGCAATTATGAATAAATAACTATTTATTCCTTTAATTAATTAAAAATTCTGATTTTAGAAATGAGCTTCGAAAGTTCTTAAAAATTCACCCCAAGCTAATTTGGGGGTGACGATCGCAACGGCGAAGTCGGATTTCGATTCCGACGATTATTTAATTATTCTATTTTTCGGGGTATTTAATTATATTAAAATATTCGCAAAAATCAAAGACTTCCAAATACATCCAAAACATTTCCCCTAGCTAATTTGGGGGTGATGATCGCAACAGCCAAGTCGAATTTCAAAGTCAAAATAAATACCTCAATTTTCTAATTAATTTAAATATATTAAAATATTCAAGAAAATTCAACGACTTCTGAAAATCCCAAAATTTGACCCTTGGCTAATCCAAGGGTGAGGATCTCAACAGCGAAGTCGGATTTTAATTCCGACGAGTATTTAATTTTCCAATTTTTGGGTATTAAATATATTAAAATATTCGTCAAAATTTTGACGATTTCCGATTGACTTGAAAACATCACCCCTAACTAATTTGGGGGCAATGAGCGCAATGACGAAGTCTGATTTTTGATCTAAGGTCAATTTATATAGGTCATTTTCCAGAGTTTCTGGATTTCCTAAAAATCAGGACTTGATCTATTTGACTCCTACTTTGGACTAGGTCTTAGTGGAAGACTCCTAATGACTTGATTAATATTTTATGATCAAGATTAGGATGGAGATTAATCTTAATTGATAAGGGTAACAACTTAGGTTGTTACATATATATACTTGAAAAAGCATTTCAAAGAGCCCTCCAAATATAATGTAACAACCTAAGTTGTTACTTTGCTCAATTAAGACTAATCTAAGTCTTAATTAAGGTTCTAAGTCACTAATTAAGTGATTTGAAACTCATCTCTGAAACCTAGGTCAAACCAAGAAGTCAACAAAGTCAAAACAAGAATTTTGGAAAATCCCAAAACCTGGAAATTTGACTTTTTATCTAGACCTCAGATTGAAAATATGACTTCGCCATTGCGTTCAGAACACCCAAATTAGCTAGGGGTGAAATTTTGGAGGCATTTGGAAGTCGTTGATTTTTCATCGAATATTTTAATATTATTTAAATATCCTAAATAATCAAATAAATAAATATTCATCGGATCGAAAATCCGAGTGCGCCGTTGCGTTCCTCACCCTTCATTTAGTTAAGGGTGATTTATTGGAAATTTTTGGGATGCATTTAATAGGTTAAAATTAATTAATTAAAGCTGTATAATTTAATTTAAATAAATATTTAAATATTGAAACTTAACGGACTTCCGTTAGATTACTTAAACCGCCATTCCTTTATCCTAACGTCGCTAAGGTCGCCGTCCAGCCGATCAGGAAGCATCTGAGCCGTCTGATCAGATCTCGGCGCGAGATCAGACGGCTCAGACATCGTCTCCCTCGATGCTCAGCGCGTGTCGCGCTGAGCTCTCGCTCGCGAACGCGCGGCAGACGCAGCACCGCGACTGCTCCAGATGGCTTCTTCCGGGGTAAGTGTCGCCGCTTTAGGGCTATTATAAATCACCTAAGACTCTATCTTCCCTCGGTTCCATCTCTGAAGACCTGTTTTGGCGATCGAAGCTCGAACCATTCCCTGCCATCCATCTAAGGTACTCGATCTCACCCGATCTTAGTTTGATTCCAGATATTATTGTTTCTATATGCAATCTATATCTTGATAATTAATCCATGCTGTTTGATTAAGCTAAGGAGTCTTCGATCGAACGGGATCTTTGATCAAAGATCTCCTCACGAAACCCTAACGTGCGAAGACGAAGCGACGTCCTGAGTGAACCGGCCACTCCGGACCGGTTCAATTTTTCCGTCTGCGCCGGTCCGGTTCGAAGTGGAAGGCGAAACGTCGCCTCAGATCTACTGTCAGATCGGGATTCAGATCCAACCATTGGATCTGAATCAATCTCAATCCATTAGATTTAGCTGAGTTGATTTTTAACCGTAGGATCGGGTAAAGATCAAACCGGTCCAAGTCTGGACCGGTTTACCTCCGGATCGAGGCAGGCCGGACCGCGTGAGCTGGGCCGAAGGCTCTGTGCGCGCCGCGTGTCCCACTCATTGAGTGCAGTGGGGCCCGCCTTGCAGCGCGCCAGCGTATCGCGGCGCGCCACGTGGCCTGGTCATGCTGACCGTCTGGCCTGTGGGGCCCCCCATCTGCCGCTCATCCAGTAATAAACCGCCACGTGTACCTGCAGAGATAAATAAAATTAATAAATATGTATATATAATTATTTAATAAGTTATATTAACAGATATACCTATAGTTTTATATAAATACTTATAAATATACACAAACATATTTATAAAACAGAAAATTTAATTTAACATACATAAATTAAAATATTGAATACTGTTAAAAAAAAAATTAATTAATAAAATATAATAATTATAATTCAGAAAGTTTAATCTTTATATATATATATATAATTTAATTAAATTAAATTAAAATATCCAAAACTTTAAACCTAAATAACTCCTAAAATACACATCCAAATTATACAATTAAATATATTAAATTAGTCAGAAAAATATGAGGAATTTATTGATACCAAAAATTTTGCTGTAGGATCAATATTTTGCAAAGTGATTTTTTCAATGATTAATTTAATTTAAATTAAATGTCACAAACCTTATTTAGCTCATAACTTTGTACCCAATGATCCAAACATACTCAATATGGGTCTTAAAGTAATCAGAAAACCCTAAAGATTAATTTGATAGTGTTTATCTTGCTGTTTGGATTAGTATTTGCCTAATCACATTTAAGCCCTAAACCCTAATTAGGTCTTAACTTAGTCAAATTAGGTCCAAATTAAGCTTACCATATGTCATTATGATCAGTGAGCTATTTGTAATTCATAGCCACTGATTTTGCTTAATTTTGGACACTAATTGGCAAGAATTAGGATTTTTGACCCTTAATTAAGCAATTCCTTAATTAACCTTAAACCCTAGATCTTGTATTGGCCATAACTTGGCCAATACTCATCAGAATTTAGCAAATTTAGATTCTATGGAAAGATTAGTCAGTAAAGAACAATAATCTAAAAGAAAATTTTAGCTTTCATTTAGCCAAATTCCCAATTTGCCCTTATGAGTCAATTCACTAATTTGATCTCATATGGCTTAATAATTGCCCAAATTAATCTTAGTTGCTGTCTAATCTTATATTAGACAGTAAGAAACACTTTCCAAAAGAAAATCTCAGAATTTAAGCCCTAGATTAAAAGTTGATCTTTTGAACCCTTAAGTAGGGGCAAAATGGTCATTTTATCCAAATTTAGGATTTAGCCTTTTAAAGTCCTAAATTTAGTTTCTAATCACTAAAATCAGTAAATAGAATGATTCATAGTTGAAATTAATCAAACTTAAGTCTAAATTAGGTTTTGATTAAAATCTCAGAATTTTGCTCAGTAAAGGAAATTCCTAAGTCTTAAGAAGAGTTCTCTTTCCTTAGCTATTCTTAGACCCATCCTTAGGTCTTATAACATTAGTTAGGATGTGTGTCTTGAGAGATACTCTTAGTGATTAAGAGCCTTATTTCCTAAGATTAGGAATAGATCTTAAGTTAGAATTCATCTATTGAGTAAATTGGGTTACTCAATTAGATGAAATCTTGAGTTTTCTAGTTTATAGATTTTTCTTAATTTATTTAATGATTATTTAATCTTTAAAACTCTAGAATTAAGAATAGAGATCTATCCTAATGAAATTGATTTATCATTAGGATTTGCCTTAACCTAATCTGTGAGATTTGGGTTCTAAACCTTAGACCCTTAGATTATACCTTTAGATTAAGTGATTAGACCCCATCATCTGGAGTCTAATTTCTTAATCTTTTCATCTTGATTTGGCTAATCAAGATGAGGTTGGGATGAATTAAATTCCAAAACTAGGTCGATGATTTATTCATTTTAAACAAATAGTCATTTTTTGATTAAGTTATAATTAGGACTTGGCCAGTCCTAATTATCTTCAACAAGTAGGATTCGTGATTCTAAGTTACAGAATGTGTAAGAATTGTTAATTCTGAAACTTATGTAACTTAGAGTAGATAGAACGAATAAAGTAGATAACAACGGATATCACCTGTGTTTTAGATAGAGTTTCTTGCACTTTGGTTTTGATGCTTCACATTCCTTGATTTTGAGCCTTATACCTTGAACATATATTATGTACTTAAGATATTTGGTAAATATCTTATGTCAATTTTGAACATTCATAAATAGCATTGTGTTTTGTTTCACAAGAAGTATGTAAGGTGTAGCTTGATTAGTATACCTCTTCGATCAACCCGTTCGGGGTCGGCAACCTTTCGAGGGTTTAATGTCCGACAGTCTATAGGCCATGCCTAGTCCGAGTGATAGGATGGATAGACTCTTGCCCTACTGACTACAGAGTCAGGATTCTGATATGGTTATACTAATTCAAGTACACTTACATTCAGTTCTGTCTTAGCTCATCAAGCTAAGAGTTTCAGTGATGTTCAGTTCAGAGTTTCTTAGCTCATCAGGCTAAGATTTGCTGTATATGTGTTCAGTTTGGGTGACTTAGATAGTCACTGTAGTTTCAGTTTACAGATACTATTTTACTAGTATATTCTGCATTTTAGCACTGTTTTACTTTCAGTTTTTCTGCACTTGTTATATATAGGATGCCAGTTCTACTTACTGTTTCTATATGCTCACATAGGATGTTAGTATTTTTAGTTTATACTGTTTAAATTTTGTACTTCACTTGGCATAATCTGTCTGATCATGAGCATGTTTAGGTTGTACTTTTCTTACCTTTCTTTTACTTTTCTTTTACTTACCTGTCCTTGTTGCAGTTGCTTGGAGGAGGTATGTATTACTTCCTATTTGTTAGTTATAAATTGTGGTTTATAACTTGTTACTATTCTTTTGTACGCTTTTCTGCACCTATTATGCTTAGTTCTGTTTATATGGTGATATCTATTTAATTTAATAAAATTGTTTGCCCTAAAATGTACTTAGACATATTGTCTAACTAGTTTTTCTTTTGTTGGCTGGGGCCCTACCATTATGAAACTGATAATGGTAGGTTCTGAGTTTGTTGGATTAGCAGATCCAGTGGAGAGTTTGCCATTGGAGGAGGAGCCCATTCCTGAAGATCTGTAGTCTTAGTTTTTCTTTCAGTGAGATTGAGAGTTCCTTTCAGTTCTTTTAAGTTTATTAAATGTTGTAATAATACAGGGTTATATTTCTCTTTCAGTACTTTATTTATTCTGTATTGTTGTATTTATAATGTATTGGATGGATGTTATGTTTTATGCTTCCGCACTCTGAGTTCTTGTATGATTATTTAGTGATAGTATTTCTGGATTGAATGGCAAAGTCCTTATTTAAATTGGATTAGAATGTGTGTCTAATCCAATCTTAAGTGGGGACCTTGTCATTTGGTGACCCCTCTATCGTAATCATGTTAACTTAAGAGTTAACAGGACCACGGCGGGGCAGGGCCGCCACATATAACAATACTTAATGCCAATTTCTCATCACAAATTTAACAATGTGCAAGGTGCACCTCTTAAGCTAAATCAACCATCAGCATCTATTTCTAAAGTACTATATGATCAAAGAGTAAAACCCATATCTAGAAGTTCAAATGCTAAATCAAATATGACATGCTTTACTTGTAGAAAGATAGTACAGTATGCAAATAATTGCCCCCATAGGAATCTTCTTGTAGGTTCCATCGATCCAGAATTATAAGATGATCATCAAGACACATATACTTCAACCTTATATTGGGGTCTTTTTAGTTGTGTATTTTGATGATATTTTAATATTTAGCAAGACCCAGGAAGAACACCTAAGTCATTTAAGAAAAGTATTTGAAATACTTTGTCTAGAAAAATTTTATATTCATATGAAGAAATGCTCTTTCATGACTTCATCTATGATATTTTTAGGGTTTGTTGTTTCAAACCATGGAGTCTCAGCTGATCCTAAAAAGGTAAAAGTAATTAAAGAATGGCCTACACCAAGATCCATTCATGATGTTAGGAGTTTTCATGGGTTAGCCACTGTAGCACCCCGTCCCGTCGCCGCGCGCAAAAGACAAGTAATACATATAGTTTGGCGGCGGAGCGGTGCGCTACTCGGGAAGGCCGGGTATACAAGCAAAACCCATCTTCTTAAATAGGCGGGTAAAAATACTAAGCCATGCTGAAGGCTGCTGACTCGAATCCTAAGAGTAGGATCGAGATCCAATACCTAAGATAAGAGTGAAATGCTTATCTTAGATATTGGCTAGTACGTATACAAGGTCTAAGGAGGTAAATAAGAACCTGGTATACGTTATCAATATCTACCAACATTTCTAGTATGCTAATCACATCACAATACTAAGTATAGTGGTATAACAGAGTGCGGAAGCTAAAAGCAAATCATCCAGAATACATTCATCACAAGCAATAATGGACATTCGTCTCAGAAAAGAAAAGTAAAATACATTCAGAGTTTATTACAAACAGATTTAAAATGCAGAAACATAAAGAGTCTATTTGAAATGCTGAAATGAGCTAATAAGCAAAAGTAGGTGCTCGATCCACTACAGCTCCACATGCTCCTCCTGGGTCTCCGGTACGTCCTCCTGACCTGTCTCCACAAACTCCTCAGGATCTAGCAAATTGCCGGATCCCAAAAGTACCCCCGTGTTAGACAAGAAGTCTAACACATCGCAACTAACTATACACAAACTAAGCTAAACATAACAAACAGAAAAGTAAAGCAAAACTGTAAAAGAACTGAGGAAAGATGCATGGTAAAGAAAATTGTAAATGCTAAGTAAATAGAGCAGTAAAGGCCAGTTAAAGTGAAACTATTGCCAAATGAAAACTGAGAGTAAAATAGCTACCATGATGAAAGAGATGCTATATGTTGCACTATATGTTACTGAAATGATGCACACAAATATGCTACACCACGGTATATCCCAGAGCTATCACTGAAGGCTTATGAGTAGTATGGCCCATTGTAAATACACTAGTTAGGAAGTCAGTATGGTGACGCAGATGCACCATGAAATTCCCCAGTCTGTGTATATCACATTCCATAACCCATACGGTATCACTGATAACCATGTATCACGATAGAAGGAATGAGTCAAGTTCATGTTTATGCTTATGCTTATGCCACTATGTTGAATAAATGAAAAATTCAGAAATTAATGAAGAGTTTAGTAAGAAACGATAATGAATTCTAAGTCCCCACTGTACAGAATCCTTCTGAATGGATTCTAACTCCTAACTTCTAGATCGATGATTAATTGAAGTTGCATATTTATTTAGAGATCACTAGATGGGGTGTTTGTATACACATATTCAGTACATTGCAAGAAAAGGATTCTTATTGCTTACTTTGATTAAGCCACCATAATAAAATGATCTTCATTAGGAGGCACCACCTGATGGTGATTTTGTATCTCAAGCTAAGTATTAGGTTGCTATACTTACAATCATACTCAGTGTCTTGAGGAAGGTAAATCTCATTACTTAGTTTATTTGAGCCACACCTATTAAAGCGGTCTTCGCTATGAGGCATTGCCCGTTAGCAACTTGTATTTCAATTAAACTAAAGAATGAGTACTCGTTTAATACACTCTTAGGATTGAATGATTTATTCTAATGGGACTGTATTCGTCTAATCCCGCAGGATAGAACCTGCTCATAAGTCCTTATTAGAATGAATCAACCAATTATGAATATTACTAGAGAACCAGTACTATGGGTATACTATACTACACCACCCAATAATCGGGGTTCTCACAAGACTATTTAATAGACCAAGGAATTATCAGAACTAGTAATACTTATACTCAATGGGTGAGCATTATGCAAGGTTTCACTAACTTGTGATCAAAGATCACCCAACATGGATTCTACCACGAGGAGAAGTGTCACTTTAAGGTTTTTAGGTCTACCACAAGGGGGTTAAGATCAATTTCTAAGGTTTCAAAGGTTATCTAGACTACTACCTCAATGAATCACACAAGGATCTCCTACCACAATGTAGATGTATTTTAGGTCTTTTAAATATTTTCAGGACAATCTTATGAAGAAATGCTTAAGGTCTCACATTCTAATTTCTAATATTAACCCTTTTGATTATATTCTGCACTTAGAGTTAGAATGATCAGACCAAATGATTAAGCCATCTAACTACACCTTAATGTAGGGATAAGGGATTTAAATCCAACATATTATTAAAGTTTAAGATCATTTATTAAATCAGATGATTTTATTAATCTTTTGTGCCAATAGTCTTGCTTAGGAGCAAATCAAGGATCTTAAGGTTTGATTCAGATTGAAAAGTCACATAGGATTGTTATTAACCTTAATTTGTCTAATTCAAATGTTTAGGATCAATGTCAAATCAGATGCAATGTTGGAAAATGTCAAGGTAAATTTCTTATAATCAAGTCAATTAAGTTAGGGCTTTTAGGAGTTTGGATCTCACTTAAGTAGTTTAGATTTGACTCCTAATCTTATCTTAATCAAGATCAAGTGTATGTTATAGGTCAAATGTCCAAATCAATGAATTAACGATGCGTTATTGGTGGCAATCTCAGATCTAGATCAAGTCTTAAAAGCTTGATCCAATTCTTAAGATTTCTTAAGTTAATTAAGGTGTTAAGATCTCCAATATTTGATTTGTCCAAATATGCATTATAAATTGGTATATCAGGTTTCTAATACATTTACCCTGCCTTTATGAAGTAGAATAATAGAAAAGTTCTTAAAAACAAAAAGTAATTAGTGCCAATCAAAACTTAAATCCATTCAAATGGATTAGCACATAATTACAAATCTAACTATTAAAACTAGTTGCAATTTGGCACACAAGTTCTATCCACTAATACAATAAATCAGAGCCTAAGTTTCCTAAGATCTAGAAAGTATCAACTCTAATTTTCACTAATCATGATTTAACAAGATTATGGCATAATTTAAAATTCATAACTCAGAAAAATAAATCCCTTAGCACATGCCTTCTACTCATCATAAGTGAACTAATGGCACCATAAACATGCAATTTGGATAAGTATAATTACTAAATCACCCTAAGTAAGATCCACTGTAATTAAGCAATAATTAAAGATCTAACCATCAGATGTCCATTTTTATTTTATATTCTGGTTCCTTATGTTTTGCTGATCATTTTTCATATATAATATCATATGATTTAGACCAGTGGATTAAAAGTTGTTCAAATAATATGTTCTGTATTTTTATTTAATCAAAAGCCTATGATTTGATTATTGGAATTATTTTCCTTAAAGAAAATAATTCCAATAAATTGATATTAATTAAAACGACTCGGCCCGTAATCCAAACCGCTAGGGTCGACCGTGGCCCGGGAGACCCGGCACTGTCGCACCGCGCGGGTCATGGGTCGACCCGGTCCGCACAGTGCCGTCGTCCCCGCTCCTTCGTCCCGACGGATAGGGCTGATTAGGGAAACCCTAATCGTCAAATTCCGACGCATCCAGACCACAGCTCGGCCAGGACTCGATCGCTACATGATCACCATGGTCAGACGCATCGGATGGGACTCGAAGCCCCCTGTGAGATGGTCTGGATCAGCCAGACCTTACTCACCCAAAGGCTCTTTCATTGGAACTACTGTGGGGAGATAATTCTCCCCACATAGGCCACGCCAGGCCCCGGGCTCGATCACTACACCATCAAGGAGGTGCGGTGGATCGAAGCCCTCTGGTCTGAGGATCTGGGATGGTCTGGATTGCCGGGTCCTTACTCGACCGAGGAGATCCTTTAGAAATTTAATCTGATCGATCGATTCGATTGATCGAGGCTAGCCTAGATCTTAATCACGATACCCTTGGGTTCGAGACGACAATACTGACTCAGGCGCATCAAAAGGAGCAAGGTCCGAGCCTCATTGGCTCAAAACTAGTAAGGGAAGGTACCTGGAATTGCCCGAGAGTTCACAGACGGTGAAGAGGTCTCCTCCGGGCTTGCTGAGCTGCCTTGGATCTCTCTGAGAGTTCATGAACTCCAGGAGACTCTCCTATCAGTGGTACGCGAGCTTGGGAGCGCCTAGAAGAAGCTTAGCTGCTCGGGAATTCGGCAATGGCGGCGAGCTTGCAGAGGGTTCAATTGACTAGCAAAGGATCAGAGGAAGGATTGATGAGGCTATTTATAGCCTCAGATGCTCACAAGGAAGCTTCTGTAGAGCTTTGAATGGGTTAATGAGGCTCGAGAGGTCGGGCCAGGGCCGAGCTCTCAGTTTCCCCAATTTGGCTCAGCCGGGTCACGAGGCCAGACCAGGGTTGATATGCTGTCGGGGGAAGATCCCCAACGGCTTGCTGAGGTGGAACGGGTAGTGGGGGACAGGCTAGGCTGTCGAGGATCCACGGGATTCCCTTCGGTCGGCCGCGGGCGTGGTGAAGACGAAGATCCACAGTGCGGGTGCGCTATGGACTGTCTGATGTATCGATCGGGAAGATGCAACGGTCCTGATTCTCTAGATCCTAACGGCCAAATCAGATTAAATCCGCATCGTAGGATCGTTCGGGTTGATCTAATAGCGGGCCCGCGGTTCTAATCCTAACTGTTGGATAGGAAGGCGCGACGGCTAGATTTGAGGGATCATGCTGTCGTGTGACTCGAGCTCCTCAGCGGATCGCCCGCGGTCCACACAATTAAGGGTAAATATGCAATTAGGAAAAGTCAGAAACCCTTAAATGCAATTAAACCATTTTAATTTAAATTGAATTATGGCCCAAATGAATTCCAAATTGAACCAAATTTTCACCCTTAGCTAATTTGGGGGTGAGGAATTCAAAAATGCAATTAGAATTTAGTTTTGAGATCAAAATATTTTAGGTCTAGACTAAGGCATCTAAACTGATCAAAAAGTAAATTTGGACTTTTAGAAAAGTCCAATGAACTTCAAATTTTCTAGATAGGCTTAGTTTTAAGTTCTATAAGCAATGGTGTTTGAAATTTGGTTAGGTTATCTATATTTTTGCAAGGTAATAACTTAGGGTTGTTACAGCCACATTTTATAGAAGGTTCATTCGTGGATTCAGTACCATTATAGCACCTATCACACAATGCCTAAAGAAAGGTGATTTTAAATGGACTTCTGTAGCCACTAAGGCTTTTACTAAAATAAAAGAGCGTCTAACTAGTTCACCAATATTGAAGTTGTCAAACTCTGATAAAGTTTTTAAAGTTCATGTGATGCTTTTGGGGTAAGAATAGGTGGAATGCTTAATCAAGAAGGCCATCCGATAGCCTTTTTCAGCGCGAAGTTAAATGATGCCCGCCAAAAATATTCCACATATGATCATGAGTTTTACGCAGTTGTTCAAGCTCTACGGTATTGGCGACATTATCTTCTATCTCATGAATTTGTTCTCTACTCTAATCATAAAGCCCTTAAATACTTAAACTCTCAGAACAAGTTAAGTGCTCGTCATGTTAAATGGGTTCAATATTTATAGGAATACACTTTTGTCTTAAAGCATAAGGCCGGTAATAGAGTTGTGGATGCTTTGAGTCGCATGGTTTTCCTTTTACATACAATGAAAGTAAGTAATTGGGTTTGATAAAATGATTTTTGATTACTCTATATGCAAAGATTTTGGTCAAATTTTTCCTTCATTATCTAAAAAGAGACTAGTTATTGATTCAAATTACCAATTTCAAGATGGCTATCTTTTTTATAGTACTCGTCTTTACATTCCTGATTCATCTCTTCATATTTTTCTTATTGAAGAGCAACATGCAAGAGGAATTGTAGGACATTTTGGGCGTGACAAAACTATTGCAATGATTCAAAATCGGTTTTATTGGCCTAATCTAAAGAGAGATGTTACTCGTATGGTCTCTTGATGTCGTGTATGCCAACTAGCAAAGGAAAAGTAGAATAATTCTGGACTCTATACTCATCTTCCTATTCCTCATAAGCCTTGGGAAGACATAAGTATGAATTTTATATTAGGATTACCTTGCACAACACGACACTATGACTTTATTCTTGTAGTCGTTGATCGATTTTCTAAGATGGCTCACTTTATTCCATGCTATAAAACTTCTGATGCATCTCCAGTTGCTACATTTTTTTTTATGAAGTAGTCAAGTTACATAGTTTACCTAAAACAATTGTGTCAGATCGAGACGTACGCTTTATGAGTTATTTTTGGAAGACTCTTTGGAAGAACTAGGCACAAAACTTCACTTTTCAACAGCATATCATCTGCAGACAGATGGTCAAACAGAAGTGATAAATAGAAGCTTAGGAGATCTACTTAGATGCTTAATTTTAGACCATTATGCTAGTTGGGATCTTATATTACCCACTACTGAGTTTGCTTATAATAGTTCTATTAATAGATCAACTGGTAAGTCCTTTTCAAATTGTAACTGGTTATGAGCCACAAAAACTAATCGACTTAATTGACCTTCCCATAATATACAAAGCTAGTGAGTTTGCATCATCATTTCCTCAAAGCATGCATGATCTCCACCAAAAAATTGAACAAAAATTAACCACTACATACAATAAGTATAAAATTAATGCAGATAAGTGAAGAAAATTTGTTGAATTTCAAGAAGGTGACAATATGCTAATAAGGATGAGATCTGAGAGATTTCCAATAGGAACATTCAAAAAGATGAATGCTAGACGAGCAGGACCTTTTAAGATATTAAGAAAAATCAATGAAAATGGTTATGAAGTTGATCTTCCGAATGATGCTGGAATATCCTTAGTTTTCAATGTGGCAGGCCGTATATTGTACTGTGATTATGCTTCTTCTGATATATTGGATGCTTCTACTTGTATTACTAACCTGCAAGAACCACAAAACCAAAAACCAGTATTACCAGTACCACTACCAACTCGATGCCTCCTTTCTCATCAGTCATCCCAAATACTTGATGATCAAATAATAACTAGCACTAATGGTGGGGTTCAAAGATATCTCGTTTGATGGAAAGGCCTTTCACCTTTAGAAGTCTCTTGGTTAACACATGAAGAACTACAGCAACTTGATTCAGATCTACTTCAAGAATATAATGAGCTTCATTCACCAGAGGTGAATCCTTTAAAGCCGAGGAGTGCTGATGCAGGGCATCAATGAAATCATCATCGATGTGCCTGATCATAAATTAGTTTAATGGTGCTATGTTTTATTGTGCTGATGCAGGGCATCAGCGGAATCATCGACGTGCCATATCATAAATTAGTTTAATGGTACTATATTTTATTTCCCTATTTTGAGTCCTATGGGCTTTTGTATTTGTTTCATAAATGGGACTTCATTCTAGCCCATATATTGTCATGTGAGTTATTTATGTAAAATTACAATTTAGTCCTTCATGAGAGAGTTGCCTTAAGGTTTATTCGATCATTTGTGTGAAATGATATTTTGTTCTTCATGAGAGAGTAAGTATATGGTTTTTTTGGTTTTTTTGAGGAAATGATACTTTAGTCCTTTATGAGAGGTTGGTTAATAATTTTTATGGTCATTTAGCATGTATTTTATAGCCATAAATTGGCCACCCTCATATGTATTATGGTATTGCAAGTGATATAAAAAAAATACTCTCTTCTTCTTTGTGTTATGTGAGCTTCATTCTTAAGAGAAAGGCTTCTTGAGGCGTGGTTTGCAATTCTTGAAGAAGGACTTCCAAGAAAAGAAGGTTCAATCTGCGGCGAATGACTGCTCGTAGAAGTTAATCTTCTTTATCGTAAGCGATATATTCGATAATAAGGCTCTTGTAAGATCTTCTCCATTTATATTTATTTTCTATCCTCCTACCTTACAAGTGTGCTCGTTTAATCCTATCTCTCATTACTTGTAAATGCTTACAACACTTCTCTTTATTCTCAACAAGCAACTCACATATCTACTAGTAACTTAAATATGCAATGTTAATTTTGTTAATTAATTGACGGATTTGATTATGTTGCATGCCATCACCCCCATCCTACATCAGAGCTTAAGCATTTGAAAGTTCCTTCAACAGCAAGCACAGCAAGTGAAGAGAAGGGGAGGAGGAGCTTCAGCTTGACAACAAAAGATGGAGAGAGGATTGATGTTTCATTTTAAAGGAGAAGGAGAGCATGGCTCTCCCTTGAGCTCTCCCATCAGCATGGAGGAAAATGACTTAGAGCAGAAAATGGGGAAGGCAGAGAGGTCCTTTGCGTGTGCCAAGAGAGAAAAGAGGGAGGCGCTGAACACAAGGATGGAGCCATGCAAAGGAAAATAAAAAGATGGATTTTAAAAATTAGAAATTAGTAATTTTTAATTAACTCAAAATTTCCAATTAAAAGAATAAATGGGCTCTGTAAAATCCTAAAAAACCATCCCTAGCTAATTCGAGGGTGGGAATTCAACGGTGAAATTGGATTTCGATTTCTACGATTAAATAATTATTCTATTTTTTGGTGTATTTAAATGCATTAAAAATATTCACAAAAATTCGACGACTTCCAAACACGTCCAACACATCACTCCTAATTAATTTGGAGGTGACGAGCACAATGGCGAAGTCAGAATTTGATTTCGAGGCCAAATTAAATATCTAAATTTTTTAATTAATTAAATATATTAAAATATTCCAAATATTCGATTGAGCTCTAAATCGCTCCAAATCTTCAAGATTTTTTCTAATGACTAAATAAACCTAATGAAATGATAAATAGACTGAAATTAAGCTAGGATTAGGCTAAGTAACAACCTAAGGTTGTTACACTTAGTTTCTTAAAATGCTTAAACTAAGCTTATAAACTTCATTTAATCTATAATTTAAAATGAACTAATACTTGTAGATGATAGTCTATCTCTTCCCCTACATAGACATTCCAATCAATTGATCCTAATTAAGTTAGTGACTAGTTTAATTTGAAACCTTTCAATTTATAAGCTAATTAGGTGAAGCTAATAAATTGCCCATTAGTCTCCACTTCCCTTAGCTTGGTAAGCTATTAGTTATACTCTTCTCTACTAGTTCCCTAAACTTTAATCATTAATCTAATTAATTTAATTAGCTTAAGACTAGTATAGAAAGATTTACAATTGCTTGAATATAGTTATAAATTAATTTGTCACTTTATAAGTTGAATTAAAATACTATTTTCCAAACTTCTTTTACTTCTACTGTTACTTTAAATTAACTTGAAGATCAATATCTACAAGTTAATTAGGAGCTCAATTAGCTCTAATAATTAAGTAGATCATTAAAATTAGATAATTATGGATATCACATAGTTTACAATTATTTGAATTTCCTTGAATGCTTGCTTAGCTTTGAGTTTATTCCTTTAAATCATACATATAAGATACTTGTGCATAAATAAAAGTTTCATAATAAAATTAAAGGGGTTGGTACTATTGGTGGTTAGCCTAAGGCAGGTTAAGTTGGTGATATAAGGAGACCTCACTTCTTGAGAGGGTGAATGTGAGTGTTTATTTTGAAACCCTATTTTCCTTTACTAACTAGGAAGACATACTTAACTCCTCTTTCCATTCTGTATGTGCTTGCAGAATGTGACTTTTCATAAAATAACCTTAACAACTAATATTATATAAGTCTCTTACAATCTTATTGATTATAGGACCTCATCATAGCCCTTTAGCTATGTTTCCATAGTATAGTTCTAGATTACACATTCTTAGTCCATGAGACTAAGATTTTTTGTTTCTTATTATGTTTTACACTTTCTATTTTCAGTACTGTACTTTACTTACTTACAATTTATAGAATGCAGTGTATGTTGTTTTAAATTTCATTTAAATGCTTCACTGCTTTTCTTTTGCTTAATATAATTTCATTTGAATATATACATATTTCATTTTTTCTACTTTCAAATGCACCATAGTAGTTTCTAACCTCTTTTAGGATGTTTTTTCCTTGCCTTTTTGGTTGCAGGCTAGAAAGATAATACATGTGAGTACTCTTACTCGTCTTATTTTCAATTGTTCTTCTTTACCGTTATAATTACTTTCCTTCCTTACTTGAATGCTTTCAAATGCTCCTTTGCTATTTAAATTGTAAATTAGTTGCGATATCCAAATGAACTTAAATGTTAGCCAATTTTAAAATGTGCTTAGATTGTTTAGTCTAACTACTCTTTTTCTTTTCTTGGCTTTGTCCTATCATATTTAAATACCTAAATATGATAGATCAGGAGCATTATAATTCAGGTGGAGCTGGACCTAGCACCTATAGAGCTTTCATAAAGAAACTGCTTCCACATATTTCCTTTCATTACTTACATTTTTATTTTATGTGAGAGAGTGACTTGTATAGCTTTAACTCTTTCATTTTAAAACTCTTGTAATAACTTAACTTAAATTGCTTATGATGTTCTTACCTACATTTTGTGCTGATTTTCTTACTTATTTTGAAACTGTTTGAATAGAATGAGTGGATAATTACTACATATTTTGTATACACTTGTTGTATATTTTCCTACATGCTCCTTATATACTTTCATTGCAAACTATATTTTAACTTAACAACTGCTCATAAAGTGACTTGGCCACTTAGCATATAGTATTTGATTAGTTTTCTTCTAATTAAGTGTTAAATGCTAAGTTAACGCTCCAATATTGGGTTAAACTCTTATCCTATATTAGGGTTGTTACACTAAATTCCTTCATATTTGTGATTTTAGTTATGTTATAGCTTACATGTTTATGTATTATCTTCATTGAACAGCAAGCACTTTCTTATTTAATTGAACTTTCATATTACTTGATATGAATTGAATTAGATTAGTAGTTAGATGCCTTGCTTAGATTAGTAAACTTGTGATTCAAGCCCCAACATTAGGAGAGATAATGTAGGTGTGAATCCCTAGCCATGATTTAATTGTCATCCTAATGGTAGCTAATCGATCCAATATGCGTATTTAGCCTTTAGCACACTTCTACTTGTAGAATGTGAACCTATTAAGATTAATTGCTACACTTATAAGTAAACTTATTGATCTTTCCCTTATAGCTACAAACCTCTATTTTAAGCTCCTTAGTATGTGATTTAGCATCCCTTAGCTCACTAGTGTGATTTATATTCTCTCTAAGCTTTAGTACCCTACAATTATAAGTTAACTTAAAACCTGTAGCTTGCAAAATTTCTCTCCCATACACTTAGAAACCTCATAAAGATGTTCATAGTTAGTTTAGTAGTCTATTAAACTAGAAACCTTCAATTACAAATTGCCTTAGATAGATTCTAGTAGTGAACTTTCAACTGACACCTCTTAAGTATAGTAAATTTATAACATTTGCCTTTTCCTATTAGCTCCTTAAGCCTTAGAAACCAATAAAGATTATATGGATTAGGATTAGTGTAAGATTAACTACATATTGTATAATTATATATATATATATTATTTTATCATTTACATAAACTTAAATCAAATTACTTTTTTCCAAACTTGATTACATATAATATTACTTTCAATTGACTTGGAGATTGTTATGTCTAAATTAATTTGGAGCTTAATCAGTTACAATCATTAATCTAGATAATCTAAATCTTAGATAAAAATGAAGATCACATAATTTACAATTACTTGAATACCTTGAAATGCTACTTTGCTTTGAGACCACAACCTTGAATATTAATAAAGATATTTGTGCATAAATAAAATATTCATAATATAAAACATAGGGGTTTCATTAGATGGATATCAAGCCAGGGCATGCTATGGAGTAATAAGGAGACCTCACATATACTAGAGGAGGAATATGAGTGTTTATAGATGTGACGACCTAGTGATCAAGTTTGAGAATTTCTAAATAATAAACTCATCATTTAAAATATAGAGAATAAGGTAATAAAATTATAAGTTATTTATTCATCACAGAGCCAATCTTATAAAATTGCATAAGTTCAATTATTATTACAATATATAACAAAAGAAAATATATTCACTCTAATCTCACTTCTTCTTATAAGCTCTTCCTAAATGAGTATCTTCTTAAGCTTTAGTTTTCAAAACTTGAAATAATCATCAATAAAGCCAGTAAGGCAGGAGTACAAAAATTATCTATTAAAAATTATTTTCTAGTATCCTAAAATAGGTGTAAATCAAATGAAATTACAAGAAAATTTAATTTTTATATTAACGTGTAATAAAATAAATGGTGCAAATTTTACCAAGCTTATCCTGCATGTTAGATATGAAATTAAACATTTGAAAAATATCAAGTGAAAATTTTTTAATTAAAAGTAAATTATGACACAAAGCTGAGTCATGTGACTCATCATCCAACAGGTAAAACCTATTGTCCATGGAAGCTTATCACCACTTGTCGGTAGTGCCTCATCTTATACATGTAAAATGGTGTATCTTTCATCTGAATCTTCTGCCCACTTCCATAAGGGCTAGATCCCTCCTTATTTCATCGTGAGCGAATAATAAGCTCTACCTGTACAGGTTACATTTTCATTTCTTTCTTCAAAGACAAACACCAAAAAGGAAATTTCTTTACTTTTTGTCACACACTTTTATATAAAAATATTGCAATTTAATAAAATGGTTTGTACGATAAAATAAATAAGAAATATTCAAATGAAAATAAGCTCAAAATTTAAGATACTTGAAATAAAACGTAAGAATAAATTCGTACCTGACTTGAAGAATACTTTTTCTTAAATTTGTTGATTTCAATCTGTTAAATCAACATCTAAATTTGTTAATGAACTATCTTAATTCACTTTAAACTATTCATTTAATAAATTATATGAAAAATTCATAATATTATTATTATGAAAAATTATATTTATAAAAATTCCAAAAATCAAATTTATTACTTAAATTATATCAAAATTTATCTTCTTATAGCAATTATAAAGTTTGTAAATCAATTATATATCATTTGAAATGAAAATTTTATTCTTATAATAAGTAAGAAATTTAGGTTTTTAGCTGATTTTGTATCATCTAAAAGAAATTCTTAGAGTGTTTATTTTCTGTTGATGTTTAAACATAAATTGTTCTTTATATATTATAGAATATGCATGCCAAAAATCACATTTGGATTCTTTGTATTTTGAATTATATTATTTAAAACATTGGAAAATTTTCTGAAATTCTAGAAATTTTAACTAAGTTCAAATTTGTGATTTTTTAGCAAACTATAAGCAATTAAATGACCTTCTTAAAGACATAATCAACTCAAGTGATTAACAGAGAAATTACTCACAATATAACCAAGATTATGTTTGTCAAATATAAACATCTAACTGTGCTTGAAATAAAAATTATACTAAGCTAAACATAAATAAAATTTCAAAAAAATTTGTTTTTAAATTTGAAACTTTTAGAGTTTTTATTAAACTTTGAGCACTTAAATGTTAATTTTAAAGTGCCCAAAATTCTAGGATGTCTTAAGTGAAGTTCTTCCCAATATATAGGGGAATCTACATGCAAGATTACAGCTTTATATCTTTGGTAACCAAAAAGATATAAAATTTCAAAATATTACCAAAATTTTAAAATTTTAGAAAATCCAAAATGTTTTCTAAGTAAAAATTCAGAAATTTTAAACAGGTTAAGTAAAGTTTGATTTGTAAAACTAGTGTGAAGAGCTAAATAATTTATGCATCTGAATTGTATTTGCAAACTTATTGTAGGGTTACCAAGGCATTAGTGAAATAAGATGTATCTAAATTCTGGTTTCCATAGTGATTGGAATAAGATGAAGAAGCTAAGAATTTAAGCGTGAGGGTATCTCTGAGTTAGCAATTACATCACCAATAATAGAGAAGAAGATGATAAATACAAAATTTGTGAATTCGGCTGCAGACAAATTTACAAAAACTGCATTTGTACTTATTTCTTTGATATTGTTCCATAATTTAGTAAAACCTCCTTTAGAATCTAAGAAAATTTTATATCAAATCAATTATAAATAATTTTTCTTATTCATCCTCCCATTTTAGATATTTGTGAATTGGTTAGTACTTGATTCATACTAAAACCAATGAGTTCTTTAGGTTTCGCTCATATAACAAATGGTCTCGAAATTGGTTGTGTTTAGAATAATAACGTCATCACTCAAGAAAAATTTAATGTGGTCTAAGTGAATTGAAATCATACCTCTATCAAATTATTATTATTTTTCTTTTTATGTGAGAAACACAATCAAATTCATTTTGAAGTGAAATAATTAAATTGGGTTCAAGTTCATTGAAGGTGTTAATAGTATGAAGCAGTTAAAGAATTTAACCTCAAAATTTCTTAGGAGATTAAGATGCATTTTCTTATTTTGTTATGATATTTTAGGACATGAATGTTACACCAAAGTAATGATGGAAAAATTGAATGATATGATTTTTGATATTGCATTGTATTATTAATACAAAGTAATAAATATGGAAGACTATCAATAATCATTTGTAAATGATATGGGTGGCAAACTTCAAATATCTAATTTATTGCTATTCCTTTAATCACATAATTCTTGTTTTAGATGCTGAAAACACTATCCATATTACTGCGGATAATGTGAAAGACCCGTCTCATATTGCTGCTATCTTAATGCAATATTAAATCAAATACTATTATCTATTGTAATATTGAATCTTACGCTATTATTAAGACCTTAAGCTGTTTGCAAGTCCAATTACTTTGCAAGTCAAGGGTAAAAGCTGATTGAGCTTTTGTCAATACAAGTATCACTCAGTTTGAATCTATGATGATATCTTTGCATTGCACACGGTACCTAGTAACCTTTATCTTCAACATCGTCAAAATGTAATATATTAATTGTGAAAAATCAATCGTTGTTATGCTATGCTCTAATTGATGTTCAAAATATGCTTAGTGACATATAATTTTAATTGGAGGCACATAGAACTTTAGTGCCGAATGATTTTGCAAAGCAATTTAGGAAGTTACTATTAGGAACAACTGGCATTTATGTTGTGCTTTTAACTGTGTTTACTTGTGATGTTAGTATGTTATTGAAAATTGTTGGGTGCAGCTCTTTGGGAGTTATCATTTATATTGATTATTGTCTTAGCTGAAATCTTATATTAGGTTCTGCTTGATACTTATCATTGTGTTCCCATAATATGGAATGTATCTAAATGCTCAAGAGGCGTATTTGTAAATATAATATATTTCATGTCATGAGAATTAGTATTATTGAAGGCTACTTAACGTCAACTAAATTTGATAATAACCAAAGTACTTGAAATCACATTACCCACAGATTAGGAATGCTACGAGACTGAATTTTAGATCTTTGCCTTAAGTGACTTAGATCCGAGATTTGAATCACCCTCTCCTCAAGTTTTTGTGATGTTGAATTTTCTTTTAAGGCATTTATATCATTCGATTATATACAGCAAATTGATAATTGATGTGCTTATTTCAAGCACGACACCTTCATACAGTAACTTTCCCTCTATTAGTTCATAGACGGCCATTTAAACAACTGCTGTCATTAATCAAATAAGATCAAATGCTGTCAACCAAATTAAGTGGATACATTGCTACTAAATAAACTATGAAATAAAATGCTGTCATATCTTTTAATGAATCAAATGATTGCCTTTATTTTAGAAGATTCAAATTGCTGCAATGTAGTTTATAAATCAAATTTCGGTCATTTATTTCATTATGAGTCAAATACTATGCTTCAATTTTAAATATTGAGAAAAAATGATGTAAAATTTTACATATTTAGATTAACCATGCTGTACTCTAAGTGTTGTTATTTAGATTAAAATGATCAAATGTTGTTAGTTAGTTTAAGTAATTTAAATGCTTTTATCTATCATGTGTAAAATCATATGCTGCCATCTTCTTTTTATAGAATGAAAAACTATCACTTTCTTACATTAGAACCCATGTTATAAATCCTTAATATCGTATTTTGTAATTGCTGAATTATATATTAATACCCTTATAAATGCTAACTTAATATTGTTGTTCTTTACAGGATAAGCTATAAGTTAAAACAAAAAGAATGAAATGATGAAGCAAATATTACCTTATGTGCAATAAGTCAAATAATGCTACCTTTATTAAAAAAAAAAATTGCTTTCTATATCTTCTTAGATGTTAAATATAAGGATGTATAAACTGTTTAATTTAGTTTATTATATTTGAACTCTATTGTAGAACTAGAAATAAGCAATCCTATAAAAAGGATTGAACTCTATTGTAGAACTGGAAATGAGCAATCCTATAAAAAGGATTGAACTCTATTTTAGAATTGGAAATAGTCAGTGGATTGACTTATATTTTGCTTGTGTAAAAAATTAGTTTTTGAGCAAAAACAAAGGAGACTCTGCCAAAATTTTTAAGGATTTTAGGACTTAGAAATTTTCGTATATTAAACACTTATAAAATGTCTTGAGATCATATCTAGGATGTTAAGTATTTCACATCATTTTAAAGTATTAGTCATAAGTTAATCAATTGAATTCCAAATCAATGGTTACCTTACATTCCCCTCTTCCTTAAGCAAACTCGAGCTAATTCTCTTAACCTAAGGGAAGTCATGATTTTATTATTTAAGTAAGTAGTTAAGTATTTGTGGATGATCACTCTTTATTTAATGGTTTAAATGCATGGTATGGTTCCAATTAACTTTACTTACTGTGCTCATTGTCCTTTGTCATCATCTCTTTTAAGCTTGTATCTATCCTTTCTGAGATTTGTTTTAGCGTCAGAGGACTATTCTCCTCGAGTATAGCACAGTGGTAGCTCATTTGACTGAGTGGCGGTGTTTGTTGCTGGTTTGTTTCCTTAGTTATTATAGGAAAAGGCAGTGGTAGCATACCTTACCATATCACTCAACCCAGTTGCTGGTGTTAAACTCTCTAAAAACTTTTCTCAGATCTATACCTCTCTTTTTAAATATTCTACTCAGCATGACCAAACTCTCCTTTATGAAGTCAAAAGATTTTAAATCATTCTTAGGTCAGTTTCTAGTATTGATTTTGACTCTTGCCGTTCCATTTAATTAATGATGTCGAGGACGACATCGTTCTTAAGTGGGGGAGTCTGTAACAACCCGGTGTTGTTACATTCGTGATTAACTCTAAATTTAGGAGGATTAAGTTGAAATTAAAATTTTCAATTTTAGTCAAATAAAAATCAAATAAAAATATCCTCAAATGAAGTATATTAAGAGGATCCTTCCACCAAAATTTGAGCACAATCTGAGTTCCGAATCGTCCTAAATAAATTCGGGAAGTTTAAATTTTTAGAGTCAATAAAAGATAAAATAAAAGTCAGATTTCAAAAATTTTTGTATATTTAAATTAAGCATAATAAGAGGAATCTATGTTTTAAGTTTCGTGATTTTTCGGGCTCCGGATTAATCGTAGTGAATTTTTGAAGTTTTTCACTTAAAAATTAATATAAAATAAAATACTCATCCAAATTCAATAATTTTTAGACGCTTACGTTTATCTCGTTGAGATGGTTGTTTCAATATTAAGTTTGTAATTTTTGGAGTTCAAACGACTTAGATTAAGGCTTGAGAAGTTTCAGCAGTTGGATTTTGATCTAACGGTTGCGATATGATTTAGATTTTTGCCACTTAAATATGCCTAACCCTAACCTAGCATCCCCAAAAACCGAAATTTCCCTTCTCCCTCAGCCGAATACTCCCTCTTCTCCCTTAGGAAAAATCAAAACCCTCATTCCTCTCCTCTCCTACCCTCCAAGCCAAGAGCCTCCTCTCCTCCTCCTTCTCCATGGCCGACCTCCCTTCTCCTCTTGACCGGCCGAACAGTAGCTTTTCTCATCTTGGTTGGCCGAAAAACAGTCCTTCTCCTCTTGGCCGAGCATGAGCAGTAGCCCTCCTTCCATGGCCGAGCATCTCTGTAATAACTCAGGTTGTTACTTTGGTTAATTAAGATCAATCTAAGTCTTAATTGAGATTCTAAGTCACTGATTTTGTAATTTAGAACTCATCTCTAAAACCTAAGACAAACTAGAAGTCAACTGAGTCAAATCAGAAATTCTGGAAAAATCCAAAACCCTAGAAATTAACTTTTTATCTAGACCTCAAATTGAAAATATGACTTCAGCATTGCGTTCAGAACACCCAAATTAGCTAGGGGTGAAGTTTTGAAGGCATTTGGAAGTCATTAAATTTTCGTCAAATATTTTAATAATATTTAAATACCTAAAAATTCAAATAAATAAATACTCGTCAAAATGAAAATCCGAGTGCGTCGTTGCGTTTCTCACCCTTCAATTAGTTAAGTGTGATTTATTGGAAATTTTTGGAATGCATTTAGTTAGTTAATTTTAATTAATAAAATAGGTTAGAAAATAATTAAATAATTATATTTAATTTTAATTTTTTTAACTTAACGGCGCCGTCCACTTAAAGTTAACGCCGTTGGATTTTATTCTGTCCGTCGTTTGGAATCAGACGGATCTTTTGATCCGTCCGATCGGAGATCGGACGAATCAGGCCGCTTCGTCCCCGATCGCTCGCAGGAAGCAAGCGACGCGTGCCGAGCGACTGTGCATGCGTCGAATCTTGGCGAAGCCAAGCGTCCCCCGCCGCTCTTCACTTCCCAGACCTCCTCCTTAAGTACAGTAATCCATTCTGAGCCTCGGGTTTTCACCATTCAAAAACCTAATTTTGAGTCAAGGAAGCTGAGGAATCTCGATCCAAGCATCTAGCAATCAGGTACTTCTCCATCTTGCGATTAATGTTATCTCTTCCATTATAGCATGCAATCAATCAGGTGCGATCGATCGAACCCTCGATCGATTGCACCGTAAAACCTTAATCCTAATGGCGATTTTCGGTGGAAGACGAAGAGCTTTTCCCTTGCAAACCGGTCAGATCGGACCGGTTCACTATTCCGTCTGTGCCCGGTCTGGTTCGCGTGGAAGACGAAACGTCAGAAGAAATCGGACCGTCGATTCGAAGGCTTAATCCTGTCCGTCTAATTAAGATTAGTATAATTTTATTTAATTAGATTATATTTAATGATAATCTTAAGATAACCTTATCATTAATTGCACCGTTAAATTGCTTAATCTAATATGGACCGTCCATTTCTGTGATATGAAAGATTGTGACCGCCGATTCTTAAACCGGTTTCACATGTTCTTTTCCAGACCGGTTAATCTGGTCTGCATCGCAGACCCACTCGGGGCTGGACCGGGTCGGCCCGGGCCCGGCCCGTGGCCCGTGGCCGTGACGTTTCGACTGCCTCGGCGGGGCCCACCTCGCAGCACGCAGCCAGTCGCAGCGCGACGCGTGGCATGTCCCGCTGTCGCTCTGACCTGTGGGGCCGTCGTTCTCTGCACAGCCAATGAGATCGTGCCACGTGTCCTGCAAATTAATTATTAAAAATGTTATATATATATATAACATTTATTTTAATAAATGAATTTATATATATATATATAATAACATATTAATTAATTTAATCAAAACAGTAATATTTTAATTAATTAATTACAAACTTTTAAACCCCAATATTTTGCAAAATATAAGTCCAATTATAGCAAAATTATATATTATTGGAATCAGAAAAATATAAGGAAATTATTGATGCCAATAATTTTGTTGTAGGATTAATATTTAATATAGTGACATTTAAGGTATTAATTAAGTCCAAATAATGTTACAAAATTTCATTTTCCCATAACTTTGTAACCAATAATCCAAACCTATTGAAAATGGGTCTTAAAGTGATCAAAAAACTCTAAGGATCATTTTAGCAGGGTTATCTTTGCTGTTTGAATTAGTAATTGCCTAATCACTTTTAGGACCTAACCCTAATTACCCTAATTAGACCTAGAATTTCAATTGACCATAACTTGGTCAATTGAGCTCCAAATTGAATGATTCAAATATCAATTTTAGATCAGAAGAACCTAATTAACAGTAATCTGTAAAAATATTTAGGATTCAACAATTAGATTTGCTAATCACCCCTAATTACTCTAAATCTTGATTAGTGAATATTAGCAAATCTAGTAATCCAAATTGAGTGATTTAAGTTTCAAAGAACTTATAGAGTCATTTGGAACCTAGCTGATAGGTTGGATTAGTGTTTGAGTGATTAATTTCACTAATCACTCACTAATCACCCTAAACCGTAATTAGGTCATAACTTAGTCAAATTAGATCTAAATTGAGCTTATTGCATGTCATTATAATCAGTGGACTAATTGCAAACTATAGCCACTGATTTTACTTAATTTGGACAATAATTGACAAAGTTAGGATTTTGACCCTTAATTAAGGATCCCTTATATCCCCTTTTAACCCTAAATATTGTATTGGCCATAACTTGGCCAATACTTATCAGAATTTAGCAAATTTAGATTGTATGGAAAGCTTAGGTAGCAAATAATAATAAACTGAAAGAAAATTTAAATTTTATTCAGCCAAATTATTAAATAGCCCCTATGAGTCAAATTTATTAAATTGATCTCATGAGGCTTATTAATCACCCAACTTTAGTATAGTTGCTGTCTAATCTTACATTAGTCAGTAAGAAACTTATTCCAATAGAAAGTTTTAGATTCAGAACTCTAGATCAAAATTTGATACTTTGAACTCTAGATCAAAATTAGGCATCTTCAAAATTATCAGAAAATCAGGAAATGTTGGAAATTGCAAAACGGTCTCCAAATCGCATGAAATTCAAAGTGGAGACTTTTAACTCTAATATAAGAGTAATGAAAGAGATTTAGAGTTAATTAGATCACTAATTGACAGGTAACAACCTTTGGGTTGTTACACTGTGGACCTTCACCTTCCTCTCGCTCGCGCACCCGACAGGAAGAATCCCCGTACTGTCAGCTACCGTCCTTGTCCCCCACTCGTGCCTCCATCTCAGCAAGTCATTGCTGATCCTTCCATAACGGCTAGGTAACCCATTCGGGCCCTGTGGCCCGGCCGAGCTCGAAATGAAATTTTGAGAGCTCGGCCTTGGCTCAATCCATCCAAGCCTCAACAGCCCAATTTGCCCCTCCAGAAGCTTCCCACTCCTCTACTAAGGCTATAAATAGCCCTAGCCTCACTTCAATTGACCATTGCTGATCAATTGAAGCCTCTGTCTTACTTCCACCATTACCACCTCTCGAGCTTGCGTAGGAGACCACCAGGTGTTCCTGGTGTGCGTACCGCTGATAGGAGAGTCTCCTAGCATTCAGGAACTCTCAAGAGTAAGCTCAGCAAACTCGGCATTGCCCCTATGATGTCTGCAAGTCCCTCGGCAAAACCAGGTACCCTAGCTTGCTGGTTTCCAGCCAATAAGGCTCGAACCTCCTTCCATTTGATTCGTATGCTTACGTATTATCGTTTCGAACCTAATGTGATGGTATCTAGGACCTAAGCTAGCCCCGATCAATCGATACGATCCATCGGGCTAAGTTCCGTAAGGACCGTCTCGGTCGAGTAAGGACCCGGCGATTCAGACCATCCCAGGTCCTCAGACCAAAGGGCTTCGATCTGCCTCACCTCCCTGATGGTGTAGGGATCGAGCCCGGGGTCCGACATTGTTTCTGTGGGGAGAATTGCCTCCCCCCAGTATCTCCATAACAGGAGCTCTCGAGTGAGTAAGGTCTGCCTGATCCGAACCATCTCACAGGGGGCTTCGGGTCCCATTCGGTGCGTCTGACCACGATGATCGTGTAACGATCAATCGTCGGTCGTGCCGTGGTCCGGATGCGCCGGAATTGATCGATTAGGGTTTCCCTAATCGGGCGACTCCATCGGGATGAAGGGCAAGGACGAAGACCCTATGCGGGTTGGGCCAACCCGTGACCCTCGCGGTGCGACAATCCCGGATCTTCGGGCCCCGGTCGACCCGCGCGATTCGGCTAATGGGCTGAGCCCATTTATATTAAATCCTATTAATTAGAATTATTTTCCTTAAGGAAAATAATCCAATTAATCCAATCATAGGAAAATTAAATCAGAAAAATACAGAATTTATTATTTGAATAATTTTTAATCCACTAGGCCAAACTCTATAATATTATATATGAAAATGATCAAAAAATTATCATGGATCTAAATATAAAATAAAATTTCACATCTGATGGTTAGATTTTCCATTATTACCTAATTACAGTATAACTTAATTAGATTGATTTAGTAATTAGACTTAACTAAATTTCATGTTTATGGTGCTATTAATTTACTTATAATGAGTAGAATGCATGTGTTAAGTGAATTATTTTTTTGGTCTCTGTGTTCCAAATTATGCCCTAATTTAGTTAAACAATGATTAGTGAATATTAGGGTTTGTAATCACTGGATCTTAGCAAACTTAGTCTCTAATTGATTGTATGGTAATGTAAAACTTATATGCCAAGTTATATAAAATTCTGATGGTTAGATTTAAACTTATGTGCTAATCTTTTTTGATTGAATTAGGGTTTGATTAACACTAAGTGTTCTCTGTTATCTGAAAAAAATTTATTAATTTGATGCATAACAGTAAGCTAGATGTATTTAAATCAATTATAAAAACTTATGATGTGTAAATTGAATAAATCAAAGAAATGAGAACTTAACACTCATAATTAATCTTAAGAAATCTTAAGGCTTTGATCAAGCTTTTAAGACTTGATCTAGGTCTGAGATTGCCACCAATAACACACTCTTAACTCACCGATTTGACATTGATCATTAATCAAACACATGATCTTAATTGAATAAGAATAGGGGTCAAACCCTAATCTACTTAATTAAGGTCCAAACCCTTAAGAATCTTAACTAAAGTGGTTTGATTTTAAGACAATTAACTTGACATTTCTCCAATGAAACATCTAATTTTATATTGACCTTAAACATTTGAATTTGATATGATAAGGTTATTAATAAGGCTATATGATTGCCTAATCTGAATCAAATCTTTAGATCCTGGATTTTCTCCTAAATAAGACCATTAGCATAAGAAGATTAATAAAATCATAATGACTGAACAAGTGATCTAAAACTTTAAAAACATTCTTATTTTAGATCTCATAATCTTAGATTAAGTTGTGATCAGATGACAATCATCTGATCTGATCATTCTAAACTTAATTATGAAATAGAACTTAAAATGTTAAATTCAGAATTTATAATGGGAGATCTTAAGCATCTCTTTACAAGATCACCTTGAAATATTTAAAAGACCTAAATTACATATACTTTGAGGTAAAAGAACTTGTATGACTCATTGAGGTAGGAGCTTAAATGATCCCTTAACCTTAGAAATTGATCTTAACCCCTCGTGGTGGAATCACTTAAGACATTAGAATGATACTTCTCCTTGTGGTATAATCCATGTTGAGTGATCTTTGATCACATTTTTGTGAAACCTTGTTGTATAGGACTTACCTATCTAGTATAGGCCTTTATAGTCTTGATCATTCCTTAATTTATTAAGTAGACATATTTGAATCCTGATTATTGGGCAGTGTAGTATAGTATACCCATACTATTGATTCTTCAGTAATATTCAGAATTGGTTGATTCACTCTAATGGGGACTTATGAGCAGATTCTATCCAGTGGGATTAGATGAATAGAGTCCCATTAGAATAAATCATTCAAACCTAAGAGTGTATTAAATGGGTATTCATTCCTTATTTTGATTGAAATACAAATTTCCATCAATGCAATGCCTCCTAGCGAAGACTGCTTCAACAGGTGTGGCTCAAACAAATTAAGTAATGAGATTCACCTTCTTTAAGACACTAAGTATGGTATTGAGTAAGTGATAAGAATCACTTTTCTTGCAAATGTGCTGAATATGTGTATACAATCATCCCATCTAGTGATCTTTAATGAAATCTGCAACTTTAACTAAATATCATTCTAGAAGCTAGGAGACATAATCCTTTTAGCAGGATTATGCATAGTGAAGGCTTAGAATTCATTGCATTCTAAGTTTTCATGGATTTATGGATTTTGCCCATATAGAATAGAAGCATGAGCATAAGCATAAACATGAGCTTGAAGCATCATTTCAATAGTGGCGCATGAGCATCAGTGATGAATTATGAGTTACGGAATATTACATACACAGACTGGGGAATTTCAGGGTGCATTTATGTCACTATACTGTCTTCCCAACTGGGTGTATGTGTATATTGGAGTGTACTACTCATAACCCTACAGTGATAGTTCTGTTACATATCCATGACATACCATACTCTGGCATATTTGGTACATCTTTATAGTGACATATAGTGCATCATTTGACATTCCTTTTACATCAATTTCTGAGTATTTAACATTATCATTTACTTTCAGTATTTAGCTTTTGATGCAGTCTTATTCTGTTCAATCTTTACAGTAGTAGTTACTTAGTGTTTTTCTCAGCTTTTCTTCAATTTTCTTTACTTTATTGTATACTGCATTTACTTTCCTACTGCTTAGTTAGTGCAATGTGTTAGACTTCTTATCTAACACGGGGTACTTTTGGGATTCGGCAATTTGCTAGATCCCGAGCAGCTTGTGGAGACTGGGTAGGAGGACATGCAGGAGATCCAGGAGGAGTACATGGAACCATAGAGGATCTGGCTACCTCTTTTTAACTTTTTGCTTTATTTCAGTAGACTTTACTTATCATATGCTAAATCAGTTTGTAATAACTCTGGATGTATTTTTCTTTTCTTTTCTAAGATGAATGTTTATATACTGCTCTGTAGTGAATGTATTCTGGATGATATGCTTTTAGCTTCCGCACTCTGTTATACTACAATAGTTAGTATTGTGATATGATCAGCATACTAGAAATGCTGATATATTGATAATGTATATTGGATCCTTACTTATTTCTTTAAATCCAATATACGTATTAGCCTCATACTTAAGATAAGTATTCTACTCTTATGTTAAGTATTGGCTCTCGATCCCCTACTCTTAGGTTTGAGTCAGCAGCCTTCAGTATGGCTCAGTCTTCTAGCCTATTCGGGAAGATGAGTTTTGCTTGTTCTCGTCATCCCGAGTAGCGCACCGCTCCGTCGCCGATCTGATTTACTACTTGTCTTTTGCGCATGGTGGCGGGGTGGAGCGCTACATTAGGTAAGATCCACAATCCACTAATAAGGAGAGGATGTGCACAGAACTTTTAAGAGGATCAGTCACTAAATCTGACATACATACAGAGTGTGGAAGCTAAATGAAGTAAATAGTACATCTATTCACCATGCATCACATAAGAAATAGTAATAAGATAGCTCAAAAAATAATAAAGTGCATAAAGTAAGTCACAGTCACAGTATCTGTATTATTATAATATTAAATAGATAATTTTAAAGACTGAAAATAAATCACTCTTCCTCACAAGAAGCTAAGAAAGAACTAAACAGTATCTGGCTCTCCTGGCTGGAGCTCCACCTCTATATAAGGCACCTCTTCTTCAGCACCCAGTTCCTCAAACTTATCTAAATCTGATATTATCAGTTTTATAATGCCAGGGCCCCAGCCAATAAAAGAAAAATCTTGTTAGACAATTGTCTAAGTATATTTTAGGCTGAATATTTTACATGAGTTATTAATGCCATCATTTTTATACTTAAGCACAACAAAAGTAAACTAAAAGCATAGGTGCAGTAAGCGTACAAATAAATAGGGATAATTATAAATATAACATTTATAACTAAGTAACAAATGAGGCAAAAGCACACCTCAACAACTAAGCAAGGAATGGGCATATACATGTATAGTACATTAAGAAAGTACTAAAAGTAAAGTCTAATCCTAAACATGCTGATGATTATATGACATGTGCAAATTAAATGATAGAAATCTGAATATGGTACGTATAGTAAGCAGTAAAGTCTAGCATCTTATAAATACGTACAATTGAGCAAGTAAGTAAAGATAAATAGCTAACTGAAATATACATTAGAACACAGTACACAATAAGCTGAAAACTGAAACAGGTATGTAAAGACTATCATATCAGAAAGTTGGCCATCGGGCCAGTGAAATCCCCAAAGCCTTTTTCAGCTTGGGCAGATAAAAATTCCCATAGCCTTTCTGGGCTATGGCAGACAGAATCCAATAGTAGAACTGAGGAGGCAGTAAATACAAATGCAGAATCTCTTAGTTATTTTACTTTGTTTCTGTGGACACGTCAAAAAATAGCTGAGGAGTCAAGCACGTCTGCAAGACTATACGGGTTCCAAGTTTAACACACACTCCTCAATGAGTAATGTTAAGCATCCTTATAACTCCTTACCCCTATCTATTAGGGTAAATGTGCTCCCGAATCTACTAAAATATACTGAACCCAAAAGCAACTGTTATCCTAATTATTCTAAATTTTCATTTTATGCACAAAGGTTTCTTATATGATATGTCCAAGAAATTAAGCACAAAAATAAGGAATGCGTAGCATAAATAATTTAAGTAAGCAAGGGACTCTCTACACATGATGATACTGTTGTTATCTAATTAAACTATTCTAACTATTCTAAGCTACACAAGTTCAGGATCTCCAATTCCTACTATTAAATATAATTTAGAAATCTGTCCTTATAAGTTAAAAGGATTAGAACTGATCATGTTCTAATCTAATCCAATCAAATACGAATACAAGTTTAATTAATAAATCACAACATCCTAATTTGATGAATTTAAACATTTTATCTAAGATCTACTAAGCTATAAATTATGGATTAAACATCACGGAATTAGGCGTAATCACAAAATCCAAAAGGATTTGATATAAGATCTAGGTTTCAGTTTAAAAATGATCTAATGGTTGAGATAAATCCTATTAAGCAAATCAATCTTAATATGATGAATCTCCTATCCTAAATCTAATGTTGAAAGATAAAATAATTCATATAAGTTATAAAATCTAGAAACTAATAAAACCAAGGATTCATTTGTTAAATAACCCACTTATCCAATGAATAAAATTTAACTTATGAGCTAGTCCTAATCTCAGGAGTAATCTTAATGTGAGGTGAAAGATCCTAAACACTTAGAGAATTTTGTAGAAATTTTAACAACTTCAACCTAATAGCTGATTTTTCTCACTTAAATGATTCTAATATATTTCTAATACTTTTTTGAGTTCTTTATAAGATAATTTAGAGGTTAAAGATGCTTAACCTAAATTTTGGGCAAAATGACCATTTTGCCCCTACTTTAGGGTCCAAAAGTGACCTTTTGATTTGCGGCTCTAAATTAGAATTTCTTATTGCCAAATAATTTCTTACTGTCTAACATAAATATATGCAGTAAGTATGCTCAATTTGGATAAGAAATGGGTTCTATAGGTCCAAACTAAGGTATTTAACTTAAGGGGTATTTTAGTAAATTGCACTTAATGAAATCTAAATTTTTATATAGTTTATTATTATCTGCTATTCAAGAATTCTATAGAGTCTAAGAACACTAAATTCTAATGTCTAATGAATTAGTTATAGTCATTTGAATTTATATGGGTAAATTGGTAATTTTCCAAATTAAGAGGGGTCAAAAAGCTAACTCTTCCATTTGGTGTCCAAATTAAGCAACTCAGTGGCTATAGCTTCCCTATATCATACTAAGTACTTTAACGAAGAGTAGACCCAAATTGGACTCTATTTGGTCAGGTTATGTCCTAATTATGGTTATGGGTATTTTGGTCATTTTAGATTTTTTAGGGTTTAAAACCTAAATATTATTTTAGATTATTGTTGGAACTGGAATTTTAAGCTACCTAGCAATTTACATAATACATTTAAGGTACAAAGTTTTAAACTTATTTTCCACCTAGAATTTTATGCAATATTCAATTATAACTAAAATAGGTTCAAATTTGATATAATTCAATCCCACTATAGTCCTAGGGATCTTAAAATGCAAAAATAGTGAAGTTTTGGCTATTTTAGCCAAAATTAGGCATTTCTACAAAAATCTGGGCAGTTTTGCAAAACAATCTAGGCAGTTTTGCAATTTCGGGCGCTATAGCGCGCTGTGGCGCTTCTGCCGCTGCAGCGCGCTGCGGCGGTTTTAGCGCGGCAGCGCGCGGTAGCGCTGCGGCCCGCTGTGGCGCGCTACGGTGCGCAACAGCGAACCAACTTGCAAAATAAATGTTTAATTAATTTATTTTTGTCATTTCCTAAAGTTTTCCCGAAATTCCGCAACAGCCCGCTACAGCATATTATGGCGCACTGCAGCGGTCCAACTTGCAATTTACTGTTTAATAATTAATTTTATATAATTTCTGCCGAAATACCATTGCAGCCCGCTGCAGCGGCCCGTTTTGCAACTTTGGGCGCTGCAGCGCCAGACGGCGATTTTGCCAGGACGAAACTTAAAAGGCCTACTTTCGAGCTCAAATACTCTCAATCCAGAGTATTTCATAAGCGGTGCCATATATCAATGGAAATGTTTTTTTGATATCTTTCCATTGACACCAAAATTGGCACAAACGGAGCATCCTAGCTATACGAAAAATGTGGATAAAAGACAGTATACAAAATGGACAAAAATAGAGCATGCATTTTTTGAATAAATGAGCTACCTCAATGAGCCTTAATGGCTTCCATATATGTTTATAGACTTCTAGAGATATATTCAAGCATTGTAGTAACATGAAGGAGATAAGGAGATGCACAAATGGGTATCTTAGCCTTGCAAGGAGAGGAAGATGAGGACTTTTGCTTTCTTCAAGACCTTGGGGAGGAGTCTTCTTCTTCAACACAAGGACTTAGTAATGAAGGAGAGGGGAGATGAGAAAATTTCAGCAAGGATAAGAAGGGGTTGTGCTCCTCCTTAATAAAGAGGAAGGGGGAAGATGGAGTAGGGGAGTAGGGAGCCATCAAGAGCCTAGGGAGAGAAGGAGTAGAGAGCCATCATGAAGGAGCCTAAGGGGCATGGAGGTATGGGGTGTCGGCCAAGGGAGGGGCTATCAGCCAAAGCAAATAAAAATTTGGGGAAAATTGCAATTTGAGGACCGAATATTTACCTATTTATTTTCCTTAATTATTTGAAAATTCAAATTTTTGAAATGCGCTCCGAAAATTTCCAAAAGTTCACCCCTAGCTAATTTGGGGGTGAGGAATTCAACGGCGAAGTCGGAATTCGATTCCGATGATTATTTAATTACTCCATTTTTCAATGCATTTAATTATATTAAAATATTTGTGAAAATCCGACGACTTCCAAATGCGTCCAAAACATCACCCCTAGCTAATTTGGGGGTAACGATCGCAACGACGATGTTGGATTTTGATTTTAAGGTCAAAATAAATACCTCAATTTTCTAATTAATTAAATATTTAAATATTCTAAAATAATCGATTGAGCTCTGAATTGCTCCAAATCTTCAAAGTTTGGTTCTAATGACTAGATGAACTTAATGGAATGATAATTAGGATATAAGTATGCTTAAAGTAAACTAGGTAACAATCTTGGGTTATTATAGTAGTGCCTCATCTTATAGATGTAAAATGGTGTATCTTTCCTTTTGATCTTCTGCCCACTTCCATAAGGGCTAGATCCCTCCTTATTTCATCGTGAGCTACTAGTAAGCTCTATATGTACAGGTTACATTTTCATTTCTTCCTTCAAAGATAAACACCAAAAAGGAAATTTCTTTACTTTTTGTCACACACTTTTATATGAAAATATTGTAATTTAATAAAGCGGTTTGCACGATAAAATGAATAAGAAATATTCAAATGGAAATAAGCTCAAAATTTAAGATACTTGAAATAAAACTTAAGAATAATTTCATACCTAACTTGAAGAATAATTTTTCTTAAATTTTTTTATTTTAATATGTTAAATCAACATCTAAATTTGTTTATCAACTATCTTAATTCACTTTAAACTATTCATTTAATAAATTATATGAAAAATTCATAATATTATTATTATGAGAAATTATATTTATAGGTATTCTAAAAATAAAATTTATTACTTAAATTATTCATAAATATCAAAATTTATCTTCTTACAGCAATTATAAAGTTAAATTAATATTTTTAGCTGATTTTGTATAATCCAAAAGATGTTTTTAGAATGCTTATTTTCTATTGATGTCTAAAAATAAATTGTTCTTTATATATTATAGAATATGCATGCCAAAAATCACATTTGGATTCTCTGTATTTTGAAAGTTATATTATTTCAGATATTAAAAAATTTCTAAAATTCCAGAAATTTTACTTAAGTTCAAATTTGTGATTTTTTTAGTAAACTATAAGCACTTAAAAGATATTCTTAATGACATAATCAACTCAAGTGATTAACAGAGAAATTTCTCATAATATAACCAAGATTATATTTGTCAAAGATAAACATCTAACTGTGCTTAGAATAAAAATTATACTAAGCTAAACATTAATAAAATTTCAGAAAAATTTGTTTTTAAATTTGAAACTTTTTAGAATTTTTATTAAACTTTGAGTACTTAAATATTAACTTTAAAGTGCCCAAAATTCTATGATGTCTTAAGTGAAGTTCTTCCCAATATATAGGGGAATCTACATGCAAGGTTACAGATTTATATCCTTGGTAACCAAAAAGATATAAAATTTCAAAGTATTACCAAAATCTTAAAATTTTAGAAAATCCAAAAATTTTTCTAAGTAAAAATTCAGAAATTTTATTATACTTTGGGATTAATTTAAATTAGCATAGAAGCAAAATCATTAAATAGTTTCTTCTAATAATATACAACCAATATATAGGAGAACATATTAGAAAAGATTTCAAGTTCTAAATATGATGTATCTAAAAGATATAGATATGCAAAATTAACATAAATATACTTCTTAAGCATGAGAAATATTTGAATGAAATTACAACTTTAAAAATTTACAAGAAAATGATATAATCATATATTAAACCTTTGCTTATCATGAGGAGATCTAAATAAAATTGAAAGATGATTTGTATGCATGCTTTGATTCTTATAAATAAAATGAGAAAAAAAAATGATAATTATCTTAAGGAGAAATTTGGAAAGTTTGATGGAGAGGAGTTCTTCTTTGGATCTCTTCTCTAAGATGATTTGAATATCTTAAATAATTTCTTGGATCTCTAGAATAGCCTTGAGAGTATGAGAGATTTAGGAAAAAAGAAAGAGACGTGAAGAAGTTCTTGAAAATGAAAGGAGAAGTGTTTGAGAAAAAGAAGAATTTTAAGGTGATGGAAGGAGATAAATGAGAGATGTTTGCTAAGAGGGGAGAAGTCTAAATTGAGTTACAAATGCTGAACTTTTCCTCTCATCTACAGCCATTAAATGTATAGAAATATATTGGATAAGAGAGAAATTAAATCAAATGATATAAATAAATCAAAATAAGAATGGATGGCTTAGATTAAGAGGTGGATTTTGTCTTTATTTGGAATAAAATTCTCTACAAATAGGATAAGAATATTCATAAGGGATATATTTACAAAGATAAATTTTAAGAAAAGATAAAAATTATAAATTAGCTCAATTTAAATAAATAAATGAAATTTTAAATTTTTACAAATTCAAAAAATCAAAATTTAACGAAAATTAAATTTTAAGGTATCAAACGTCAAATTTGGACGAACGGATAAGTGGCAATTAGCCCCAGAGATTCACAATTTTTTCTTTTTGACTATTCTTTCAAAATAATTTTAAATTTATGAAATTTTCCCTTTTAGCTTAAATCGACGTCCTGAATCCAAAAATATCAAAAATTTTCAATTCTGACACCTAAATATTTTTAAATAATTATTTTAATTTAAATTCTTATTAAAATAACCATGAAAAATTCTGACGTAAATTAATTTTCAAAATTTATCAAATATTCTCTAAATTCATTTCTAACATTACTATAATGAAATAGTAAAAAGTATGTAATTCAAATTTTATTTAATAATTAAATTTAATTAATTATATTTGAAATAAACATATATTACAATGGAGACCCCACTTTTCTACTTAGGCAGGCATGCTTAACTCTTCTCTCGTTCTGTAATTTTTTCCCTCATAATGGAAAATTCATAATAATTTAAACAATTAAACATTAAATTATCACAGTCTTATTGATTGTGAGTGCTTTCATAGCCTTCAAGCTATGTTTACTTATTATAGTATTTGACTATATTTACTTAGTCCATGTGATTAAGTCTTATTTTACTTTACTTTACTCTTTAGTTCTTACTTTTTGTACTGTAGTTTGCCTTACTTACAGCTTTTACTTTACGCAGTGTATGTTGTTTTACATTCATTTTATACTTCACCATCGTAATCTCTTTTACTTAACATAATATTCATTAAGCATATTCATATAATTAATTGTATGCTTTTATATACATTTTAGTAGTTTATAGCCTTATTAAGATGTCTATTCCCCTTACTAATTGTAGGTTAGATCAAATCTACTTGTGAGTTCTTACTCTTCACCTTTATTTACTATTTTTTACATAGTTTTTACCCTTACTTTGATGCTTAGTGCTCCTCTTATAGTTTTTAATTATAAAATTGCATATGTGATATCTAACTAAAATTTTAATTAAAGCTTAACTTAATCTTAAAATGTACTTGGCTAAAATTTTAATTAAAGCTTAACTTAATTTTAAAATGTACTTGGACTTTTTAAGCTTAATCACTTATTTTTATTTTGTTTGTTGTGCCCTACCGTATTCAAAACTAAATACGGTAGATCAGGAGCAACTTCTGATTTGTGGAGCTGGACCTAGTACCGAACATTTATATATTTGATGATTTCTGCTTCTGCACTCTCTTTTACCGCTTTAGTGAGAATGAGAGAATTTACTTTCATAACATTTAAATTTAGTCTGTAATAACTTAATTTTTGTAATATTTTTATTTTATTTCTGTGATAGATTTACTTTTATTTTACATGTAAGTTTTGGATAGTGAATTGAATGCATTTATATGTTGCATATTTTTAATTTGTATATTTTATTACTTCTTATTTATCTCACAAAGATTATTGGCCACATAGCATATAAAACTTGATAAAATAAGCGTTTGTCTTGCTTCCAACTGTTACTGTTGTAGTGATATCAAATCCAGTAACCATCTTTATATTAACAATGCTCATAGTTACATCATTTATCACTCCATTAACTTCAATAAAGATAATACTAATAACTACTTTTATATTATTGACCTGTTAAGGAGGTGGAACATTGGTTTATATGTCTTGAGTTTGATTATGGGCATCATGTTATTGTTGTTTTGCGACTATTTTGATGTTTTGTTGTTGCTGACGTTGACGTTGGTCAAGAGGTATTTGATGTTGATTTTTTGCCTCCTGCTATGGCTTTGGCTTGTTCTTGTTCTTGGGCAATCATATGTTGTCGTATTTGTTATTGCTTTACTACTGTTTTTTTGGCATACTGTTGTAGTGTTTTGTTGATTATCTTGGCAATGTGAGCTATGGCTATTGGAATGCTAGTCTTTGATGCTTCTCTCATGTGCTCTTGATGTGCAGCTTTGATCCTTATCTTGTTGTTAGTCTGTAGCCTCGGATGAGGTGTTATGGTGGTAATTGAGTTATCGTTTTGATGTTAGCATTAAGGTAGCTTAACATTTTGGTGTTTGTTGTGTCATAGCCTGATACGACTGTTCTACTTTGCTGTTTTGTGCAATTGAGTATTTTTGGTTCTATTTTCTTTTGTTTGGATGGACTTTATGCTCTATACTTTTCTTTTTGGGTTAGTTTTTGAATTTTTAGAATTAGATTTAATAATGTACCACCCAACCCCTTTTATATATTTATTTTGAAATTTCTATTAATATATATATATATATATATGAAAATTACATTACACTATCATATACATAACTATATCTATTATCAATCAAAAAAAAAAATTTCCTTTCTTTTTTTGTTCTTACATATTAATCTTAAGAAAAAAATGAATTGCACTAATCATTTATTTATATATATATATATATATATGTTGTCATGTCATTATCATTTTAAATTGTATAAGGTAGCAAAATCCTATAAATATATATTATATGCAACTTGTTGATAATTTATATTTAATTGCTATTTTTTATTTTAATTTATATTAGATTTTTCTTAGAAAAGATAAAAAGTTCACTTTTCACCAAATTAAAATTTATATCGGAATATCTGCAATCGGTTTAACACGGGCCACACGGTTTGGCGCGATCCCTGCAAATTTACCCTTATGGCACGTGCGATGGTTCGACAATCGCACGCATGAAACTAGCTGCCCGTTTACGCTACCCGAACTGCCCGCCCTCGTCTACCAAGTACACCCATCTTCCTTTGCCGTCTTGCGTGGTCTCTCCGAGAAGGTAAATAACATCCCTTCGTCTCTCTGTTCACAGATCGCGGTTCTCTCGACCTAAATCTCACTGTATATCCTTTGCTTTAGACTTTCGCGTCCTCACGCGCTATTGGGATCATTCGATTCGATTCGTTTCGTTTCGATAGCTCGTCGGATGCTCGGCGATGCTGGTTGTACGAATTAGGGTTTCGGTGCTATTGATCGGTGGATGGGAGCGACCGCGGCGGATCTAGGGTATCTCGGATCGGTGTCGCGGTAGCAGGTTGGTGCATAGGGTTTACTGGTTCTATCATCGGGGAGAAGGGGATTTCTTGAAAGGTAGGGAATTGATGTGTCTCGCACGGGTAGGACGAGGGATCGGAACCGGCAACGGCTGGGAAGATGCAAGGCTATGCATGGGCGGGAAGGTGAAAAGAGTAAACGGAGGCAGCACATGTGGTCGGTCCCTGCCCCCGGTACAGCATCAACAGTAGTGAAACCGACTGTGATTCAACAGCCACCAGCTTCGCCAGCTAATTTGGTTCAAACCTCGGCTGATTCATTCTTGAAGGTACAGCCTTAACTACGGTTTTAATTATGCATGGGAATACAATCCTCTTTATGTTGGGAAAACTCGGGCAGAGATAGCTTATGAATTGTTTTTCTGTTATTGAGTTTAGACTGATAGGTACATGATCTTGGTTTTGGGATTTGATGCTCAGTGGCATGTAACTTTGAATTGCTGAATTGTGGATGATATTATGGGAGGTTTTAGGTTTACTTCATCTTCTCCAGGGAACTTCGTTTGTGAATCATGCAGGATCGGTTCCTTTAGATGGTTGTTCATCTTTTTACATGGGTTAATTCGGGAAGTTTCTTCGTTGGTGGTCAGTGTTTTCTCTTTGTATTTGAGATTTGTTGTGTTTTCTTCTATCTTAACAAACTTAGAAAAACATTAAGAATTTCTTGTAGAATAGTCAACTATCTACTGCTTTGAATCTTTTTTTAGTGCACACCCCGAATTATTTTTTGCCATGGTATTAAATCTATGGTTTGGCAATGGTCTACTATTGATGCGTGCTAATATTATTAATTAAAAAACTGTGGCTGGATGATTGCATGCTTAATATTTCAGGAAAATGAGTGCTATGCATTACTTAATTTGTCACAGTTGTAGTCAACATTAACATTGAGTTTCATAGAGTTTTTTTATTTTATTTTCGCTAAGTGTTTTAGTTAAAAGGAAATATAATAATGATGTGGAAACATTCCTTCTTCTAGTATTGGGAAGGTTGTACAACTATGATTGGAAACTTTGTGTTTTCTTAAGATGGCTTGCCAAATTTTCTAAACATTTTATTGATTTCCTGGCATTTTAATGATTTTTATGTTCCTAGGATGCCATAATTATGCTTATCCTCATAATTTTTTTTTATATATGTGGTTGACAAGTTAGGGCTAATTGAATAAAAATATGTACACACAATACCTATGTATTATACGGTGTGTGTATGTGTGTTATACTCAATGACTTCTATAAGCATGTTTTATTTTCATTGTGTGAATATTCCCAACCATAAGGAGATGAACCTTTTTAGTCTATTAGATACTTTTGTTTTGATTCTTCAAGTTCTGTTATTTGAGGTCTTGAATTTACATGTTCTTTCCCATTTATTCAAGTACTGCGCTTTCTTCAAAAACTGCATTTTGTATCTTTTACAGAATTCAATGGTTCAGTGTATTTTTTTCTACATCATTCTTTTCAAAATTGAGGATTTGAACTTTGTTTTAGAAAATGTGCAGAAGAAACTTTAGTTCAATAAACTTTCAGTCTTTGTACTTTTTGATATTTCCTTTTCTTGGTTCTGTTCTTATAATTATTGATCAGTGTTTATGTCAATAATACAATTCAAATACTTTGATTTTATATGAACAAATTTTACAAGTTATATTTCTGCTCATATTTCTTGCTCTCTGTTATTGTGCTTTCTTAAATTATTGTTGGGGGAATGATGATGTTTATGACATAGAAATGCTGCCATCCTTCAAAGATTTTTTTTCTTCATATGTATTTGTTCATGTATTTATTTGGATAAATGGGTTACATTTTGACTTTGTATTTCATTTATACATATAAGTGGATGGGGAGATATTTGGGAGAAGAAAATTTTATATTAAAATGATGGAAAGAACTTATTTTTTCTTGCACATCTAGTCTTCCTTTCATTTGGACGAATGAGCTACTTTCTTACTTTATATTCCATTCATCCCAAGTAGAAGCTGAGAAATCTGCGAGAAGAAGAAAATTTTTAAATGAATTGTTGTATTTCTTATATGCATATATTTTTATGCTGGGATAGACTAAAAAGAGGTTGTTTCCTTTTACATTCGTCATTACCCATAGTATGATTATAATGTCATAGATTAAAATATGCAACAAGGAAAAAAGTCTCATTGAGTCATGTGACTCCTTGTTTTGAGTGCACATTAATATGCATCATTTAGATTAAGTTATGGGCGATTCTTGATGTGAAGACACTATACTTTTCACATCGAGAATTGCCCAATGCTTATTCAGAATGATATAGATTGAAGTGTGATGCGACTTTTCTCTTGTGGCATGTTTTAATCTATATCATTTGGGTTGAACAATGGACAATCTTCATGTGAAAGGAAAGTTGCTTTTTACATCATGAATCATCCACAATTTAATGTGAATGATGCAAATTAAAGCGCATATTTTAGATTATGTTGGACTATTCTTGATGTGAAAAGTACCTTCCCTATCGCATTCAGAATTTATTTATTGCTTAATCAGAATAATATAGATTAAAGCACACCACCAGGCAAAAAGTTCTATTGTGTAATGCAACTTCTTGTCTAGTGACGAGCACTTTAATATGTATCATTCAGATTAAGCTAGGGACGATTCTTGGTGCGATAGGAAAAGTGCTTATTCATATAAAATCAAAGTGGTTTACCCATGTGTATATTTTTTTTCTAAAGTAATTTATTGAAAATTGAAGTAAATATAAAGAAATAAAGATCATTGGATTCATATACCCAATAGAATAAAAGGACAGAAGATTGATACATTTTATTGAGTTTCTTTGCCACTAACAATCCTACAAGCTTGCTAAGGATTATTATCTGAACATGAATAATATACCTATAAATTTGACACTAATCTACTTAATTCTTGGATCAATAACTTTCAACACTTCTGTGGTCCAACATAAAAAATAAACCAATAATTTGATTTTCAATTTGTTCTATATATATATATATATATATAATATGCTATTTTTAAGAAGTATAGTGTTACTTTTTTTTCCACATCTTTCAATGCTTGATCTAGTTGACAGATTAAGGCGTGTTACAAGACAAAAATTACATTGCGTGACATGTTTTTGTCTTGCAGTACACTTTAAACTGAAGTGTTTAAGTCAAGCTATGGACGGCAGAGGTTGAGCAGGAAAGATGCCTTTTTGTCTTAAAAGAATGTTGTCTATCCAATACACATTTATATATATATATATATATATATATATATAGAAGTTCTATTCTATTTTTTCACTTTTCATTGTGGTCTCTATGAAGCTTTTCTTAGGTAGATCATTGCCTCACTTGGGTGAATGCATTGATACTTTTTATTGAATAATGATTTAATGTTTAATTGATGGCCCCTGTAAATGGTCTGATAATTAAATTTGTGCTTTATGTATACTTATGTTTTGCCGAAAGTGCATGATTGCTTGTAATTATATAAGTTAGATGAAAAGCTTTCATTTTTTCTTACTTCTGTTTGAAACAACTTAACAGTAATGCTAACCCTATACAAACTTATGCTTTTTGTACTGTTTGTATTTGTTAGCAGTGTAGATCAAAAGTTTATTTTGCACGTGCAGGAATTTTTGGAGTATCACTTGATGGTTTTTGTAGTTCTCTTTTAAAATCTAATTGTAATGGTATAAGATGCTTAAGTTCATGAAAAGCAATTTAATTATTTTAAGCTTAATGGTGCAATGAAAAGATGGTGTCTTTTTATTCAAACATTTGATCTGTCTATTTTGAAGAAATCGGAATTGTTGAGTGATGAAACTGAAATAATGGTGCAATGAATAGTAGTAGCTCATGCTTCCTGGGACTCAGCATACCAAAGTCGTTAAGGATTCAAATTCCTTACAAACAGATCTGAGCTTATCCAAATGAATTATTTTTCCGTGAGGTCCTCCACCTTATAAATTTTTTGATGGCAATGATAAATTGTATGAAGGTCTTTTATGCGTGTTCTGGTTATAGTTCCTCTATATTTGTTACCATTTGTGGTTTTCTACAGTTAGGTTGGCTTCTGGATTATTTTTTCTTAAGTTCTGCCATTGCTTTGTGTTGACTGCTCCTACTAAGTTGGAGTGTATTAGAATAAGTTGAATATAAAATTATAGTTCTAGATGTTATGAAATGAGAAAGTAAAAAAAGGGCCAGCATCTATTCGAAACAGACAAGGGGAGATGTGATTGTTATTTAGAAAGGAAACTAATTAATTTGAATGATCATTTAGGGGGGTGGTAATTTGATTATACATAGGATATAATAACACTAAATTAAACTAACACAGCATATTAATAAGCAAACAGCTTCTAAACCCAATCATAGAACCTGCATTTTAAAAATTATGTCTATTTGCTTTATTTCTCATGACCATTATTATGTTCTTTAGGTTCTCATTCTGACATTTTCAAGTTCACTTGCACATCCTGGAACTAGCTGGTAGCTGAACAGGGCTTTGCTAGCTGGCAAAAATTCATCAATTATTCATGTCAAAAAGCTTTTTTGTTAGCACTTACAATCTTTAGCTTTTCTTTAACAAATCTACAAGTTTTATAGTTTTACATTTCCTTTGCCCATTGCTTAAGCTTCATTGCAAATGTTTTTATTTTACTGGTCAACTTTTGTAAGAACTGGTTTAAGTTGTATGATCAACTATAATTGAGATTAAATGTTTTGACAAGTTTCATAGAGGCTGGTGCTAGACGTCCACAAGATTTACTGGCTAAACCTTTTTTTGTTTATGCTATAAATACATCTGTCTATGTGCTGATTTGTAAAAGCTTTTCCCTATTCAATGTATTCTATGCTTGATATTTTTATATGAATTTCCAAATTCATAATGGATCGGTATTTTATGAAACTAAAGTAAATGTATATGTGCTTATTAGCAGGACGGGAGGAAGATTCAAGTAGGTGACTGTGCACTTTTTCAGGCTGGCAATGCCCCACCGTTTATTGGAATTATACGATGGTTTACGACTGATAAAGAGGCCTATCTCAAATTGTGTGTAAATTGGCTTTACCGTCCTGCTGACGTAAAGCTTACAAAAGGCATAGTACCAGAAGCCGCACCGAACGAAGTTTTTTACTCGTTCCACAAGGACGTAATATCTGCTGCTTCATTGCTTCATCCTTGTAAAGTTGCATTTCTTTGCAAGGGTGCTGAGCTGCCATTGGGAATATCTTCTTTTGTGTGTAGGCGGGTATATGACATAGCAAATAAGTGTTTATGGTGGCTAACTGATCAAGATTATATAAATGTAAATTTTTCTTCATTTGAATGCTTTAATTTTATTATTAAAACTTCTTTGTGACGCTAACATTTTCTGTCAGGAACATCAGGAAGAAGTAGATCAGCTATTGGATAAGACTCGGCTAGAGATGCATGCTGCAGTGCAATCTGGGGGACGTTCTCCAAAGCGATTAAATGGTTCAGCACCTACAGAGCAGTTAAAATCTGGTTCAGATGGCGTGCAGAATAGCGGAACTTCCTATTCTTCTCAGCTCAAAGGTAAGAAGAGGGACAGAGGTGATCATGCCATAGACCCTAGTAAGCGAGAACGTACTTCAAAAGCTGGTGATGGTGATGCTTCCGTCTGTCACTTTGACAACAATATGCTAAAGTCTGAGATTTCCAAAATAACAGAGAAAGGGGCACTTATAAGTACTGATGGGGTTGAGAAGCTTGTTCAGCTAATGCAAGTTGATAATAGCAAAAAAATCGATTTAACTTGTAGGGTACTGTTAGCAGATGTGATTGCAGCTACGGAAAGAGTTGATTGCTTGAACAAGTTTGTGCAGATCAGGGGTGTGCCTGTCTTGGATGAATGGCTTCAGGAGGCACACAAAGGGAAGGCTGGTGATAGGAACAGTCCTAAAGAGAGCGATAAAGCTGTGGAAGAGCTTTTGTTGGCCCTGCTTCGTGCACTAGATAAGCTACCTGTCAATCTTAATGCTCTCCAGACTTGTAATATTGGCAAGTCTGTGAATCATTTGCGTAGTCATAAGAACTTGGAGATTCAGAAGAAGGCTAGAAGCCTTGTTGACACATGGAAAAAAAGAGTTGATGCTGAAATGAAAACTAATGATACAAAAACCGTTGGTTCTAGCCAAGCCATGACCTGGCCTGTCAAACAGGGGTTCTCTGAATTGTCTCATGCTGGAAAGCGCACCGGATCTGGTGAGCTATCATTGAAAAGCTCAATCACTCAGCAATCCACATCGAAGGGCTTTGCTGGTAAGTCTGTCCATGCAGATGCAGTGAAATCATCAGCTGGTATTGTGGGGCCTGTGAAGCAACAAGTTTCTTTGACCCCGGTAGTAATTAACCCGAAGGAGTCTCTTTCAAAAGTTGCTGTTAGCAGTGGGATTTCTGATTCGCCACAGATTATTGCTAAGGAGGAGAAGAGCAGCAGTTCGAGCCAGTCTTGGTCAAGCGATCATGGAAAAGCTGCTGGTTCTTCCTTGAAAGAAGATGCGAGGAGCTCTACTGCAGGATCAGTGAGTGCCAATAAGACATCTGGCTGTTCATCACGGCAACGAAGGTCGAGCAATGGGTTTATAGCCAGCAATATGTCTGGAGGACACAAGGATTGTAATTCAAGCAAATCCGTTATGCTCATTCAGAATTCAGCGAGTGAGAAAGTATCACATGCTGGAGTAAATTACGAAAAAGCAGTTGATGCCCCTGCTTCAGACCATGGAAGTAATCATAATAGATTGATTGTTAGGCTTCCAAATCCTGGTCGCAGTCCTGCAAGAAGTACTAGTGGCGGCTCCTTGGAGGATCCTTCAGCTGGTAGCAGAGCATCATCTCCTGGTGCCCCGGATAAGCCTGAGCTTGGAGATAGGAAATTGATTGGAAGGGATGATGCTGGTCGAGCTTATACTTCTGCAGATTTCAACGGAGAGTCATGGCAAAGCAATGATGTTAAAGAGGGGCTAATTGCGTGTGATGTAGGTGATAAATCACCCCTTGTACCTAGTGAAGAAGTGAGGGCAGATGATGCTCTAAGGGCTACAGAAATCTCTAAAGCTACCTGCTCATCCTCCGGTAATGATAAGGGTGCCATTGTTAGTGAACCCAATTTGCGGAATTCATTTAGCTCCATGAATGCATTGATTGAAAGCTGTGCTAAATATTCTGAAGCTACCCCACCATTGTCTGGTGGAGATGACATTGGCATGAATTTGCTTGCTAGTGTGGCTGGGGAAATCTCCAAATCTGATATTATATCTCCCTCTTCATCTTCTGGAGGTTCTCCTGGAACGGAGGACCCTTGCAATGGCATAAATGAAGCGAAACCTAAGTTTTCTGCTGTTGATTCTGGGTGTAGGAATATTAGCTCAACCGATGAAAATGCAGATTTAAACAATGGGAAGCATGGGAAAGATAATGTTCCTGTGTTTCCAAAGGATGAGATACAAAAACTGGATGTAAATTTCAATGCCTTGTTAGAAGAAAGACCTCAACAGAATACTCTTCTCGCTGGTATGAGCGTTTGTAAAATATGGATATGTGATTTTTGTTGTTGGATTGATGTGAAGAACAATGGCTAAATGACTTTTTTCTTGCAGATGTGAAAGAAAAGATTGATAGAGAAGATGAAGATCAGAACCAGATTGAATGGAAGACTGGTGGGCAGGTTAAAGATGGTCTTGCAGATTGCAAACCTGAGGTAAGGAGCCCAACAAATCAAATCAAATTGAGCTGTTCTGTCCATGAAATGAATGCTGAAGCAAGCAAGTTCATCACTGATTCTAGTCGCAAATCTTTGTCTCTTGGTGCTGACTCTGAAGGTTCTGCATCTTGTAAAAATATTGATAAGTTGGTTACGGGGGATTCAGTAGCACGCCATTCTTTTGAGGAGGGTGCTCAAGTTTGTGCAACTTTAACAGGGCAAAAGGCACATTCTGCTGATGAAACTGAAACAATGATGGAAAGAAAGAGTGCTGATGGAACAATTCCCTCTGTTATTGGTAAAGTTTCGGGCTCAGAAACTTCAAAAAATTCATCAACCATGCTGCCTTCAGGCAACATCTCTGCTTCCAGTACCCATGGCATGGTCAACAGTTCAGACATCATAGGTACCACAGCTCTTGAAAAACATGCTGTGAATTCAGGTGATCATGACCGACCGCCCACTGCTCGTAAGGAAGCCGAAGCTTGTGTCAAACTGTCTGCTGTCGATGGAGAAAGTAAAGAGAAAGTCACGGCTGAAACGTCTTCATTTGTTATTGCCGCTGGACAAGATGCGAAGCTTGACTTTGACTTAAATGAAGGCATTGTTGGAGATGATGCAAATCTGAGTGAGCCTATTTCCACTGCTGCTTCTGTTTATTCACCTGCATTGAGAATTTCGAGTTTCTCATCTCTTGTATCTCCGCCTCTTCTCAATGGATTGCCAGCTCCAATAACTGTTGCTGCTCCTGCCAAAGGACCTTTTATGCCTCCTGAAAATTTATTGAAGAGCAAGAGTGAACTGGGATGGAAAGGCTCAGCTGCCACGAGTGCATTTCGTCCTGCAGAGCCTAGAAAGAATTTGGAGTTGCCGCTCAATGCTTCTGATGTGCAATCGTCAGACTCTACAATGACTAAACAAGGCCGCCCTCCTTTGGAAATTGATCTCAATATTGCTGATGACAGATCCTTGGATGATGTTTCTCAGAGCTCTGCCCAGACAACAGGCTCTGAGTCCGGTGTGATCAGTAATCATGTTGTTGTTCCTTCAAGAGCTTCTGGAGGACTTGATCTTGACCTGAACAGAGCTGATGAAAGTGCAGAAAATGGCCATTTCTTGGCCAGTGTCAGCCATCGATTGGAAGTACCGCTGTTGCCTTCCAAGCCAATGACAAATGGATTCCCTCATGCAGAGACCAATATGTTGAGGGATTTTGATCTAAACAATGGGCCTGGTGTCGATGAGGTCGGTTCGGAACTACTACCAAGAAGCCAGAATCTGAAGAATAGCAATAATGTTCCATTTGTTTCTCCGATCGTGGGTTTCAGAGTGAACAATTCCGAACTGGGAAGTGGATGGTTTCCTCACGGTAACTCATACCCAGCGGTTACTATTCCATCATTCTTGCCTGACAGGGGAGAGCAACCGTACCCTTTGGTTGCACCTGTTGGAACTCAGAGGATTTTGGGGACTGTAAACAGTATTGGCTCTTTTGGGAGTGATATTTATCGAGGTCCGGTCCTTTCATCCTCTCCAGCCATGACGTTTTCACCAGCTGCCACAGCATTTTCTTATGCTGGTTTTCCCTTCGGTTCTAGTTTTCCTTTGGCATCTACATCTTTTTCTGCCGGATCAACAAACTATGTTGATTCTTCATCAGGCGGCTCGTTCTTCCCACCAATCCCTTCTCTTGTCGGAGCTTCAGGTGCTGTTTCTTCTTCTTATGCTGCAAGGCCTTACATGATTAGCCTACCAGAAGGTGGCCCTGCTGGTACATCTGACAGCAATCGAAAATGGGGGAGACAAGGCCTGGATCTAAATGCAGGCCCAGGAAGTGCAGAGGAAACTAAAGACGACAGAGTGTCTTCTACAAGACAGCTTCATGCGGACGACCAGACAAGGCTATATCAGACTTCAGGCAGTGTGTTAAAACGAAAGGAACCGGAATCCAGCTGGGAGCCAGAAAGATTCACTTTTAAGCAGCCTTCATGGCAGTGATCAAGAGATGGCATTTCATCAGCTATGCATGTGTGGTGAGCTATCTGCTAGTAAATTTCCTGTTTTATTTTTTAATTTTATTAGTTTCCTTTTATTTTTTTTCTCGGATATGTATGTTTATTCTAATGCATCTGTGGATAAGTAATACCCCTTTAATTGCAGGCTTGGGAGTTGTGTGGAATCAAAAGTTTACTTAAGTTTTAACACATACTAGATCACATCTGTTCTGGTGTTTTGCCTCAATGGCGTTACGGAGCTCATTCAGATGGAAATCGTCGATGTAATTCTTGTAAATGTTGAGACATCGTGTCTTCCTAGAAACCGATATTCATGGTTCTACTACTGGGTTTTTTTTTTTTTTTTTTTAAATGTTTTTGTTGCATCAAGCAAAGAAAGAACTTCCTTACAGCCAATGGTGAAAGGTGAAGCTCATAGAGAAGAAGGTTGCCAAAATCATTTACGCATCTCCTTTCTTGTGGTGGCCTTTTTCTGAAGGAGCCTCTGGCTGGATTCAGAAGTTATTAGCGCTTTTCTGAATGCTGCACTGTCAGCCGGAGTTGTTCCCTGAATTATTAGGTTCTTTGTAGATATAACTTTTCCTTAACATATGCATGCTCCACCCCCCCCCCCCCCCCCCCCCCTAGAAATTTGCCTGCTAGGCAAATGCTTTAGTGCTTCTATTTGAGCTTATCCTTTCCGGACAACCTCAGTGTGGCACAGAACTTACATGACTGAATCTACCTGTTGTTATTGTTGTTGCTGCTGCTGTTCTTGTATGCACTGTGCTAAAACTTTAGAACAAAAATATTGCTTGTATTTATAGTTTAGATTCCCTTCTAAATTTTGTCACCCGACATTTTTCCATGCTTTCTTCTCTTCGTTGAGTTGAACAGAGAACCAGTGCTTGCCTTTTTCTGAACATTCAGACGTAACAAAAATATTGTTTGTTTTGTGTTATTTTTTTTGTTTCTCTTTTTCAATCTGATTAATCTTATATCTTTATTTCTATGTTGGAATCTTAATTTTTCACCTCATCTGGGAATCAATCATTCAGGTCCGTGAAAATTTTCTTACTGCACTATAACATATTGTTTCATCTTCTACTTTGTTAAGTATTTCTGAACTAGGTGACTCGGTCTCTTAGCAACATAAAACTCACATAATCTGATCGGGTTCTGTCTGAAATTGCTTAATGAAACAATAATCAAATTGATTTACAAAGTATCTACTTAAGTTTGTGTAAAGTGAGCTCTTTTTTGTTTGTAGTTGCATGTTTCTTTTGCTTTATTAGGAAAAGCAAGAACCCCTTGTATCTCTTGTAAATATCCTTAATTAAAATAAGCTCTGTATCTAATTTGTTTTGGGAAGTTGCTACATTGCTCCATCCAGTGTAATTAATTTATCCAAACATAGGGTTTTAGTTGTCAACTAGTCAAAATTATGATTATAAATTCATTAAAGGCAGCTAATCGTCTAGAAAAAAGCATCGGGGGCACTGTATAGTTCACTATTTTGACTTTCAATTGTGACATGAAGGTAGACTAATGGTTTTGTATTATCATCATTGTGATCCATATTTACCCAAGGCCATTTACTCACTCTATGTATCAATTCATCAATATGAGGAAACCAGCCTCAATTTTCTTCTCCAATAAGTATTTTTGAAAGATGTATGCTGCTAACTGTTTCTGACAAGACTAAGAGATTACAAAATCTTATTGCTCATAGGAATACAAAAAATATAATTGGGAGAAATGATCAGAAAGATATGATTGCTTGCACAGTAGTCTATGGCCAGTAGCATCTATACTTGAAAACTGCTCATTCTTTAGACGTGTGAATAATGGACATTTAGTAAAGCAGTATCGTGCTAGAAAATTATTCATTGGTGTCTGCTACGTGATGTGCAGAAAATAGATCTAAGAGGTAGAAGATCTCATGTGCACCAAGATCCTTTGAAGTAAGCTATTATGCCTTAACTAGTGGAAATAATTGTGCTGATGCTAGATAGCTGGTGCAAGCGAAGATGACCCATGGTGATTGATTATATATTGTTTCGGGTCATATTATCATTTTATTATTGAGTCAAATTATATGTTGTTCTAGGTCATGTCGTGACATAATTGTTCTTTTTATTTTTGGTGGTCTTCGTTTGTTTTTGTTTGGTGCAATACTGACGCTTAGGGTTTTGGCCGACTCCTATATTCTCGCCGCCTATGTCATTTGGAGGGGAGGTTGAATGAATAATATTTTTCAGAGGAAAAACAGATTGAGAGCTCTTGGTGGCGTGCGTGGATAGCCATATTTTTTTTGGTGTGCACAATTGAAGATTTGAAGGTGTGTATAAAATTTAAAAGCTCAGGTGTGAATGATTTTGGTATCTATTTTGCAATTTTTTTTTTCTTGCATTTTTCTATTTGCTTCAATAGCACACTTTGATATGATTCATCCTTACTTTGTTTAGTCAAATTTAGCTTTTGCTTTGCTTGCCAAACATCCCTCAAATGAAACCTATGCAAATCGGGGTGCCTTTTTACTTCGCTGCCCATAATTCCCATACAGCCGTAAAAAATCCAAAAAAATATGCTCCATGGATTCCTAGCATCTCCGTCAACAAACTCCTAAATTTTCAAGTAATTTCGACACCATTTGCTCCACCCGATGCATTTCTTAAGTTGATTAGTAGCTTAAGCACACACACCCATTTTCTACAACTTTGCACCACCCTTTTTCGTAACACAGCTGTTTTCATACGTGTTGGTCTAGAAGGAAAATTTGATTTACTCAGTCTCCACGCCCGCACAGACACACTTGAAATGACGCACGCGGAATGGCACTTCATTTCACGAACCATCGGCCAGGTTCGAATCGACCGGCCAGCCCACCCGATCCCATGGCATATTTTGGGATTCGACCCCAATTGACTCGGCCCACAAGCTGCACTGACTCGAGGAACAGTGAAGCTAACCAAAATCAGATACGACAAGGCATGAACTAAATTGGTTTGAAGCCGGCCCCGTGCACCTGCGCACACGCTCGCAAGCAGCCCCCTTCGTGGCGCCCTCTTCCGACTCCCCGTTTTCTGCCGTTCGACTTCCGATTTGAGTGTCGTTGCACAGTAGGATTCTCGAAACGACCACCTTCAATCAAGAAGTGGAATATTTTTTCGGTTTTACCATGAGAAGTGTTTATTGGATCTATAATGTGGTTTGTGATTCATTCGCCTAGTATAATTTTTGCATATTTTGTTTTAAAATCTGCAGGAATTTATTTATCAAGCTTTTCTTATTGAAATTCTAAGCTATTGCATATTGTGTTGCAAGTTTTAATAGTTGATTTGCTATTGTGGTCCATTAGCAAGCTCTACATTCACAATCTCCACAACATTATAGAGAGTATCACAAAGACTTTGATATTAGGAGGAACCCTAACTCTAGGATACAACACATCCAGTTATATGAACACAACTTTGATGATTTTGATGATGATCAATTTGATGAGGGAAATTATCAAGCTAGGGGTCAAGGTTTTCAAGAAGGGCATAAAGTGGAACCACAAATTAAAAGAACTACTAGAGATGAAGCAGAGAGAGAAGTTTTTAAGTATGACTCACTAAGGGGTATAAAAGTTTGAGTACCCACTTATTATGGTACACATGATCTAGATGGGTTCTTTGACTGGGTGGCACAACTTGAGGAGCTCTTCGAGTGACATGACTTAGATGATTATTAGAAGGTGGCATTTGAAAGAATGTAATTGATATGTCATGCTAAGATATTTTGGAATTTCTATTTATTAAAAGAAGAAAGAGGAGGTAGAAGACATATAAGTTGGATTGAAATAAAAGAAGTGCTCAAGGATAAATTTTGCCTTCGTTATCATCATAAGTAACTTTACATTAAGTTAATGACATAATGATAAGGATCACTAAGTGTGATTAAATATCTTGATACATATGAAGATTTAGTGGCTAAAACCAACTGTAGGACTCAGATTGATAATTAGCAAATTAGTTTGTGTTAGGATTAAGAATGGATTTAGAGTATCAAGTAGAATTGTGAGACCCACAAATAGTAGAAGAAGAAGCACGTGATGCTCTATTATTAGAATCTCAATCCATGGCATCATCTACTAGGTCTAAGAATTATGTTCTACATAATCCTAAGCCAAGTCAAAATCATCCACTTCCCAAGCCACCCCAAACCCAAGGTGTGTAGCACAATTTACTTGAACATTTATGGGTATTGTTTAGTGTAAGCAACATGGTCATTGAAAAAATAAGTGCAAAGTTGTCTTGATTGCTACTATTTTAGAGGAGGATAAGGAAAAGTAGGATTGAGAACTGTATCATGGTGTTGATCACTTTGAGGATGCAAAATTTGTTATTAGTGTGGAGATACATTTGGGTGTAGCCCGTTGTTTGAGTACCACAACTGGTGAGAAGGATTGGAGGAGAAATATATTTAGTGTTTCAATGTCTTTAAATTAGATAGGTTGTAGACTATTTATAGATGGTGGTAGTGCCATGAACGTAGTATCTGTGCACACATTATTTCAAGCTAAATTAACTCCTGAAGCATACCCAAATCCTTTTAAAATTAGTTGGGTAAATCAAGCCTCGCTTTTTGTCACACAAAGGTGTAGCTTATATCAAGCATGTTTTGTTAGAAAGATTGTTGTTATTTGATATGGATGTGATTCATTATGGGATGGAAAATACTTATATATTTAAGTCCAAACAAAAGACAATAAAGTTTTATCATATGAAACCATCCAATAAGACACTACAAACTACCACTAGTTTAGCTTCCACATCTTCTGCAGGTCATATGACATTCAAACCCACTTCATGTCAATTAACAAATAAAAAACCCCCACTTAAATTAAAATTAAGGTGCTAGACTTTAGTTGATTACTATTTCAACTTCAATTTATGTAACAAATCGAGGTTGCTTCCACATTTATATTGTATTTAATAAATCTAGTATTCTAGTTGTATGTATGTGGTAGATTTTGAGAACTTTTATTGTATGATTAATATGATTTTGTGGTTAGAGTTTTGGATGTTCGGTCATGATTAGTTGAGCTTTTTGATTTAAATTTTGGTGTAATAATCCAAAGTTATTTAGCAACTTAATAGAGCTAAATACAAATGTATATAATCCTTAATTAAGAACCAACAAAATTTTAAATTATGGATAAAATAGCTTGGAATTAAAGCAAATTAAGTATACCAATAGATTAAGCATATTTTTAGTTATACTAGTCAAACTTGAGATTTTTAACTTGTAAATTTATATAAATTACATTTATAAGTTTATAATTAAAGATTTTAAAATAAAATAAAATGTCAAAACCATATTATTTTTGTTCTATTATATTCTTCACAGGAATAACCTTAATCATCATATCGACATATCCGATCTAAAGACAGATCTACGGAAAAGATCTCTATCATCATATTGGAAGATCTGATTCAATAACTGCGATTATGATCAGACCATGGGCTAGATCTGCGTTGTCAGATCAATAAACAAATCCAATGATTTCGATTAAATTTGTCCAAAATTATTTTTATTTATAAATTGTGATATTTAATAAGGATTGCTGGAGCTGTGAAATATTTATGACGACACATTGTGCATTACTTAATAGTGCGTGTTAATCGCAATTGTCGGGTTGAATAATATTTGATCCAACAGCTAGTAGTGATTTAAATTGGCCATGCAGCCTGACCCGATCCAGCCCAGCTTGATGGGCTTGCTTGAGCTGCAATGCTTTCTTCCTCATGTATCTATCATTCACATGGCGAAACCCTACCCTAAATACTATTTTGGGTTCTAAAGTCTAATTTTGACATTTTAATAGTTGAAATTGGGCTCAAAGATGAGGGAAACCCGATATAACTTGATTTGAGGCCTAATGTTTCAAAAATTGGGAGAATTTTGCGAAGTTTGATGTAGCTTTTAAATGCAAAATTTGCTTAATCTAATGGTCCATTTAAGGGGCAATCGATACTTATGGAACCATCTCATCCAAGGTTACATTTCCATATAAAATTTGTTCCATGAAATATCACATTCATGTACAAATTTTCTTTTCATTTGGTTCCCAAACAAAGCTCCTTTAGGTCCTCTTTTTACCCATTTCCTACTAAATTGGAGCAACCATGTAACTTTCTCGATTTCTCCAGCATTCCAAAGAGTGTTTACCAGTTCCTAGCACCCAATTTCCAATGTCACGTATCCACCACCATCCATGACATTTCGCCTTCATCATGGTCATTGATCCATCGACCAATCCTACACCCAAAGAAACTTAATTTGGATCTATTTAAACCATCTCCAATCTTGGTACAATTTTTATTGCTCTCATGATCTCTTGACCCTCATTCTTGAAAATTCTTAATAATATATATCATTTCTCTCTCTCCCTCTCTCTCCATTTCTCATAGTGTAGCATATTGGATCTAAACTAGTCCACTAAAATCAACACACAACTTTCTAACTTTTGCCTCTACAACTTTTATAAAGATTTGAACCTCTGAAGTTGCCTTCAATTGGCTCTAGAAGCTAAAATTTGAGAGGAAAGCTTCGTTGAGAGATGATACTTTCGAGCTTCATAAACTTTGTTGTAGCAATCAAATCAAGTAGATCTTGAACTTATTGGAACACTATGAATCTCCTTTACACTTTAGGATTCAATCTATATCACATTTCGAAAAGGTACATAAAGTTATATCTATTTTTCTTAAAATTTATTTAGGATGTTATTTTCCTTGCAAGGCATAGTTTAGGCTTATTGTTGGGATAGCTCAAGCTCTTTTAATATCAAGCCAATACCATGTTGAGTTTACAAGGATGAAGATTATTATCCCTAATCCTCTTTGATCTAAATTTAGAATATTGAGAGCAAAGAGCCTTAGATCTAACCATTTGTCAAAACCTAGGTTGCAATATTCCTTTAACTTAATTATAGAACCCTGATCTTCCCTTAATCTTGGCAATGATTATTGTAATAATGACAAAATACAATTTTAAGATGTAAATACATCTTATGAACCAAACTAAAATGATAAGAAAGTGAATATCTATGAATTTTCCCATATAAACCCACTCTTAGGCGCCCTTTGAACTTGAGACAATAGAGGCTTAACCAAGGTTGACAATTGACAGACCAAAATTGTAAATCTGCGCTTGCACGTAAGTGCACGTGGTCGGAGGTAATATGGGATGATGAGATCCTAAGATTTATCATCCTCTGAGAATGATGGTGTTTATTACTAAAGTATACTTCTTTTCAATAATGTTTAAATTGATAAAAAGTTGATCTTTTTGTTCTAAAATTATGCTAAGTTATTCGAGATTTTTGCTTGTGATCAATTAGATAGAATTGGGGAGAGTTATGTTTCAATCATGTAAATTATTGTGAATATGTGCATATAGTTTTCTTCTTAATGATTTCTCTTTATTTTCTCATGATGCTAAGTTTTCTATAATCAATAGTCTTCTATTATGATGCCAACAATTAGTTCTTTTGACCTTATCTAATGTTATCATGAACACTCAATGGTTCAAGTTAGCATACAAACATCTTATGATCTCTTAATAAATGAAAGTTATCCTTACGTCTAAGTGACAAAATTCATATTTTAATTCATGATGACAAGTCTTGATTCTATCTATTGCTCACATGATTCCACTCTTAATTTATCTAAGATAATGAGTTATGAAGATAAATTAGCTTGTCACATTGATCATGGCTTAACGCACTCCATTCTCTTGCATAAATAAGTGTGAGTAGTGAAGCTTAACATATGGTTTCATCTCATATGCGTATCCATATCTTAACATAGAGTTATCAATGGCTTATGTGAACTTGTCACATCATCCACTATTTTACATGCCTTATCTATGTGTTACAAGTGTTGTGTTGTAGAGACCATTTAGTCTATTATGGAGATGCTAATGGTGCTCTGATGAGCTTTCGGGTAGTTTCGAGGTGATTCGGAACAAGGTGTAAAGTCCAGGAATAGCACAGGCGCTACAATGCACCGTGGAGTGCCGCCATGCGCCTTGGCGCTCCCTCACCCGAGACAGATGCACTATCGCGTGCCTCAGCAGTCAGCCGACAAAGAAGTGGGCACTACTGCGCGCCTCAACAGAAATAGGCATTACAATGCGCTGCAGCAAAAATCAGTGCTACAGGGCTCCCCAGTGGAAGTCATCCCGATAGGCGGGCGCTACCACGCACCACAGCGATAGAAAAAATGAGAGCAAGGAGCTACAATGCGCCTTGGCACCTGGCTACCCGAAGCCCAGGTGTTATGGTGTGCCATAGCGTCTATCAGAATTCTGCTCCAATTCAAGTTTTGCCTTAAGTAATTTGAAGGGCATTTTGAACCATTTGGAGTCTGAAACTGACCTGGATACTTAAGGGAACATATGGTTGAGTTTTCTAAGTGTTGAAGTCTTAAGTTGGAGGCTTTGGGTGCTGTGAGGAGAAGATCCCAAGGTGAAACCCTAAGGAAGTTACAGTGTAAGTGAACTCTTGCATATTGGAGAAGGTACTCCAGGTGGTGGCTGCTTCTTCTCCTTTATATCTTATAGTAAGAGCTTGTGTTTACTGTCAAATGTTAAAGTTCTTTGTAACTTTATACATTCCAAGATTTATAGTGAAATTTTATGTGTGGTGTGGCTCAGTGAATTTTCTCATTCTTAGATTTTCCACGTAAATTTTTGTGTTTCATGTTTGCATATTTGTGAGTGTCTTGCATGCATGTGTTGTGTGATATATTGCTTGTGAATTTGTGATTTTGTATTTGCTTGTGAATTTGTGATTTTGTATTTGCTTGGTAACCATCAACTCAACCTTAGTCCTCGATCTAGTGCACAAACCAAACCACTTTTGCTAAGGTGTGTGCTCGGTGGCTGTCTTTTTTACCAATAAATGGTATCAGAGAGAGGTTACCTTGTTGGTCCTAAGACTTGCTGTTTGAGTGGGAGCAATGACCGATAATATGTGACACAAGATAGAGAAATTCAATGGTACAAACTTTGCTTTTTGGAAAATGTAAATGGAGGATATGCTTTACCAGAATAAGTTATATCTTCCATTGAAAGGAGCCGACAGAAAACCCACAACTATAATTGACGAAGAATGGGAAGTTCTTGATAGAACTGCACAGGGTTTGATTCATTTATCATTGTCTTCTTCTGTTTCTTTTAACATCGTTAATGAGAAAACTACTGTAGATCTCATGGATGCCCTGATGAGAATATATGAGAAGCCCTCAAATTCTAATAAAGTTTTTTAGATGAAAAGACTATTTAATATGAAGATGATGGATGGCTATTTCGTGACTGAACACCTCAAGGGGTTCAACATGATGACGAGCTAGTTAAGTTCGGTGGGCATCAATTTTGATGATGAGGTCCGAGCTTTGTTGTTCCTCTCTTCATTATCGGACAGTTGGGATGGGCTAGTTATGGTCATTAACAATTCATCAGGAAATGCATCGTTGAGATTCGATAATATTGTAGAGCTTGTGCTGAATGAGGAGGCATGGAAGAAATCTCATGGGGAGGCATTCACCTTAGCATTGAATGCTGAAAGCAGGGGAATACATACTGAAAGAAGACACAACAGAAAATGTCAATGTTTCGATGAGAAAATTCAAGACCTGAAAAAGTAAAGCCGAATTGCTAGAACAGTGGGAAGGCAGGTCACTTCAAGAAGGAATGTCATACTCTGAAGAAGCAAAGTGGTTGAGGTAAGATGATGAACCCCACTGTGAATGTTTCAATTGAGGAAAATCAAGATGAGTTGATCCTTTAACTTGTTAACACGGAGAGTGGTGGACTGGTGCATCCTTTCATGTGACTCCATTGAGGAGTGCCTTCAATAACTACACCAAGGGTGACTTGGGGAAAGTATATTTTAGAGATGGCAAGGTATGTGATATTATTGGCAGAGGTGATGTGGATGTTCAGCTACCAAATGGTGCAGTTTAGAAGCTCAAAGATGTTATACATGTGCCATGGCTAAAGAGAAATATGATTTCTGTGAGCTAGTTAGCCAAAGAGGGCTACAACACTTGTTTCACCAGTGAGTCATGGAAGGTCACCAAGGGTGTACTCATTGTTGTATGAGGCAATATAGAAGGTTCACTTTACCTAATCAATAAAGTGTCTAATTTTATTACAGCTGCAAAAGAGATAGATACGAATCTATGTCATCAAAGGCTTGGCCTTATGAGTGAGAGGGGATTGAAATCACTACATTCAAAGGGAAGCTCTAATGAATGAAGTTAGTTGATTTGGATTTTTGTGAATACTGTGTGCTGGGCAAAAAGAAGAAGGTTTCGTTATCCAAAGTTGGAAGAGAAGTGAAAAGCAAGAAACTTGAGTTTATGTATACAGGTGTATATGGGCTAGCTCCTACTTCTTATATAGGTGGAGTCATGATGGAATCCATAAATTATGTCTAAATAAAGGAAAACTCATTCATTTCTGACCTTTAAACTGCTCCTAAGTCAAATTTTATCTATCTTTTTCAAGAAAATGGCATCCAAATAAGTTATGAGACATTTTTGCAAAATTTCTTATTTTTTTCAAAGGAATCCGCTGCCGTGTACTGCAGCGCGCTGCAGCGGGTAATTTTGCAAATGGGGATGCTATAGCGCACTGCAGCGGGTCCATTTGCGAACCGCGGGCATGGTAGTGCGCTGCAGCGGATCTTTTTGCGAACCATGGGCGCGGTAGCGCACTGCAGCGGATCCATTTGCGAACCGCGGGCGTGGTTAGGGTAGCGTACTGCAGCAGGTCGTTTTACAAATTGAGCCGCTACCGCGCACTGCATCGGAGCATTTTGCGAAATGCTCCACTACAGCGCATTGCAGCGGTACGATTTGCCAAATGAACCGCTATATCGCGCTACAGCGGGTAAATTTGCGAAATGTGGACGTGGTAGCGCGCGGCGGCGGGAGACTTAGCATTCTTTTGCTGCTCATTTGCGCGCCACTGCGCGCTGCAGCGGCCGCCACCAGTTTTGCCAGTTAGATGCATTTATTGCGGCTGGGACAAGACCCTCAACCTGCATTTTGTCCCCAGCCGTCATTTCCTGCAGCAGCTCCGATTTTCAATGGAAGATGACCTCTTGATTTGATAAGAAGGATAAACAAAGAAGGATATTGGTCACTTCATCTTTAATTTGGGATTTGCCATCATTACTTCAAATTATTTTTATCAACTTGTTGGTTTTGGAGAGGATGAAGGAGTATGCAGCCCCTCTCCTATAAATACACCTCCTCTTGACTAGAGGAGGGTTCATAATTTTTCTCAAAATACTAAGTGAAGAGGAGGAGTGTATAAGGAGAAGTGAGGATCTCCACAAGGGTGGCAAGGCAAGCTTTAGCTAAGAAGGAGAAGAAAGAAGGCAGCACTAGCGACCTAAGGGAGGAGCTTGAAGAAGGAGAAGAAGAAATCTGGAGAACTTCCAAGGAATGTTCCTAGTATCTTCTAAACCTTACTCTTGTATTTTCTTTTCTTAGTTGATCATGAAAGGATCTTTATCCATGTATGTGTTTTTCTTCACTTCCTTTGTAATGAGTAGCTAAATCTCCCTTGGGGAGGGTTGGGGAATTCTCATGTGTATGTGTTATTATTAATGTATGAAGTTTTCCTCAAGCTAAATTAAATTGCAAATGACTTAATGTAATATGCTTTTTATTATTTGGTCTTGAATGTGGATAAAAGGAAATGATTTAATAATTTCAAGAACTAAGTTGTCTTGTGCTCCATAGCTCACCTTAGATTGGATGCTAAGTTTACGAGAGGCATGAGAGCTTAGAACTATGTGATAAAGTTCTTGAGCTTAATGCACCTTAATCTAAGCTCAATCAAAGTGTTGATGCATGTGATGCTAAAGACCTACTAATTGAGCTCCTTAGCTCAACATAATTGAGGTGAAGGAAGAAATAGTTGAGTGCTCATAAACTAAGTGACATAGTCATTGAGCCCAACATATTAATCCCTATCTCAACTATGTGGGATGCAAGTGATGCTCGTAGTGGAATCAATGCTTATAATATCATAGAACATAAATAATCATAATCTCATTGATCAAGAGATAAGATGAAAATCTAAAACCTAAAATCTTATAAGAATCTTTGTGCCAAAGTAGAACCAAATATGTGTTCATTTTGTGCACAAGATTTGAACTTGTGAGATGTTGAGATATAATCTCAAGGTGATCAATGTGCACTTGATAAACAAAATATAAATAAAAGACAAAGCTTGAGAAATCAAAAGTACATTGGTAATGTATCATCACATGTGGAATAACCTCAACTCTCCTCTCTCTTTTATCTAACTTATCTTCATTTAGTAGTCATTATGCTAAGTCTGGGACCAACTCATCAATTAAATCATAGCTTAAACATTAGTGAGAATGAATAGATCTTAGTAACAAAATAACCAATTCTCTGTGGTTCGATAAATCCCGGAAAGTAACTCTTTCCACTTATTACTTCATACCACATACACTTGCGTGTGAGCGCAGATGTGTATTTATAGTCTGTCAAGCCACATATTTCGTCACCTTCATTGATGACAATACGAGGAAGGTATGGGTTTACTTTCTAAATTATAAATCTGGCATATTTGATGTGTTTGAAAAGTGGTTAGCTTTGGTGGAGAATGAGACAGGATTGAATCAAGTGCTTCAGATCTGATAATGGTGGCGAGTACTGTGATAGGGAGTTAAATGAGTTATGTACCTTGAGAGGCATCAAGAGGGAGTTTACAGTCCCAAAAATACCACAACAAAATGGTGTTGCATAATGGATGAATAGGATAATCAAAGAAAGAGCTATGAGCATGAGATTACATGCTAGTCTCCCAAAGTAGTTATGGGCTGAAGCTGTTAACACAACTATTTATCTGATAAATCGATGACCTTCAGTACCCCTAAATGAAGGGATTCCCAATGAAGCTTGGAGCAAAAAGGATGTGATATTGAACTACCTCAAGGTATTTAGCTTCTCATCATATGTGCACATTGATACAGGATCCAGGGGCAAGATTAATTTTAAGGCGATCAAGTGCACATTTGTTGGATATGGCACGGGAGAGTTTAGCTATAGATTCTAGGACAATTAGAACCAGAAAGTCATCAAAAGTAGTAATGTCACTTTTAATGAAATTGAAATGTATAAGGATTGTATTAGAGTTAAGACTAATTTCAAATATGCTTTAGATGGCGAGCCCCAATACATAGAAATTAATGACAACATTGAGCCAATTGTAGGTGTACATGAAGATGCTCAGGAGGGTGTCAATGTTTAACAACAAACACCCATGTTGAGAAAATCTACAAGAGTCATAAGATCGCCACAAAGATACTCTCCTTTTTTATTTTACCTGTTACTGATGGATGGTGGTGAACTAGAAAGCTTGGAAGAGGCACTTCAGGTTGAAGATTCAATCAAGGGGAGACTTCCATGAATGATGAAATGGAATCACTCATGTCAAATAGGACATGGAGTTCACACCCCTACCAACTGGGAAGAAAGTTCTTCATAACAAGTGGGTCTAACGGGTGAAGGAAGAACCAAATGGGAGCAAGCGCTATAAGGTGAGGCATGTGGTAAAGAGATTCTAGTAGCGGCATGGGGTCAACTATAATGAGAGTTTTTCCCTAGTTGTGAAGATGACAACCATCAAAGTTGTGTTGAACATTATTGTAGTTGAGTGTTTGCATCTGGAGCAAATTGATGCTAAAACTACATTTCTTCATGAAGACCTAAAGGAGGCGCTATACATGCAACAACCTGAACGGTACAAGGCCCAATATAAGAAAAAAACTGAGCTAGTGTGTGAGCTCAAAAAGAGTCTCTTTGGCTTACAGGAAGTGCCAAGGCAGTGATACAAGAGATTTAACAAGTTTATATCATAATCGGAGTATAAAAGATGTCAGATGGATCACTGTTGTTACATAAAATTGTGTAAGTCCTCATATATCATTCTATTGATGCATGTGGAGGATATGTTGATCACCAGATCAGAGATAGAGGAGATAAGGATCCTGAAAGATTTTATGTCAAAGATATTTTACATGAAGGACTTGGGGTCGACCAAGTAGATTCTTTGAATGTGAATCAATAGGGAAAGAAGTTTATGAATCTTAATGTGATGACCCCAATATTGAGTAATAACAAATCTCAATATTGATACGCCACCACAACATCTAATACTCGATAGAAGGAAACTAATCTAAATCATCAGGTGTTGTGCTTGGCCAAGGATTTAGAAGGGGGTCTTAAGTTAAGATGGAATGAATTTTGTGAAAACAATATATGAAATAAATATGAAAACATGAATTTAAAAAGAACATGTAATATAGATACTTGCAAATTTAGATGTGAAAATTTTAATTATATGAGATATGAGTGCACAATATACAATATAAGTTTAAGTCAATTAAATCTTAAAATTTTTGGCATGACCTCTACTATATTTGGTCAAATATACACCTGCAATTTTAACATACAAGTCTTCCATTACAATGGAAGATTAATTAAGAGTACAGAAACTTTCCAATTCAAATATTAAGTCAATCCGCTATATGGGATTGCTTATTTCCAATTCTAATATAAAGTTAATCCGTTACATTGGATTGCTTATTTCCAGTTTTAATATAATTTGAAGTGAGAAAAACATATGAAGCAATTTTTTATCCTAAGGTACACACATCCTACATCATTTATATTTATAAGAAAATAAGAAAATAATAACTAAATTTTCATTTAAGTATCCATTCATCTATATATATCCATTCATCTCTAACCAAACATTTAAGTGAGGAATTTAGCTTACAACATAAGCATTGTAAATACAAAGTAAAAGACTTTAATTAATATAGGCCATGAATAGACATTAAAAAGTAATTAAATGAAAATCTCTCTCTCACTTTTAATATAAAGCAAGAATTGAATAAATTAAGCGGAAGCAATTATATTTCTTTAAGTGCTTATTCCAGCTCCACTAGCCTCCAAGTGAACATAATCATCACATTTTGGCATTTAAATGTGACAGGGCATGGCCAAAAAAGAGAAAATATGGTTAAACTAAACAGTCTAAGTACAATTTAAGATTGGGCTAAACATTTTATTGTTTAATTTGGATATCACAACTAGTTACAATATAAGCGCAAGTAAGGGTGCAAAAGTGAAAGCATACAAATGTGAAAAAGAAAGTAAGGAAAGTAAGGAAAAAGTAGAGTGAGTAAGAATACTCACATAATTTGACAATCTATCCTGCAAGTAAAGTAATGGTAAAAGTATCCTAGATAGGCTAGAAAAATACTAAAGCGTGCATATGAAAGTAAATAAAATGAAACATGTATATGTTCAATGGAATTATGCTAAGTAAGAAAAGTAAACAGTGAAGCATTTAAATAAAATTATAACAACATTCACTGCAATATAAAAGAATTGTAAACAAGTAAAGTATAGTACTAATATAGAAAGTACAAGCATAGTAGTTGAAGGAATATCTTAGACTCTTGGTCTAGGATACACATAGCCTAAGACTATGTAAGGTAACACAGCAAAAAAAAAACTATTATGAGTTTTCACAATCAATAAGATTGTTGAGGATCTCACATGTTATTTAATTGAAGTTATTTTAGGAAATTTCTCATTCTGTAGGGACTTGCAGAATGAAGCGAGGAGTTAATCATGTCTATTTAACAAGTGAAGTAAAGTGGGTTCAAAACAAGTAACACTCACATTCACCCTCTGAGAATGTGAGGTCTCCGTTTTACGCCTTATTAGCCTACCCTTGACTGATCCAGCAATATAAGCCCCTATTATTTTTAATGTGAAAGTTTTATTTATGCACAATTATCTTATATGAATGATTCAAATGAAAAAGGTTCAAAGCTAAGCAAGCATTCATGAAAAATTCAATAATTGCAACTAAGTGATATTCAAAATTATCTAATTTTAATGATCTACTTAATGATTAAAGCTAATTGAGCTCCCAATTAATTTTGAGATATTGATCTCAAATTACTTGTAAGTAATAGTAATAATTCGAGTTTTGAAAATAATGATTTCAATTCATTTATTATGATATAACAAAATAATTTATAAGTATAATCAATGCAAAAAGAAGTTAGTTTTAATTTAACAATAAGCCGTAAGATTTATATAATTTAACTAATCATGGCTTAGGTGACTAGTAGGAAATGATTGAGGCTATGAAATTATCAATATAAAAAATTAGAAGTTAAGGTTTAATTCACTAAAGCTCACTAGCTAGGTTGTATTTTAAAGGATCTATCCAAACAAGTATTAATCTAACTAGGTTATAATAAAGTGAAAGGTTTAAAGTAAATAAATAATTGGATTTAAGAATTATAAGTTCTAAGTACTATAATAGCTAGTGTTTAAGGAAAATTATTAGGATTCCTAAACTATCCTAAGTGAATAAAGATTCATATTACTAACTCTTAAAGAATTCAAAAGAAGAATTTAAGATTTAGGATGAATAAACTAGGCTCTAATTTAATTACTAAAGGCTAATCCTAGTTAATTCAATAATCTACAATTATAAAGGCATTAAAACTAACTACTCTTAACTGGTATAACTAATGGATCTAGGGATCAATTATAATTCATGTTATAAATCAATCCTAGGGTTTCTACCTTATGATTGAAAGGTGAATCAAGTGAATTGCAATTGATTCACATATCTAGAAAAATGAGAACTAAGCTCAAACCTAATTATTTAAGATTATGACTAAAAAGATCATAACCTATACTAAATAAGTATTAAGGCTAAATACACTTAATGAGTATAACATTTAGTTCTAAAGGATCATCTACAATTTAAGGTATAATCAATCCTATATGCTATATCCTAAGATTGAAAGATGAATCTAACAAATTTGCTAAAGATTCATACAAGTAATTTAAGAGAACTAAGCTCAAAATAACCATGTCATGGAAAATTGACATGAGAGGAAAATGGTGAAGCAAGTTTGCTATCCTAGAGCTTTAAACACCTATAGCATAAAATTAAGAAACTATGAAATTATTTAAGTAATATTAATTAAGGAGCCATAAATCTAAAATCACTGATTATTGTCCAAATGAAATGAAATTCATAAATATGAAATCATTATTGTATAAGGAGAAGAATGACACTAAATAGGTCAAAATTAGACAACGTTGAGATTTTAGGATTTTCTGAACTCTTAATTATGGTTAAAAAGTCATTAATAAAAATTAGGATTTAAAACCTAAATTTAACTTCATAATAATGTCCCTCACATTTTTGTGAGTGAAATGGACTATTGAAGTGTCCAATTTGGACTTCACTTGATTATAAAACAAGACTTTGAAGATTTAATTATTTAAATTATTAAGCTTTAGTGAATCTTAAAAGTTGAATGAATGAATGAAGAAATTAATACAATAAATGATTGATAATATAATCTAGTTCCAAGACAAATTGAAAACAAAACAATATATACTAATTGCATTGAAATCGTTAACATATTTCATATAAAATTAATAAGCGAAATCCAAATTAGATCATAAGTAAATTTGATTTAATTATGAAAATTTAATTGGAATGTTGATCAAACATTTTAATATTCAATAATACCTTTCGATTAGCAATTCACTAATGTATGCAATTTTTCTTTTAAGAATTATAGTGATATAGGTTAATTGTAAGCTTAAGAGTCTATTAAGAAAATCATTATATAAATAGAATTGATAAATGGACTTATAACTTAAAGTAAATTTTAATTGCAAAATAATTAAGACAAGTTTTATCAAATTTCCTTTTACTTTATCATACTACCTTTTACTATATTTAAGAAATTTTTGTAAATCCTCTTTAAATAACTCGGATCGATTCACAAAGGAATCAATGCAAATTAAATTTTCATTTTTAATTACTAAATAACATTAATTGGAGTTTGAATGCAATAGGATAAGTAGTGATCGATATACCTTGCACGATTTTTTTGAAATTGAAGCTCAAAGATTAGTTGGAACAAGATATTAATTATAGCACCTCCAACATTTAGACAAAATACAATTAAGAGATAATTTATTGATGACTTTGCTTACTCCTAGATGTACATGGATTCTAACTATTTCATTTCTCCCATACACATGATAGAATATTAAAATGAATCACTTGAGAAAAAGATCTACAAGATTGCATATAAAAACTTGATAAGACTGATAATAATCATTCCTATGGAAAATTTATGAAACTATAATGAACATAATTCTTTATAATCTGATTGAGATAAACTTAGTATTTCTATTAAGAATTATTTATAAAGCTTTATAATCATCAAAGTCAGAACATTCACTAATTCGAATAATTATGGCTCATAAAACTAGCAATTAGTAAAATCAAAATTGTTGGATGAAATCGAGGAATGATTCTAGTTGTTACTTGATCAAAAATTTTTTTACTCAAAATAAAGTTTAACATAAATACTATATGAGACAATCATTAACGCATAATATTGGTCAATAAAATCAAATTATACAAATAAAATTGTGTTGCGAAGATACTATGATGTATGGGTTGGAGTAGATTCAATGGGGGATAATCTGATAATCTCTTAGAAAAAATCATATTAAATAGGGTTCAAATATATTAAACATAGGTTGTTAGGTATTCAAATTAAAATTTTGATTAACAAATATATTTGCATTTTAAATAAAAAGTGTCATTAGCAATATAGCAAGCATGCGCACTAACAGACTTGGAAAATAAAATGTTCCATCATGAAGGATTTGGGATTTGCACCATGCGATCTACTTTTATATGAGCCCGAATCAATTAAATTGGACAAAATTTTGTTAGGAATACATACAAAATAAATATTTTATAAAATTCAAGTTGACTCAAATCATAAATGTAGTCTAAAAAAAAAAAGTTGAATACAAGACTATAAAATATCAAAATCTTGTTTCTAATTGTTTATTAATATTTAAATAATTTTGACCTCAGATTGAAAAACGGACTTCGCCATTGCGTTCCTCACACCCAAATTAGCTTGGGGTGAAATTTTGCTGAATTTTGGAGATAGTCAAAATTTCTTGATTATTTTATATTTTCATAATTTGATAATTAAAATAATTAAGATGACTTCCGATTTAAATTTCGACTTTATTTTTGAGTCCGTTACCCTCAAATTTAGCTAACAAATAATTTTTCAAAAAAAAAAAATTTATTTGGAGGTATATTACAATATAAATTTAATAAATGGAAATTCTAAATTAAATAAAATAGCATATATATATATATATATATATATATATATATATATATACATATAATATATCCTTCATTATCTAAATCAACAAAACCCTAATCCCTCTACGCGACCGACGCTCGATACGCACACTACTCCTTCCCCATCCCGAGAGCCCCCGTCCCTATCTTCTACAAACGATCGACGACGCGTGGATAGCACCGTTGATCGCTCCAATAGGAAGGCTTGAATCCATGCCGACTCTACTCTTTATCAACAAGCATTTATCCTCTCGACAGAGGGATTCATCCAAAGGTAAGCCGAGCCTCTCCATTTGGCCGAACCCTCTCCATCTCATTAAGAGCCTCTTCTAGCCGCATATTAAGGATCAAGGTATTCCATCTAATTCTCCTATCAAGTGTTGTTTACATAAGATCGATTGTTGATTTGGACTTGGAGATGTCAAATGGGGAATTCGTTAGAATCAAAACGAACCTAAAATGGATATTATTAGACTCAAGCATATGCACTTTTGTATAATATTTAAGTCTCAGTAATCCCTAAATTTTATTCATATATGTGAGTTGTATGCTTTAATCTGTAACCCCTATTTCAATAATGCATGCAAAGTAAGATTTCATACTTATGCTAAACTTTATTTCTCTCATCTATAATCATAATTATATTTTATATGCTTATATACATATATAGCTTAAGATAAAGGAAAGTGCAGATTTTATTGAACATCTGTAAATTTAATAGTATTACATGTAGAGAAATGCTAGTTACAAGTCAAAACACACTAACAGAATATGTATATGAGATTATAGCGCTAAGATGGGCATCATGATTCATAAAAATACAGCATGCCATTTAATTTTAGCTAAAATTATTTTAGTATTACAAATTGCAGTAATGGACATATTGGCCATAATGAATTTTCTTTAAGTATGAATCGTATCTTGATCTCATTATTAAGTTGATTATTTCAATGCCTGCTTATGAAGTTATTTTATAAATTCTGGAGTGTCTTGTTGCTTTCCAACCCAATTCTTGCAAACAAAACAACCCCAAGTTAATGTTAAAGATAGCATTTAGCTATCATATACTGCACGAAAAGAATTTAATGATATCATATGTAAGAATGAATTATTATATTCGATGACCAAGAAATATATAATCATTCCCTCTTCTATATTAATCATATGTGCAGCAGTTCAAGCAAACAATTAAACTCAATTTTTGAGTTTTGAACAACATTTGAATGATAGTTTATTCTGTAACATCAATAGCTTCAACCACAATGGTTTATTAGTTTGTTCTTAGTCATCATGACCTTTTAGTCATTATAAAGTACTTCTTATGTTACCTCCATGGAAACACACGCTACCAATTTTCTGCTTTGAGTATTAAATGGCATTGCATATATATATATATATATATATATATATATATATATATATATATATATATATATATATATATATGTATGTATATATATATTTTTATATTTATAAAGACATTTGAAGAAAATAATTACAAGCTTGATTAGCTATTATATTATACTTGCTCTCATAATTTGATCTTAAGTTTCATGAATCCTTTTCTATAAGTTTTTATGAAGTACTGGATGAGTGATGCTTGAATTTATTCTTAATTACTAGAAACACTCTAATAGCACAAAAACTTAAATATTAAAGATAGGAGAATTTCATCATTCATCACCAATATGATATAGGGTGACATCCTTGTGACCATCAATACTTCACTATCCACAAGCATATGTCCTTTCTGAATTTTTACACATCACGTCCATTGATGATAACCTCTAGAGCATCCAGTAATCTATTCAACTTCATTAACAAGCTAGCTTAATCTTTAGGTTTTTACATGCAATTGTATGATGATAAGTTAATCATGCTATTATTAAAGTTCTATTTGGTGTTAAAAATATCTATTCTTGTGCTGGCTTATATATATATATATATATATATATATATATATATATATATATATATATAATTTGCCAGAGATTGTTTAATGAATTGTTTTCATTTGATCATAATTCAACCAGAATTTGAAAAAGCTTCAACTCAGAATATATTTAGCATTTTTTTCAATTATTAATTTGACATTTAGATGACATTGAGTCCATCATTTGGAGCATCGAAAGGTTTAAGTGCTTATTCTTTATATAACAATTGCTGGGTTGTTCCAAGTTTATTATGAATATGTCTATACCTTAGTATCATTTTAGTATTTATGTTCGCAAGCCAATATGATGTTCATATAACTTCATTAATTTTACAATTATTCTACGTTACAATGTCCAACTTGTTTGGATCTCATTAATTATGTTACTTTCTATCTCAGTATTTTATTTCACCATTCACATTGGAATTTTTAGTTTAGTAAATTTTATACAGCAAGATTACAATTGGTTTTGTGCAAAAACATACATAAAAATACATTAGTAATAATACACATGTGTAATGCAAGAGCGGATGATAAGATAATTCAAAATTTTAATAAGGATGGTGACTATACTAGGTAATGGATAAACTTATTCCAGTATTATTGCTTGCATTGATCGATTTAAGATGGAGATTTTACAGCATTATTGCTTTACTCCAATATGAATGATGTAACTCAATTTACAAATCAAAGTGGATGATCCATATATTATTCATTAAAGGTTACTTTAAGAATGTTGATATAGATGAGAAATAATTCTGAATATTTAAGGTATCATTTTTGTTAAATTGAAAAACCATTATTCTTTACTACACTTATATTATTACATTTAAATCTCTAGGATAATGATTATGTTACAAAATATATTGTTTGGATAGTAAGAGAATAATTATTGCCATTTATATCCAAATGTTATCATTCAAGAATCAAATGTTGCCATGTATTTTAGGAGATCCAAATATTGTTATACAAAATGCTGCCATTTATTTTATACAAAGGCTGCCATATATATTGAAATCAAATACTATCAAATGCTGCCACGTATTTATATTGAAACCGAATGATGTCATGCAAATGCTGCCATGTATTTATATTAAAATCAAATACTGTCAAATGCTGCCATGTGTTTATAGAAATTAAAATATGTCATTTGCCTTATACAAATGATGCTCTTATAAATTGCTAATTTTATTTCTGCATAGATGTTTTATATAGGATGTATAAACTGCTTAGTTTAATTATATATATTTGAAATTATTTTAGAACTGGAAATAAACTATATTTTAGAATTGGAAATGAGCAATCCTATAAAAAGGATTGAACTCTACTTTAGAACTGGAAATAGTCAATGAATTGACTTATATTTTGATTGTGTAAAAATTGTTTATTTGATCAAAAATAAAGGAAACTCTGCTGAAATTTTTAAGAATTTTAGGACTTAGAAAATTTATAGGAAATATAGATATTTTCACATGTTTTGAAAGTATTAGTCATAAAAATAATCAAATTCGATAAATTCAAATATCAATATCATAAAAACTTATTATTACAAATCATGTTAAAATCATAAAGCATTAAATTAATAACTTAAACTATTTTTGGAAGATCAAAGAAATTAAATTGAATTTATATTTTATCAAAACAGTCAGGTACGCAAATTTACTTATAAGTTTCATTTCAGTATTCTTATTTTGAGCCATTTTCCATTTGAGTATTATTTACACTGCTTACCACATTTTTAATCTATAAAAGAATGATATCAAATAGCATGTAACAAAAAGAATGAAACATGGTATATATATTTTTTGTGGTGTTTATCTTTGGAGGGTGGAACGCAACACTGAGAATCTGTACAGATTGAGCCTGCTGGCATCCCCTGGGAGTAGTTATATGGAGGGATTTAGCCTCTTATAGGAAGTAGGCAAATCCAAAGGAAAGACACACCATCAGTTCCTATTTAGAGTAAGCTACCGACGGGTGGCGAGATAAGCTTCCTATAGGTTATGCCTATGGGTTTACCCATTTGGGCTCAGGAGTCTACAAACTTGACTTATTGTTACAAATGCTTTTGATAAAATTTACAAATTTCATGCTTTTCATATATGTTGAATTTCAAAACTAATATGCAGGGCAGTATTCAAAATTGAGAAAATTACTTTCTTTTCATATATGCAGATATTTCTTTCAGTTCTATATTTGATTTATACCTATTATAGGATGCTAGAATTATTCTTATAAGAACGATTTACGTACTCATACCTGACTGGTAACTGAATTTTTTTCAGGTTTTGAAAATTTAAAAGCTTTGAAGATCTACCAAGTAAAAGAAAAAAAAAAGAAATAGAGATGTGAGGAAGTAAAGATGTTAAATTTATTTTGTAAATATTAAAAATTATTGTAAATTTCATATGTGTATGGCTCTGGATGTAAATGTGGATATTCATGTATTTTATTTTCCTTATAAATGAATATTTCCAATTGTATGAATCATTCTTTAGAGACTCTCGAACTTTGATTCCCGATCACCACAGAGACCCAACTAGTGACTCAATTTAAAATTTATTCAATTTGGAGTTGAATTGAAATTCAAGCTAGTTGATAGTTAAATACTAGCTAAAGGAATGAACATAAAAATATGTTAATACAAATTCATGGATACATATCTCTTACAAGAAGCCATCATGATTAAGTTATATGATAAAAATCAAATGTGAAATCTATTGCCAACCCACTTATTTGATAGAACTCTATATTTATCATCTCAAAATCTGCCCAACATAATGAGTAAACTTGAAGATATAAGGTGTTAGTGTAACAACCTAAGTGTTGTTACCCATCAATTTGTGATTTAATTAACTCTAATCTTTTTTTATTAGTCTTATAATAGTATTAGGAGTCTCCAATTCAATTTTTGTATGATTTAGAGATCGTTTGACAATTTCTAATATTTTCTAGTTTTCTGATAATTATGAGAATGCCTAATTTATTTATATCTCAAAATCGAAAATGGAGTTCACCATTGGACTCACCACACCAAAATTAGCTAGGTGTGGTATTTTGGAAGTGTTTGGAAGTCGTTAAATTTTCCCCGAATATTTTTATAATATTTAAATACCCAGAAAATTAAGATAATTAAATTGACCTCCGATCAAAAATCCAATTTCATTTTTGAGTTCACCACACCTCAATTAGGTAAGGGTGAATTTTTGGGATTTTTGGAGTGTGTTTGGTTATTTAATTTTGATTAATTAAAATGTGTATAATTAATTATTTAATAAAGTATTTAAATTAATTAATATAAATAATAAATAAAATTATTTATTTCAGCTGTTTATGTTTTTCCATGCGGATCCCGTGCATGAAGCCATCGCACGAGATGGTGGTTTGGCCAAATTGTGGCCATCGCGCTTTTTCTTAATCTGATCTGACGGTCTGATTCCAATCATACCCTAAGTATCAGATCTGGCTGTTCGATCGGCCGATCGAACGAATGGCTAGATCTTGCTCCCGATATGTCTTCCTGATTTCACCTCAGGCATGATCGCAACTCGCCAGGTAAGGACCGTCCGGCCTTCCAACTAACTCTCCAAGCCTTATACCTCCATTCCAGTCTACCCTATCCTTTTTGCTATCTCTTCTAAAGCACCTGCGAGAGCTCTAAGCTGCAGGAGGACTTCCAGGAAGAGCACCGTGAGCTGTGAAGGAACCCTAAAAGATTTGGCCAACACACCCATCCAGGTACTGACCTATGATTCTCTTCATGAAGCCTTCTTTATGTAGTTTGATTTTGCATCGATTAGGTTAGATCAATTAAATTACTGACTTGCTAAATCAATCCTTCCAGTTAAATTTTTCTTTGAGGTTTCTTAATTAAAAATTAGGTCAACTTTGGGATATCTTAAATACTCCCATTCTAGTCCCGATTTTTGCTTAGAATGATTGCCTATGATGAGACTATCTATTCGGCATTTGATTTTCATTCTAAGACCTTCTGGATAGGGAGTATTTGCAAACCCTAATTCCTATGGGTCGGCGAAGCCTAAATGGGGACGAAGCGGTTTGAACTGCCCTTTCTGTCGGTCTAGGTTTTTATCCTGGACCGGACCGGTTTAACCCGAGCCGTCCACGCCGTCTTCCTAGATTCGAGGAAGACGCGTGTCGTTCCCGTAGGCCGCCGCGTATGCAGGTACGTTTTCAGCGCAAATTCTTTACTTAATTTCAATGCCAATTAATTTAGTGTTGTCATTAATTCTGTGATGTAATGATTTAATGATTTATAATTAAATTTTTAATGATTAATTAATGAAATTTCATTTAAGTATAACTTCTAAAATAATAATCCAAATAATACAATATTATATATCATTTTGATCACAAAAATGAGTAGATCAATAATATGTAATTTAATTTCAGTTTTGATAAATATTTTGATGAGTCAATAACTAGGATTAATTAATTAATTACAAATTAATAATTATCATTTCATGTGACCTAATTTGATCATTTAAGATTCAAATTAAATGATCAAACAGTACATTTCATTCACAAAAATGTGAGGAACAATAATATGAAATAAAATTCAACATTTGAATCCTAATTTTCTTAATCACTTTTAACATAATTAGGAGTCATTAAAACCCTAATTTTTCCAATGTTGTCCAAATTTGACCTAATTAGTGTCATTATTCTCCTTATGATATAAGGATTTCATTTATGTATAAATCATTTCCATTGGACAATAATTTAGGATTTTATGTTTTTGACTCTTACTTAATGTTATTGTGATTATTTTATATTTCTAGATAGTTTGTTTTAGGCTTTATAAAACTCTAGGATAGCTAACATGTCACATTTATTATCTCCATTACCAATTAGATTATATTATTATAAGCTTAGTTCTCAATTTACTATTAATGTGAATTAATTGCCAAGTGCTTAATTCACCTTTCAACCCTAAAGTAGAAACCTTAGGATTGATTTGCAATTGATCTATAGTTGATCCCTAGATCTATTAGTCACAACCATTAAGAGTAGATAGTCTTAATGCCTTAGTATTAGTAGATTTGTGAATCAACTAGATCTAGCTTTAATGATTAGATTAGAGCTTAATTTATTTATCCAAATCCCTAAAGCTTCTTCTTGATTATTTTAAGATGTAGCAATAAGAATCCCTAACTTAATTAGATTAGTTTAGGAATCCTATTGAATTCATTAAGCATCAATTAATAGTATACTTAGAACTTGTAGTTCTTAAGTCCTATTAATTACTTACCCTAAACCTTTCAATTACTTATAACTTAGCTAGACTAAAACTTGATTTCTATCCTTCAAGTGATACCCTAGCTAATGAACTCTAGTGGATCATAATGAACTTTTTTTTATTTGTCTTAGTTTTAATTTCTTAAGTTAGATATTTTCCTATCTTGATCTCTTCCTACTAGACTCCTAAGCTTTGATTTAATTATTATAATTAGATTTTATAGTTTATGATGAGATTAAGAGCTAGTTTCTAATAGTAACAATTATATTTATAAATTATTTTATCACATATTAATTGAATTGAATCTACTATTTTCAAAATCCCAACTACTATTATATTACAATTAACTTAAGATCAATATATCAAAGTTAATTGAGAGTTTAATTAGCTCCAATCATTAAGTAGATCATTAAAATTAGATAAATTTGGATATCACTTAGTTGTAATTATTGATTTTTCTTGAATGCTTGCTTAACTTTGAGCCTTTTTCATTTGAATCATTCATATAAGACATTGTGCATGAATAAAACTTTTACATTAAAATATTAGGGTCTATATGGTGGATCAGTCTAGGGTAGACTGAAAATGGTGTAATAAGGAGATCTCACATTCTTAGAGGGTGAATGTGAGTGTTTTAGGTAGAACCCATTTTCCTTAGTTGTTAAACAGACGTGTTTAACTTCTCATTTCATTCTGAATATGCCTACATAATGAGTACAGATTAAATGAAATTCAATTACTAAACACGTGAGATCTTCAATCTTATAGATTGTTAAGACTCCCCATAGCTTTTAGCTATGTTACTTTCCATAGTTCTAGACTATGTGAATCTTAGGCTAATAGTCTAAGATTTTCCTTCAATTTCCTTACTATGCATTTTCTATGATTTAGAACTGTACTTTACTTATTTACACTTTATTTAGATTACAGTGAATGTTGTAAAATTTAATTTAAATGCTTCACTGTTGATTTTTCTTACTTAGCATAAGTTCATTTGAACATATACATGCTTTACTTCATTTACTTTTATATGCACATTAGTTTATTTCTAACCAATTTAGGATACTTTTACCCTTGCATTTTTTGTAGGCTAGGATGTATACTTAAGTGAGTATTCTAACTCACTTATTTTTCCTACTTACTCTCCCTTACTTGTATGCTTACCATATTGCACCTATGCTCGTGCTTACTTTGCAACTAGAAATATGATATCTAATTATAACAATAACATGTTTAGCCAATCTTAAATTGTACTTAAACTATTTAGTCTAACTAGATTTTATATTTCTTGGCTTTGCCCTATCACATTTATATGCCAAAATGTGATAGATCAGGTGCACTTGGAGGCTAGTGGAGCTCGACCAAGCGCTAAAAATTTAAAACTACTTCCGCCTATCATATATTATAAATTTATAGCTTATTACAATTTGCAAAGTGAGCTATTAGATTTCTTCCTTTTATTTTCAGTTTACTATTAGTTTGTAATAATGTCATTTACTTTAATTTTACTACACTTGTTGGAGCTTAGAATATATAAAATGCTTATGATGAATGAATGGATGAATGGTTATGAATGTATAAAAGTTTTATATTTACTTAGAATGTTAAATTGGACTTAGTTATATACTCATTTGTTTATAGGATTGGAATTTAGTTTCTTATCTAAGTAATAATCCTTTCATGTATATATGTGAGTATTGAATGTTGTGATAAAGCAAACCTTAGTGTAGACAATTGTTACACATGTGATCTTCTCCTTTGAAATGGATTGAACTCTATTTTAGAATTATAAATGAGCAATCCTATGAAATGGATTGAACTCTATTATAAAATTAAAAATGAGCAATCATATAAAAAGGATTGAACTCTATATTAGAATTGGAGTTAAAATAGATTGAAAGCATGTTAGTTTAGGTTGTCTTTTCTTTCAAAATATAACTTCCATTGGAATGGAAGTCTTGCATGTCTACCTTGTAAGTGTCTCCTTAACCATTTACAAAGAAGACTCTGCTGAAATTTTTAAGAAAATTTAAACTTATAATAATTTGGTAAAAGTGTAGACATTTAATTCACATATCAATTACTCACTAAATATTTAGAAATTCATGTTTAAGATTGTAAGTATTTATTTCAATTGTTACAAATTCATGTCTTCTTACTTATATCACATGCTTAGTCATATTTCATTCTTATCTTTTAAATCCATATATTGCAATCTTACTTATAAATTACTAAATACTATTTATAATTTTCCTTCCATCTTAACTTAAGACCCTCTTCTAAATCTTTGGCCAAACACAATATCTAATGATTTGGATTAGCTTTCTTCTAATATAGTATTAGGTATTGTGGTGACGTATTAATATTGAGTTAAGTGATTCTCAATATTGGGGTCGTCACAGTTAGTACCTTGCCGGCGGCAAATGAAGGAGTAGGACTGAGAAGCCAACTACTACTAGGGACGAGACGGCAGAGATCGACGAGTTCATTTGACAAACGGTGAGGAATATTTGAGAACTCAGCGGTGACAAGGAAGTTTGTCCTCAGCCATGAAAGGAGAGAAGGGTTGCTCGGCCAATGAATAGAGAACATGCGAGCCCACCAAGGATCGGCGAGCCCTTGAGAAGCGAGTGCCTTGCATGCGACAGTCGTAGGAGAGGAAGAGCCGAATGGCTCAGCTTGCAATTTTTAGGGCTGGTCGGCTGGAAATAGGAGGAAAGTAATCATTAGATTATGGCTAATTTAAAGAGTTAAATAAAACCAATCAAATGGCTGAAATTTAAATCTAACGGCTGAAATTTCCCGAGCTATGATTTGTAGCCATTCAAACTCCAAAAATTACAAACTGAGTACCAAAATGAGCATCGCGATGAGATGAACGCATGTGTCTAAAAATTATTTAATTTCGATGAGTATTTTATTTTATATTAATTTTTAAGTGAAATTTTTTGAAAATTAATAACGATAAATTGGGAGCTTGAAAATTAGCAAAACTTAAAATATTGCATTCTTAATTGATGCATAACTTAAATATACAAAAAATTTTAAATTTTAATGTATATTTTTCATATTATTAGCTTTTGAAGTTTAAAAATCACAATTTATTTAGGACAATCCGGGATCCCATACGTGCTCAAACTTTCGCAGTAGGATCCCCTCAATAGGTGTTATAAGATGATATTTTTATTCAATTTTTATTTGACTTAAATTGGGATCCTAATTTCGATGTAAGTTTAGTAGCACTCGAAATAATATAAGAAAATATCCGGGAAATTCAACGACTTCCAAAAATTCATAGAACAATACTCCTAGTTAATTTGGAGCTATTGAGTCCAATGGCAGATTTTGTTTTCGATTATGAGGTCTAAATAATTTAGGCATTCTCGGCATTATCAGAAAACTAGGAAAAGCTGGAAATTGACAAATGATCTCCAATTCGCACAAAAATTGAAATGGAAGCTTCTAATACTATTATAAGACTAATAGAAAAATATTAGAGTCAATTAGGTCATTAATTGATGGGTAACAATATTAGGGTTGTTACACCTAAAGCTGCTGCAGAAAGATTTTGTTAAAAAGGTGCTAAAAAGATTCAACATGAGTGAGGTGAAGCTAGTGAGCACTCCCCTAGCAAGTCACTTTAGCTTATCTAAGAATCAAATGTCAAAGTCTGAAGAAGAGAAGGAACACATGCTGAAGATTCCTTATACTTCGATAGTTGGGAACTTGATGTACGTGATGATCTGCATAAGATTGGATATTGTCCATGAAGTGGGAGTGGTTAGTTGTAGCGCCCCGCCCCGTCGCCACACGCAAATGAATTGAGTAAAATCATATCGGCGGCGGAGCGGTGCGCCACTCGGGGAGGAATATCCTGTCTCCCTGAATAGCTGAAAACTAAGCCCGTCTGAAGGGCTACTGACTCAACCTCAAGGAGGGTTGAGAACTAATACTTAAGATAGGAGTAGTGTCCTTATCCTAAGTATTAGGTAAATACATACATTGGATTTAGAATATAATAGGAATCCAATATATGTATAAGACATCAGTATTTCTAGTATACTGATCACATCATAATACTAAGTATAAGTAGTATATAATAGAGTGCAGAAGCTTAAAGCAAACATCCAGAAAACATTTATCATAGAAGTTGTATAAAAACATTCACCTCAAAAAAGAAAAGAAAATACATCCAGAATTATTACAAATAATTTACTGAAATAATGATATAAAACTAGGTACTGAATTAAAAATACTAAATAGAAAGTAAAACTAGAGGAGAGTCCACTATTGCTCAACTGGCTCCTCCTGAATCCCCGGGGTGTCCTCCTGACCTGGCTCAATATACTGCTCAGGATCTAGCAAATTGTCGGATCCCAAAAGTACCCCATGTTAAATAATAAGTCTAATACATCAAAACTAATATAATAGTTCTAATTAATTAACATTTACATAATGCAAGTAAATCTGCAGAAAAACTGTAAAGGTAATTGAAAGCATAAAACTGTATAAAACTGTATAAAACTGTAGCAAAGTAAAGTAAAACTGAACTGTAAACTGGATAATGTAAGTGAATCAAAACAGTACTGCATCTAAAACTAAGTAATCATGTGTAAACTATGCTGTATGTCACTGAAACTGTGCATCTAAATATGCCATAATACTATATCCCACTGATATGTAACCAAAATATCACTGAACTGTTATGAGTCGTACGGTCCAATGTATACATACACCCAGTTGGGAACTACGATGCCGATGCATCCTAAAATTCCTCAGTCAATGTATGCAATATTCTGTAACCTATAGATCATCAATAATACTCATATGTCCTCACCGATACTCAACATCATGCCTATGCTCATGCTCATGCTTCTAAGCTATATGTGATAAATCAAAAAGAATCCAGAAAATGCTTTGAAATCCGATAATATATTCTAGGTCTCCATTGTGCAGAATCCTGTTAAAAGGATTCTGACTCTTAAGTTCTAGCTCGATAATTGGTTAAAGTTGAGAATTTACTTAAAGATCATTATATGGGATGATTGTGTACACATATTTAGCATGGTCGCAAGAAATGTGGTCCTTAACACTTAGTTTGATTAAGCCACCATAACGAAGCAATCTTCGATAAGAGGCATCACCCGATGGCGATTTATATCTCAAGCTAAGTCATTAAGATGCCCAACCCACAATCACACTTAGTATTCTTAGGAAGGAGACTCGAATTACTTAGTTTGTTTAAGCCACACCTATTGAAGCAAATCTTCGCTAGGAGGCATCATCTGATGGCGATTTGTATTTTAATCAAACTAAGGAATGAATCACTATTTATAATACTCTTAGGATCAATTGATTTACTCTGAGCGAGGTTATATCCGCCTAAGCCCGCAGGATAGTACAAAGATAAATCTCACTTAGAGTGACTCAACCATTCCTGGATACTATTAAAATAATTTAGTAGTATGGGTATACCATACTACACCGATCAATAACTTGGGTTCAGACAACTCTATTTAATCATAATAATTTATCAAATCTATTATTCCTTACTCTAAATGGGTGAGTTCTACATAAGGCTCCAAGGATGTGATCAAAGGATCACTCAATATATACTGCTACCACAAGGAATGAGTCCCAATTTAGGTACTTTAGGTGATCCCTATCAAAAGGTATCAAGTTCAATTTCTAAAGTTGTGAATGATCATCTAAGATTCCTACCTCAATAAGTTACAAATGTCCTTCCTACATCAATATATCAATAATTAAAGTCGTTAAACATTTCAAGATGATCCTAAAGTAAGACCCTTAGATCTCACACTTCTACTTCATAAGTTAACATTCAAGTGGTCAGATCAAATGATTGGAATTTATTTGATCTTTTTCTATTCTACAGTTATGGGATAACATCAAGGATCTTATTAGAGTTAAATCATTGCATAAATCATTAAAGTTTTATTTCCATCTTATGCTAATTATCTTATATAAGAGAAAATTAAAGATCTAAAGTTAGGATTTAGATAGTTCAATCACACATATTCAATATATCCTTAGCACTTCTAATTTGATGATTTAAGATCAATATTAAATCATATGCATTATTGGAACAATGTCAATTAAATTATCTTATAATCAAATTAAGTGATTAAGATTTAGATCTTAATCAAGACAAGTTAGGGTTTAACCTCTAACCCTTCTATCATTAAGATCAATGTTAATTAAAAATGACAAATCAATATATTATTAGTATATTATTGATGTCACACTTAAGATTTGGATTAAGTATTATAGACTTAATCAAGTTATCATGATTCTTTATTCAATTGTAGTTTAATGTCAATTCATATATATCAAGATGTCCAATTGAATGTTAAGGTTTTCTAACATACTTCCTAATATTATAAAGGCATATAAATGGAAAGATAACATAAAATAAAAAGGTGATTAATGCTAATCAAATCCTAAAATAAACAAAGAGATTATCACTTAATCACAATTCTAAAAGATCTAAGTTTCATGCCATTTAGGTTATTAAGTTTTACCTATTTGATACATACTCTTAAGGATTCTATTACTTAGCATTTGACATGACATACATTTAAAGTACATAGTAGATTGTTAAGTACATTAAGAATGGCAAAGTTTCAAATTTAATTTCACTAGGATCCTAGGGACCTTAAAATACAAAAACAGAGAAGTTTTGGCTATTTCAGCCAAAATTGGGCAGTTTTACAAAATCTGGGCAATTTTCTGAAATTCTGGGAAGTTTTTTGCAAATTCGGGCGCTGCAGCGCGCTAGAGCGCTTTCCGGGTGGTAGCACCTTTTGCACAGTAGCGCTTTTCCCATGGGGTGCGCTGCGGCCCACTGCAGCGGTTTAATTTGCAAAAATCACTGTTTAATTAACTCATTTTCATATTTCCATAAGTTTTCCCAAATATTTCCGTTGTTGCCCGCTGCAGCGCGCTGCAACGGTCTATTTTGCGCGTTTACTATTCAATTACTCTATTATATGTTTTTATAAGTTTCTGCCAAAATACCACTGCAGCGGCCTAGCTCTGAAACTTCGAGCGCTGCAGCGCCAAACGGCATTTTCGCCTGGACGAAACCTGAAAGCCATATTTTCGAGCTCAATTACTCTTAATCTAGAGAGTTCCATGAACTGTGCCATATATCAATGGAAATATATTTCTGATACCTTCCCATCAACACCAAAATCGGCACCAACGGAGCATCCTAACTATACAAAAAATATGGAAGAATGACAGGGTGTGCAGAGTAAACGAAAAATAGAGCAGTTTTCCTTCAACAATTAGATGCTTTTAAGAGCCTTAATGGCTTCCATACATGCTTATGAACTTATAAAGTTACATGCAAATATTGTAACAATATAAGGAAGACAAGGAGATGAGCAAATGGGTACCTTTATGATCTTGGAAGGAGAGGAAGAGGAGGACTTTGATTCCTTCAAGACCTTGGGGGAGGAGTCATCTTCTTCAGTTCAAGGACTTAGCAATGGGGGGAAATGGAGGTGAGAAAGTTTCAGTAAGCATGAGAAGGAGTTGAGCTCCTCCTCAATAAAGGAGAAGGGGGAGGATGGTGTAGGGGCTAGGCCATCATGAGCCTAGAGGAGAGGGAAGAGTAGGGAGCCATCATGAAGGAGCCTAAGGTGGCATGGGGGGCATGGGACACTGGCTATGGGAGGGAGGTTCACAAGAAAACAATAAAATTTAGGGGAAATTGTAATTTAGGAATCGAATAATTACTTATTTATTTCCCTTAAAAATTTAGATTTTTGAAGTGTGCTCCGAAAATTCCCAAAAATTCACTCCTAGCTAATTTGGGGATGAGGAATTCAACGGATAAGTAGGAATTTGATTCCGATGATTATTTAATTATCCTATTTTTCGATGCATTTAATTATATTAAAAAATTCACTAAAAATCTGACAACTTCCAAATGCGTCCAAAACATCACCCCTAGCTAATTTGGGGGTGATGATCGCAACGGCGAAGTCGGATTTCGATTTCGATGCCTAAATAAATACCTCAATTTTCAAATTAATTAATTATTAAAATAATACAAAATATTGGATTTAGCTCTGAATCATGCCAAATATTTAGGGATTGATTCTAATAGCTAGATGAACTTAAGGGAATACAAATTAAGATACGATCAAGCTGAGATTAAGCTGGGTAACAGGTTGTTACAGACTCCCCCACTTAAAAAATAATGTTTTCCTCGACATCATCACTAAGAAGGGAAAAGGAAATGCATATGATTAAGAAGTGAAATTTAGAATTTGAAAGGTACCTGAATTATCAAAGAGACTTGGATATTTTTGTTGCATATCGGCCTCTTTTTCCCAAGTAGATTCTTCAATAGAGTGATTATTCCACTGAACCTTTACCATGGGAATGAAACGATTCCTTAGCTGCCTTTGATCATGAGCTAAGATTCTGATAGGCTCTTCCATATAAGAAAGACCCGGCTGAAGAGATACCGCTGGAAGTTGGATTAGGTGAGAAGGATTATGGAGACACCTCCGCAGAGAGGAGATATGGAACATATTATGAACTGCAAAGAAATCTTCATGAAGTTTTAATCTATACGCTGCAGAACCAATCTTCTCCATTACTTCAAATGGTCATACGTAGCGAGGACTGAGCTTCCCGGCTACACCAAAACAAAATACACCTTTCATTAGGCTAACTTTGAGATACACAAAATCTCCAATATTGAACTCTAGAGAATGATGATGGACATTGTGATATTTACTCTGGCGATCTTGAGCTGCTTTAATTTTCTGCTGGATCAATTGCACTTTCTTATTTGTTTCTTCAACTAAATATGAGCCATACAATTAAACACTACCTGTTTCAGACTATGCTAAGGGTGTACTACAATTTTTGCCGTACAAGGCTTCATACGGAGCCAAGCCGATACTTGATTGGAAACTGTTGTTATACGCAAATTCAACTAAGGGAATATGATCTTCCCAAAAACCTCCAAAATCCAAGATACATAGATGAAGAAGGTCTTTAAGAGTTTAATTGACTCACTCAGTTTGTCCATCTGTTTGAGGATGAAAAGCAGTGCTCATGGCTAGGGTGGTTCCTAAGTCTTGATGCACAGCTTGCCAGAATTTAGAAGTGAATCGACTATCACGATCAGATACAATATACCTCGAAATCCCATGAAGTCTAACGATTTCCTTGATATACAGATTCGCCAATTTCTCTACCGAATCAGTTTGACGTATTGCAATGAAATGTGCCGATATGGTCACTCGATCGATAATGACCCAAATTGAATCAGCACCAGATCTTTATTTAGGTAAACCCATTATGAAGTCCATGGATATATTAAACCACTTTCATTCAGGAATTGCTAGAGGATTGGGAAGTCCTCCAGGCTTCTGATGTTCAACCTTGACTAGATTACAGGTATGACACTTTGATACAAACTCAGTCATACTTTTCTTCATTCCAAGCCACCAGAATGACTTCTTCATATCTTGATACATCTTAGTGCTACCAGGGTGTACTTGGTAACCAGAATTGTGGCCTTCTACTAAAATTTCTTGATGCATGGATTTGGGAATCCATAAGCGATCTTCTTGATATATTATATTTCCTCGCATTTGCAGGTCGAATCGATGACCACTTTCAATCTCCCTTTTAAACTTCAGATAGTCCTCATCTTTTATTTGGGAGGTGGAGACAACATGGTGAAACATTGGTTCTACAGTACTCATAGATATTAATTCGCTTAACATAACACTACAAACTGGCCTAATATCAAGCCTTCTGAATTCTTCCTCTAAAGGGCTTGAAGCTATTAAGGAGGAGAGTGTAGCATGACGACTGAGCGCATCAACTACCACATTCGCTTTCCCCGGATGATACTGGATTGATAAATCATAATCACTTATTAACTCGAGCCATCTTCACTGATGACAGTTGAGTTCACGCTGAGTGAAAATATACTTTAAGCTCTGATGATCGGTGAATATGGAACATTGGACGCCATAAAGATAATGACACCAAATTTTCAAGGCAAAGATTACGACAGCTAATTCGAGATCATGAACCAGATAATTCTTTTCATGCGGTTTTAACTGGCTTGACGCATAGGCAATAACCTCTCCTTCCTGCATTAGCACACAACCCAAGCCTATCCCTGAAGCATCGGTATAGACTTGGTAGTTCAAACCTTCTTTAGGTAAGGCAAGAACTGGGGCAGAAGAAAGAGCATCTTTTAATGATTGAAAGGCCTTCTCACATTCTGGACTCCAGATGAATGGCACTGCCTTCTGAGTCAACTTTGTGAGAGGAGATGCTATCTATGAAAAACACTTGACAAATTTTCTATAGTACCCTGCCAGACCCAAAAAGCTTGTGATATCAGCCACAAACTTTGGTTGTGACCAATCCTGAATGGCGCTTACTTTGTTTTGATCTACTTTAATTCCTTGAGCATCTATGACTTGGCCCAGAAAAGCGACTGAGTCAAGCCAAAGCTCGCACTTGGAATATTTTGCATAAAGCTCATAGTTTCGGAGTTCATGTAGAACTAATCTTAAGTGCTTCTCATGATCAGCTCTATTCTTTGATTAAATCAGGATATCATCAATGAAAACAATGACGAATTTATCTAAGTATGCTTTTAATACTCGATGCATTAGGTCCATAAAGATGGACGGCGCATTAGTTAATCCAAATGACATTACCAAAAACTCATAATGCCCATAGCGGGTTCTGAATGCTATATTTTCTATATCTGCATCTTTAACTCTTAGCTGATGGTAACCAGATCATAGATCGATCTTGGAAAATACCTTAGCTCCAGCTAATTGATCAAATAGATCATCGATTCATGGCAATGGGTATTTGTTCTTGATAGTTACTTTGTTCAATTCTCTATAATCGATGCACATTCTCATCGATCTATCTTTCTTCTTAACGAATAAAACTGGCGCTCCCCAAGGAGATGAACTCGGTCGAATAAGACCTTTTTCTAACAGCTCTTCCAGTTGTTTGTTCAACTCTTGCAACTCTTTAGGTGCCATACGATACAAAACTTTTGATAATGGTTGGGTTCCCAGAATTAATTCTATAGCAAATTCTACTTCTCTAACAGGAGGAAGACCGGGTAGGCCTTCAGGAAAAACATCAGGAAATTCACAAACTATTCAGTTCTCAGAAATAGGCACGACTTCTTTCTTTCCTCCTAACATTGTTACGAGATTTGCATCGCACCCCTTTCTGACTAGCTTTTCTACTTTCATGGCATTGATCAACAATGCTTGGGTGCTAAATATTCCAATGAAGGTTTTTGATTGGCTTCCACTACCCAAAGTGATTTACTTCTTTTGGAAATTTATGGAAGCACCTTGTTCACTTAACAAATTCATGCCTAGGATTATATCGAAGTTTGCAATTGACAATATAATTAATTTAGCTCCATATTTTTGTTCACCGATAGGAATATTTATGTTACAGAACTGCTGAGATTGCATACGGGCTCCGAAAGGTAACCCGATGCTCAACGAGTTTGCTAATCGATATGTTGGTAGTTTGAGGGTCCTCACCCAGCTTTCCGATACGAAAGGAATGACTCGCTCCAGTATCGAAAAGGATATTACAAAGTTTATCATTTATTGATAAGGTGCCTATGATTACTGAGTTGAGATTTTGCTCTTTTCCTTTTGTGATATTGGAATTGATGTTATATTTGTTTTTGCTTTTGCACTTTGATCTTTCTTATATGTTCATAAATGAGTTATAATTACATGTGACATTCTGCAATTAAGGCGGGTTAGGCTGAAACCTAACTCGTCTGTAATTGAGAATTTGTCACACGATGACCGCTTATCATGAACATGTTAATATTAGTATTAACATGACCACGACAGGACGAGGCCCCGCAGCTATCCAAGAAATGTTATTATTGCTGCAAATCCTAAGGAAATGATATAAATTTTCTTTATTACTTCTAAGATTACTACCATGAACAAAAGTAAAAAAACTTGAATAGCAGAAGTTCTTACCCTTAAGTGAATGCATTGATTACATTCACTTACAGTTTTAACATCATGTGCCTCTTTTCAAGAAACCCAAATCCTATTAGAAACAATAGAAAAAATATCTTTAAACTTACCATTCTTGCAAATATCTTGACTAGCTTTAGAGTTAATTTTTGGTTCAATGATAGTAACCAAAACAATTTTATTTTCAAAAGTCAAATGCTTAATTTTTTTTTCTTACAAGTGGCCTCTATTATTCTTGTAAAGTAATTTAATCATTTAATCTTTGATAGGCCCCATTGGGACCTTAAATTTAGATAAAGAATTCTTTTATTTCTAAGATTTCATTGTATCTATCTACTATTATTTTATTTTTTATTTTATCTATCTGTAACAACCCAAGGTTATTACCTAGCGTGAATTTAGCTTAATCATATCGTAATTACCATTCCATTAAGATCATCGAGTCATTAGATCCAAACCCTGAAGGTTTGGAGCAATTCGGAGTTTAATTCAATATTTTGGATTATTTTAATATTTAATTAATTAGAAATTTGAGGTATTTATTGTGACCTCGAAATCGAAATCCGACTTCGCCATTGCGATCATCACCCCCAAATTAGCTAGGGGTGATATTTTGAACGCGTTTGGAAGTCGTCAAATTTTCGTCAATATTTTAATGTAATTCAATGCGTCGAAAAATAGGATAATTAAATAATAGTCGGAATTCAAATCCGACTTCGCCGTTGGATTCCTCACCCCCAAATTAGCTATGGGTAAATTTTTGAGATTTTTCGGAGCACGTTTCAAAAATCAAAAATTTTAAATAATTAAGGGAAATAAATGAGTAATTAAGAAACCTTTGGATCCCTTATTTGCAATTTCTCCCAAATTTTTAATTTCATTCGGCTGACAGCCCCCCACCCCCTGGCCAGCGCCCCATGCCTCCCTCATGATGGCTCCCTACTCCTCCTTATCACCTAGGCTCATCATTCCTCTCCTTCTTTAAAAGAAGAGCACAGCCCCTCTTATTTGGCTTGCTGAAAGTTTCCCCTCCCATCCCCCTCCATTGCTGCACTTGTGGAAGGAGAAGACTCCACTCCAAGATCTTGAAGGAAGTGAAGGTTTCTTCTCCATCTTCCTCCTCCTCTTGCAAAGGACTAAGGTACCCCTTTACTCATCTCTTTTGCCTTCTTCATATAGTTAGAATGCTTGAATACATCTCTAGATATCCATATTTAAGTATGGAAGTCATTAAGGCTCTTGAAAGCATCATAGAAAAATGCTCTGTTTTTCTTATATTCTGTACACCCTATCATTAATCTATATTTTTAGTATAGCTAGGATGGTCCATTCGTGCCGATTTTGGTGTCGTTGGAAAGGTATCAAAAATACCTTTCCATTGATATATGGCACCGCTCATGGAACTCTTTGGATTAAGAGTAATTAAGCTCGAAAAATGGCCTACCCGGGTTTCGCACCTGGCGAAATCACCGTCTGCCGCTACATCGCGCTGCAGCGGGTCGCAGTGATTGGTCGTGGGCGTAAAAACTTGGGGAAAAATGTTAATAGAACTAATTGAATAATAAAGTGCGAAGTGAACCGCTACGACGCGCGGTCGCGCGCTGCAGCGGCATTTCAGAACTTAGGAAAATGGCCTTAAATTTAATTGAACAGTAAATTGTAAAATGGGCCGCTACAGCGTGCTGTAGAGTGCTGCAGTGGACTATAGCAGAAATTCAGAACTTTAGAAAATGTGAAAATAAATTAATTGAATCGTAGATTTGCAAAATGAACCGCTGCAGCGGGTCACAGCGGATTGCAGCGGACTGCAACGAGTCGCAGCGCAATGGCGCTACCGCGCGGAAAGCGCAACAGCGCGCTGATGCATGAAGAGCGCTACAGCGCACTCCAGCGCACTGACGCGCAAAGAGCGCTACAGCGCGCTCCAGCGCGCTACAGCGCCCAGATTTGCAAATTCCGCAGAAATTTTAGAAAACTGCCCAGATTTTTGTAAACTGCCCAGTTTTGGCTGAAATTGTCAAAACTTCACTGTTTAGGTATTTTTAAGACCCCTAGGATTCTAGTGGGGCTAAGTTAAAATTAAACACTGCATAAGAGTTTATATGAAAGTTAAATTCGAAAACCTTACCATTGTTAGTAAGTGATCAAAACCTACCTTGTACCTAAAATGTATTGTGCAAATTGTTGAATACCTTAGAATTTCAGTGCCAACAATAATCTAAAGTAATATTTAGGTTTTGAACCCTAAAAAATTAGAAAATTACCAATTTACCCTTAGGAATTCAAATGACTATAAATAATTCATTAGTCCTCAGAATTTAATGTTCTTGGACTCTATGAAATCCTTGAATAATAACCAACAGTAAACTATATAAAAATTTAGATTTCATTAAGTGCAACCTACCAAAATACCCCTTAGGTCAAAAACTTTAGTTTGGACCTATATAACTCATTTCTTATCCAAATTTGGCATACTTACTGTCTATCTCCATGTTAGACAGTAATGAATCATTTGAAAATAAGAAATCCCAATTTGGAGCCTTAAATTGAAAGTTGAATTTTTAAACCTTTAAGTAGGGGCAAAATAGTCATTTTGCTCAAAATTTAGGTTAAACAATTCTTAACCTCTAATTAGTCTTCTAATTCACTAAAAATCAATATTTGAACTATATTAGAATCATTTAAGTGAGTAAAATCAATATTTAGGTCAATTTGTCAAAATCCCTAAAAATTTCTCTAAGTCCTTTTTCCTTAGGATATTACATACCACATAAGGACTACTCTTGAGATTAGGACTAGATCCTAGGTTAGATTTCATTCATTGGGTAAATGAGTTATTCAATGAATGAAACCTTAGTTTTATTAGTTCCTAAAATTTTACAACTTATTCTGATTATTTTGTCTTTTAACTTAGTTTTAGTATAGGAGATTCATCCTATTAAGTTTGATTACTTAATAGGATTTGCCTTAATTAGTAGAACACTTTTAGAATAAAAACTAAATCTTAGGTCTTGTCCTTTGGATCATGTGATTAAGCTCAATCTCGTGATATTTAATCCATAATCTATAGGTTTAGAAGATCTTGATCAGATCTTAGATAGAACGACTAAATTCATAAAACTAGGATGTATGAGTTATTGATTCAACACATAGTCATCATTTGATTGAACTAGATTAGAACCTAATCAGTTCGAATCTTTTTTAACTTATAAGGATAAATTTCTAAGTTACACTCGATAGTAGGAAAACGGTGATCCTGAACTTATGTAACTTGGAATAGTTAGAATGGATAATAGAAAACAAATGATATCATCATATTAGTAGAGTCCTTTGCTTAGTTTCAATATTTGAGCTACACATTCCTTGTGTATTTTTGTGCCTTAACTCCTTGAGCATATCATACAAGATTTTGATGCATGAATAAAATATTAGGAAAATATGGAGACTCCTTAGATTCCTTGCAAAAATATTAAAGTGATTGTTAAAGAGAATAATTGTATGTGTTAGGGCTGCCTCTCAGTTACATTTTTTTTGCCTAGTCTCCTTGTTGACACTAGGAGAATACTTAGTTTATATCTTCTTTGCTTAGTCTCCTTGTTGACACTAAGAGAAGATTTGTTGTATTTTCTTTGCCTAGTCTCCTTGATGACACTAGGAGAAAACCCTATATATCTGCCTAGTCTCCTGGCATGACACTAGGGTTATATAGTTTGCGCCTAGTCTCCTTGATGACACTAGGATCCTTTTGATAGTCAGTGGGCTAGATTAGCTCTTTTCTGTATGGCAGTTAGTACACAGATGTTTATATATATGCAGTTTGATGTTTTGGTTACTTTTCAGCATTTTTATTCAGTCAGCTATTCCTTTGTCCTGCTTATATAAATATTTTAGGATGTTAGAACTTTGTTGCTATCATATGTATCATTGCTGAGTTATATTATTTAATTTGCATATTTCCTTTGATCACCAGCATGTTTAGGATGTAGTAATTTCTTTTAGCACTTATTTAGTTATTTATATATGCCTTGCCCTATCTAGTTTGCATGTGAGGCATGTCTTACCCTCTCTTCTTGCTTAAGTTATAAATGATTATTTATAGCTTTTTCCTTCTTTATTGTATTGCTAGTTGCTCCCATATTTGTATGGTTATTGCTTAGAAATGGTAAAATGGTGATATTATAAAACACATATAAAACTTATTAGCTTAAAATGTACTTAGACAATTGTCTAACACAAGATTTTCTCCTTTTTGGCTGGGGCCCTACATTGTGAAACCGACAATAGCAGGCATAAAGCAGATAGAGGATCCAGTACCTGAGGAGGATCTATACCTAAAGGAGGAGCAGCAGCTCGGGCTAGAGCATATCTAGTCTTTAGATTTATATGTGAGGATGAGTGCATTTGTATTTCCTTTTTCATTTAAACTTTAATTATTGTAATAATACAGGTACCCTTAACCATAGATTTGGATTTATATGCTTATATTCTGAGCCATATTTTGCACTTATATTATATTGTGATGTTTGGATATCATTTACTGCTTCCGCACTCTGTACATTTACTTATATAGTGACTGTTAGATTGATTTTGTGTTAATCCTTCCCTAATTAGATGGATTATGGATTTTATCCTAATCTAATGGTAAGTGAGGGGTTAGCCAGAGTGACACTCCACCCTTAGCTTAATCCTTTAGTGGATTAAGGGTGTGGGTTGCCACAGTTGGTATTAGAGAATTCCATAAGGTGTCAGATTAGAATTTGTATTCTTATCTACCTAATGAATGATTCTTCTGCCAATTCAGTCACTATATCAGAAAATATTAGAGTCACACCCAAGGAATATCAAAACTCAGAATAAGAAGTTTAAATAATCAAATACATAAGCAAGTGTATAAGGTAGAACCCTAAGAATCTAAATTTAACCATTTCAGTAGACGTACTTAGATATACCAGAATGACGGTTGAGAGGCATCACTGACGATTTGAAGAAAATTGGGAAAGTATTATCCAATTACATCGACGACACGATGTGTACATAGAAGGGGTATCAAATCCGGAAGTCAGGTGTTGACCCAACTGCTCCAAGAAAGCACATTCAGAGGGTATGATCTCCCCGCATTGGCCAAGAGATGGCTAATGAGGACAGATGATATAATGGGGGCGATAAACATTATGGACAATGTCAAGATTGCCCTCGTAACACATCTCCTATAGGATGGAGCTAGAGATTGGTGGAGTGCCACCCCTAGAGCTCTCACCTATCAATGGGAATGGTTACAACGGGACGTCTGTAACAACCCTAAAGTTGTAACCCTAGCTAGATCTTGATTAATTAAGCCAAACCAAGGCTTGATTTGGATTCCATTGGACTCAATGGGTCATATAAACCTAACCCTGAAAGTTTGAAATCATTTGGAGCTAAAATGGAAAATTTTATATTTTTGGCTATTTTTAAGCCCCAAAAAATACCTAAATTATTTTGATCTCCAAATTAAAATCTGATTTCATTTTTAAATTCCTCATACCCAAATTAGCTAAGGGTAAATTTTTGGGAATTTTTGGAGCTCATTTGGTCCTAATTTGGATTTAGGATATTTAAGGATAATTATATATTAATTAATTGATTTTATTTATATTTAAATTAAATTTTAATTAAAATTAAATCGGTGGGATTTGCTGTCGGGACCGCGGCAGATCCGCTGCGGGTCCCAACAGCGGCGCATGCATATAAGCCACCCGATGCGATAACACGCATCTCAGCGCGTCTAATCCAACGGCTCGCATACCGCGCACCATGATCTAATCCCCTCCGCTCGATTTGCATCTCAGATCCAACGCTCGGAATTTAATCCACAGTTCGGCTAAATAGAAGCCGCATCAAACCGTCTATCCCCAACGATCACTCCATCAGACGACGGAGACGAACCCGAGCACTGTGGATCGTCTTCCTCTCCTCGCCCGTCTGCGTCTGGTCCCCCCCTCCCCCGACAGCCAGGATCCTCCCTGACGAGTGGCAGTACAGGAAATTCACAGAATTTCCTGTCCTGCCCTCGACGCGTTCGTCTGGCCGGCTGCCTTCTCCCCAAATTGCCCATAGCCATTGGCCCGAGCCATTTCCTTCGACCCGAGCCTCTCGCCATTGCCCAAGCTCTAGAAGCCACCCCATAGCTCCCTCAGACCTATAAATACCCCTAGCGATTCATAGTGAGTCCCTTTGCTCACAGTGAACCCTCAATTTCCCCAATTGAAGCCTCTGGAGCTCCCGTCTTCCTCAGTGAATTCCGGCATTACTGAAGCTCGAAGTCAGGTACAGCCTTTCCTCCATTAAAATTTCTTCAGCTCAGCTTTGTTCCTGTCTTCTGGATGAGCCCTGGATGTTGCCTAGTGAACCTTAGCCACCTAGAAACCCAATGTGATTGTCGCCTGGGGCTAAGCTAGCTCGAGTCGATCGTATCGATCGATTGAGCTAGCAGCCGAGCCAATGGCTGAGTCCGAGTAAGGACCCAGCGATTGGCTGCGCCTCAGGTTAAGATAGGTTGGGGGTTCGACGCGTCTAGTCTCCCTGAACGTGTAGGGATCGAACCCCGGTCGAATCAAGGCCTCTGTGAGGATAATTTCCCCCTCACAGTCGGCCTGAGATGCCCGTATCGAAGGCATCTCGATCGAGTAGCACCCCGTCGATCCAGAGGGATCTAGATGGGGGTTCATGGTCCAATCGACGCGTCTTGACTCAGGGAACGTGTAGGGATCTAGCCGAGCCGCCATCGCCGACTAGACGCCGAGAATTTCAGCGCCAAAGTTCAGCGGGCTCGGGACCCGTCGAGAGGAAGAAGACGAAGTCATGGGTCCTTGGGCCGGGCCGACCCGTGACCCGCGCGGTTCTGATTTTGGGCCGCGGACTAATTAAATGATTATTGGATGATATTTTCAATGGTTGTGAATTTAATTAATTAAAACCTATGATTCTAATTTAAATAAATATTCAGATTAAATTAATTAAATAACTTTGGCTATACATATCCAAATTGCATGATCCAATATATCATTTGAATCAGAAAAATTCAAAGAATCTAAATATAAAATAAAATCTTAGATCCAATGGTTGGATTAAGAATTATTTACCAAACCTTCTCTAATTTTAATTAAATCATATAAAATTATTTGATTGTCCAATTTATGAGATTAAGGGCTTTGATTGCTTCTTGAACCCTAAGAAACAAATTCAGACCCTTAAAGGTAATTTTGGATAATAACTTTCTTAATCACTCTTTAATCACCCTAATCAAAGATTAGTGACTCAAACCTTAATTAAGCCTCTGATTTAGGTGGGGATTGTTCTTAATATCATGTTAAGCCTAATATAACCTAAGTGTGAGGTTGGATTGCCCTAGAGTGCCCTAATTTCACTAATCATCCTAATTGACTTAATTATGTGATTAGTTATAATTAAGATTAATTAGGTCATCAAAACCTAAAATAAGTGTGTTACTCACTTCAGTAATCATTATGAATCATATTAAGTCAGATAGGATCTAACTTGGGCAACTAAACCCTAAAATCTTAATTTTACCCTAAAGAGGGGCATTTTGGTTATTTTGACCAAAATATGTTTAAATGTTCCTTAAAGGTTGGAATTTCAGTAAGCTATCCTAAGGTAGATTAGAAGTGTTCTTTGAACTCTTAGAATAATAGTAAAGTTAACGTGATCTTCAATTCAAAAAAACTCCACTTAATCTCTAATTAAGACATTTAGATCTTAAGTGATCATATAAGAGTCATTTGGCATTAACCCTTGAATCTAATAATTGAGGTGATTAAATATCACCCTAATAAGTTCAGTAAGGTTAACCTAAGAGCTAAAACTTCAAAGAAATGTAATTGGTAAAGTCTAAGCTAAAAATCTAGCTTAAGGTCTAAAGTGATCAAACATCAGATTCTTAGATCTTAAGTAGTCCTAAAAAGGTCAATATGAATTTAATGATAATCTAATGCATAGAATTATCAATTTCAACCTTAATAAGCTCCTTATAGTTTAACTGTGACCTTAGATTCTAAAAGAATCACCAATGAAAGCTCTTAAGTTAAAACTCTAATTAGAAGTTTAAAGATATCAAACCTCAGATCGTTAGATCTTAAGATCTTAGACTTAGATCTTCAATTTGAAATTAAACCATCTCCAATTGAAATCCTTTAATGATTGATTGTTTAATCTTTTGAAACCTTCCATGTGGGAATAGGATGATTCAATCTAAGATAAGAAAATTATCTTAAAGATTGAATATAGATCTTAGATTCTCAAGTTCTTAATCGATTATTTTATCTTATAATCAGTAGAATAGCCTTTCACTAAGTTCTTAGTTCCTGAATTTTTCAACTTATAGGATTCCTTACCTTTAATTTGGGTAATAAGTGAGAAACCTAGACCCTATTTAGAATGTCACCTTGGATTTTAGGATTTGAACTCAACATGGGGTTTAAGTTCTAAATCCTTAAATCTTAATTTACTTAATCAAGATTTGGGTAAGAGAGTAAAATATTAATAAAATTAGGTCATTGATCTATTTATTTAAACCATATAGTCATCACATGATTTTGGATTAGAACTTGTTAAGTTCTAATATTTAACTTTAAGGACGTAAATCTGAGATTCTACTCGATAGCTGGATATTGGAGATCCTAAGCTTGTACCTTCTCAGAGTAGTTAGATTTGGTAATTAGACAACAACAGATATCACATAAGTCTAGATTGAGTCTCTTGCTTACTTTAACTAGATTGCTTGGCATACCTTGGATTTTGAGCTTTATTCCTTGAGCATAATAGGAACACTTAGGATATGGATGATATATCATAAGCTAGAATTTGTAAAGCATATATCATTTTATCAAGTTTTTTAGTATTTTCAATTAGTAGGAAAGGTTTTGAGTATAGTGTTGCCACCTTCAATATTCAGTACAGTTTGGAAGTTACCCAGGTCTCAGAGAGAAACAGGGATGGCCTAATGGCTGGGTATTTTGATGATTTTCGGGCTGGGATGGCGGTGCTATATCTTAGGCTTATTGCTACTCTAGTTCAGTTCAGTACATATTGCATGTTCTTGCCACATATTTTAGTGGCTTTACTTACAGTTTCAGTTGGCTTTACCACATGTTTCAGTGGTTTTACTTTCAGCATTGCTTGCTTTGTCACATGTCTCAGTGGCTTTTCTTTCCTTTCCTTAGCTAGCATGTTGTATGTATACTCATATGGTCTACTTATATATATTTGAGCATGTTTAGGATGCTAGAATTATACGTTTTCAGTACTTGCATTTTTGTTATATACTCAGCATGTGTTAATATGATCATAATCATGTTAGGAGTGGAATTATCATAGTAGTTGCAGTTCTTTTGCTTTTAGCTTTACCTTGCTTACTTTCATGTTTTGGTATGTTATTTCACATACATGTTGAATGCTATAAATGGGTAGTTTATAGTTATCCTTTCTTTGTAACTTGCTGTACCCTATACTGTTTGCATGTTTAGTTGAATTATAATGTGATATATCTAATGTTTAAGTTTATTAAAATAACCTAAAATGTACTTAGACAATTATCTAACTGTAACATTTTTATTTTGTTGGCTGGGGCCCTGACATTTGTGATACCGACAAATGTCAGATTCAGACATGTTTGTGGGCAGCGTCGCAGAAGAGGATCAGGTTCAGGAGGAGGATCGTGCTGCTGCTATTTAGATAGATCTTGTCTTTTTATTTCAGTGAGATTGAGAGATGTTTTCATTTTTCCTTTAAACTTCAATTTGTAATAATTAATTCTGGATGTATTTTATTTCTGTATTATGATGAGTTACTATATTGCATTCTCTTTTCCTACTATGTATGCTTGTGGATGTTACCCTATGATAATTGCTTCTGCCACTTTGATATCTATATATTGATGAATGTTATAGCACTTGGTGACAAGTCCTTGGCTTAAGGCAGGTTGGGTTTACCTAACTTTACTTAAGTTGGGGACTTGCCATAGTTGGAGCACCGTACTTCCTTGATTATTAGTACGGAGGCCCCACAATTGGTATCAAAGAACACCATAAGGTGTCAGAACGGGATCTATGATTCCTTTCTACCTAATGGATCGTTCTTCTGAAATACAAGCATCAATATAAGTAACATCCATAACATAGTAGTATCAGTAACTCTATGCAAAATGTAGGAGGAGAATACTCCCATCCTAATAAATTAGTCATCTGGAGACTAACACAAATGTTATTTCATTTTCGAGCAACTGCATTTGATTTAAAGTTTTGGCATTGTAATTCCTTAATTCTATGATTAATGAAAAATTTTGATTTCCCTTCCTTAGAGTAAATTCTGAGTTATCTCCTTTTCTTAAAATTAACTAAAATGGATTCTGGATCACCACCCACCGTCACTCCTATCAAGAACACTATAGCCTCCAGTAGTTCTAGCGATGAGGTGGCTCATCTGCGAGCCATGGTGGCAACTCTCTTAGAAAACCAAGCTCAACAGGCACTAGTTATGTAGAAATTATTGAATGATCGTGTAACTCCAGTCACGGTCGCTGCTCCGATAGTCCATGTTCCACAAGTTGCTTCGTCGTCACACCATTCAAAGAATAATCTCCTCCATAACTTTATGAGGTTAAGACCTCCAACCTTTGGTGGGAACCTGTCCCCGATGGATACAGCCGATTAGCTGAAGGCCGTGGAGAAGGATTTGATTAGTTTAAAAATTCCAAATTCCGAAGCAGTCCGTCTCACCACCCATCTGTTCCACACTGAGGCAGAATATTGGTGGGAAGAAGTCAGAAATACCCAGTTCGTTGATTATGAACTAGACGACATCCCCTGGGATGAGTTCGTCGAGGCCTTCAAGACGGAATTCATTCCCCCATCTGCACAAAACATTATTGTGGATACGATCATAAGATTGACTCAAGGGAGTCGTTCAGTCGCTGAATACGAAAGAGAGTTTCGTAGATTGATTCATTTCGCACCGGAAGTCACCCACTCTGAGTCAGCTAAGTGTCACCGCTTCCTTTGTGGACTCCGAAGTTTGTTGAAGAACCAGATTGTGCCACTCTGCCTGACTAACTTCTTCAAACTGGTGGAAACGGCCAAGGTAATAGAGCATCATCAATCTGAAGAGGATCATAAGCAAAAATCGCATACAACTCTGAACCCGCAAGGAAACTTCAAGAGACATGGATCCAACCCCGTGAAAGTATATCAGCTGGAAGTAGCACCTACTGCCGAACAAGCTCAAAACTGTACCAAGCCTCATCCGTACGGTAAGTGTTACCACTTTGGCCAGAGGTGTTTTAATTGTGGGCCCACAGGCCATCGGTTCTATCAGTGCGACCACACAGAAACAGTCGACGGAATTCCAATGAAACCCCGCTAGAAGAACCAAGTGTTCTGAGCAAATCCACTGAACAGGAGGGAACCAAATCTGGCTATAATGTCGGTCCCTACTTCTGAAATTGCTCACACGCAACCACCAGTCCCCAATTATCAAAACTATCAACGTCGGTAATCTACTAATCATTCTACTGGACCTATACAAGTATACGCCTTAACTCCTATTGAAGCCGCCGAAGATAACAATGTGGTTTCAGGTACACACTCCTAAACCTCTCTTGTTACATTTCTGTATTCTAATTCTTTTTAAGTTGTTAATGCAAAACTATGTAAATTTAAGCACACTTTATTTCAATAACCAGCCTTGTAACGTATTGTTCGATACTGGTGCCAGTCACTCGTTTATCTCTGAACGATTTGCTGATAATCTTAAACTTCATGCATGCAACCTAGCACAAATGTTGAGTGTTGGACTTCCATCAGGAATCCAACTAAGTGCACATAAATTTTGCAATATCAATGTCCCGATAAATGATCAAGAATTTTAGGCTAAGCTAATCATCCTACCGATAGCTAACTTTGATATCATCTTTGGGATGAATTGGCTTAGTGACAATAATGTTGTGATAAACTATCATAAAAAGAGAGTCGCTCTCCATTCTCAGGGTAAGCCTGAAACGTTTGTAGGAAAAACTAGCACGCAGTTATCTTTAATAAATTTCATTAGAGCCAAACAACTGATTGTCAAGGGTTGTAATGCCTACCTAGTCACCATGATGGGCGAAACAAAATAAAATATCTCCCTTGCTGATTGTAAGGTAGTCAAAGAATTCGCCAATGTATTTCTAGAAGAATTGCCTGGTGTACCTCCTTTCAGGAAAGTGGAATTCTATATTGAATTAATCCCTGGTACCCAGCCGATATCCAAAGCACCTTATAGAATGGCACCTAAGGAGCTTCAAGAACTCCACGAGCAGTTATAAGAGCTCTTGAATAAAGGTTTCATTAGGCCAAGCATATCTCCTTGGGGAGCGCCAGCATTATTTGTGAAAAAGAAGGATGGATATATGCGTATGTGTATAGATTATCATGAACTGAACAAGGTCACCGTAAAGAACAAATACCCACTGCCTAGAATCGATGAATTATTCGACCAATTATCCGGAGCCGTGATATTTTCCAAGATCGATTTAAGGTCTGTATACCATCAACTACGAGTAAAAGAAGACGATGTATGGAAGACTGCGTTCCGTACTCGTTATGGACACTCTCAGTTTTTGGTGATGTCATTTGGACTCACTAATATACCATCCATCTTTATGAATTTGATGCAGCGCGTGCTAAAATCGTATCTGGACAAGTTTGTAATCGTCTTTATTGACGATATCCTCATTTATTCTAAAACTCTGAGAGATCATGAAGAACATCTGAGGTTAGTGTTGGAAACTTTGCATGAGCATCAACTTTATGCCAAGTTCTCCAAATGCGAGTTCTGGCTTAACTCCATTGCATTCTTGGGGCACATAGTCGGTGCTCAGGGAATTCAGGTAGATCAGAGTAAAGTAAGAGCTATTCAGGATTGGGCTCAACCTAAGTCTGTCACCGACATTAGAAGTTTCCTGGGATTAGCAGGGTACTACAAGAAGTTCATTAAGGGCTTTTCCCAGATTGCTTCGCCATTGACTAAACTGACCCAAAAGGCCGTCCCGTTCATTTGGAGTCCAGAGTGCGAGGAAGCATTTCAAATTCTAAAGGATGCTCTTTCTACCGCTCCAATTATTGTTCTACCAAAAGAAGGTTTGAACTATCAAGTATATACCGATGCCTCTGGAATCGATCTAGGATGTGTTTTAATGCAAGAGGGTAAGGTGATTGCTTACGCCTCTCGTCAACTAAAACCCCACGAGCGAAATTATCCAGTTCATGATCTTGAACTTGCAGCCATAATATTTGCCTTAAAAATATGGCGTCACTACCTGTACGGGGTGCAATGTTCAATTTTCACTGATCACCAAAGTTTGAAGTATATCTTCACCCAGAGAGAATTAAATTGTCACCAGAGAAGATGGTTGGAGCTCATCAGCGACTATGATCTCAGTATCCAATATCATCCAGGAAAAGCGAATGTTGTGCCGATGCTCTTAGTCGTCGTGCTACTTTAACCTCTATGATTGCCTCCAGTTTCTTAGAACCTGAATTTTGTAAGCTCGAGATTTCTTCGGTAAGTTGAGATATGTTGAGTTTGCTATTAGCAAATATTAATGTGGAACCCACTTTCCACCGAGATGTCTCTATCTCGCAAACTAAAGACGATGAGTATCTAAAATTCAAAGCAGATATTAAAGGTGGTCTTCGTCAAGATTTGCAATTGCGGAATGGTGTAGTTTATCAAGGTAATCGATTGTGGATTCCTAAGTCCATGCATCAAGAGGTTTTATTCGAAGGCCATAATTCTGGGTATCACCTTCACCCAGGCAGTACTAAGATGTACCAAAATTTGAAGCAATCATTTTGGTGGCCAGGATTGAAGAAAGATGTAGCCGACTTTGTGGCCAAATGTCATGTCGGTAATTTAGTGAAGGCCGAACACCAAAGACTTGGTGGTCTTCTGCATCCATTAGACATCCCGGAATGGAAATGGTTCGATATATCCATGGACTTTGTCATGGGATTGCCTCGTGCAAAATTAGGAGCCGATGCAATCTGGGTAATAGTGGACCGCTTAACCAAATCAACACATTTTCTCCCCATCCTTAAAACTGATTCTATAGAGAAGTTAGCAAAACTCTACATCAAGAAAATTGTCAGATTGCATGGGATTCCAAAGTCAATCGTATTGGATAGAGATAGCAGGTTTACTTCCAAGTTTTGGCAAGCTGTGCATCAAGATCTGGGTATGACTCTAGCCATGAGTACAGCTTTTCATCCTCAAACGGATGGTCAAATTGAGAGGGTAAATCAAGTTCTGGAAGATTTTCTTAGGCTCTGTATTCTTGATTTTGCTGGTTCATGGGAAGATCACATCCCGTTAGTAGAGTTTTCCTATAATAACAGTTTTCAAGCCAGTATTAAGATGGCCCCTTATGAAGCACTGTATGGAATAAAATGTAGTACTCCACTAGCTTGGTCAGAAATAGGAAACATTCAGCTTTTAGTTCAGAATTAGTTGAAGAAACCAGTAATAAGATCAAATTAATTCAGCAGAGAATTCGTTCAGCTCAAGATCGTCAAAGTAAGTATCATGATTCTCACCACCGTCTCCTAGAATTTGATGTGAGAGATTCTGCTTATCTAAAAGTCAGTCCTATGAAAGGTGTCTTCAAATTTGGTGTAGCTGGGAAACTTAGTCCCCGCTATGTTGGACCTTTCAAAGTCTTGGCCAAAGTAGGATCATTTGTGTGGCGGCCCTGCCCCGCCGTGGTCCTGTTAACTCTTAAGTTAACATGATTACGGTGGAGGGGTCACCAAATTACAAGATCCCCACTTAAAATTTTGATTAGACACACATTCTAATCCAACTTAACTAAGAACTTTGCCAATCAACCCAACATAATATCACTAAATGATCATACAATAACTCAGAGTGCAGAATCAATAAAAGTATAACATCTATCCATACAGTATAAATACAATAATACAGAATAAGTAAAGTGCTGAAAGTAAAGATTTAACCTGTATTATTACAACAATTTGAATAGTTTTTAAAAAAATGACTGAAAATAACTCTCAATCTCACAGGTAGAAAGAAAGCTAAAATTATATGTCTTCAGGAACGGGCTCCTCCTCCAATGGCAAGCTCTCCACTGGATCAACTGCTCCAATAAACTCAGAACCTACCATTATCAGTTTCATAATGATAGGGCCCAGCCAACAAAAGAAAAACTGGTTAGACTATTGTCTAAGCACATTTTAGGGTAAACAATTTTATTAAATTACTTGAATATCATCATAAACCAGAAACTGAAGCAAATAGGTGCAGAAAAGTGTACAAAAAGAACAGTATAAAGTTATAAACAAACAGTTTATAGCTAAAGCAACTAGGAAGTAAGCACATACCTCCTCCAAGCAACTGTAACAAAGACAGGTAAGCAAAAAGGAAAACTAGATAAAACTGAAAAGAAAATACAGCCTAAACATGCTTATGATCAATAAGATTATGCTAGGTGACATACAGAACTTGAACAGTATAAATCTAAAAGCAACTAACATCCTAGGTGTACATATAAAAACAGTAAGTAAAACTAGCATCTTATATAGAAACACGTGCAGGAAAGCTGTAAGTAAAATAGTGCTGAAATGCAGAATATACAAGTAAAAGTAATAATTGAAAACTGAAAACTACAGTGACTATCCAAGCCACTCAACTGAAAGCATACTCAGCAAATCTTAGCCTGATGGGCTAAGAAAGAAGCTCTGAACTGAGTATCATTAAAAACTCTTAGCCTGATGAGCTAAGACAGAACCAAATATAAGTGTACTTGAATTAGTATAACTATATCAGAATCCTGACTCTATAGTCAGTATGGCAAGAGTCTATCCATCCTATCTCACGGACTAGGCATGGTCATAGACTGTTGGACATTAAACCCTCGACAAGGTTGCCGACCCGAACGAGTTGATCAAAGAGGTATACTAATCAAGCTACACCTTACAAGCCACTTATAAAAAGAAAATATAATGCTGATTATGAATATTCAAAGTTGACATAAGATATTTATCAAATATCTTAAGTATATAATATATGTTCAAGGTAATAAAGTCAAAATCAAGGAATGCAAAGCATCAAAATCAAAGTGAGCAAGAAACTCTATCTAAAACACAGTGATATCCATTGTTGTCTACTTTATTCGTTCTATCTACTCTAAGTTACATAAGTTTTAGAATCATCAATTCTTACACATTCTGTAACTTAGAATCACGAATCCTACTAGTTGAAAATAGTTAGGACTGGCCAAGTCCTAGCTATATCTTAATCAAAAGATAACTATTTCGTTAAAATGAATAAATTACCGACCTAATTTTATAATTTAAAATTATCCCAACCTCATCTTGATTAGCCAAATCCAGATGAAAAGATTAAAAATTAGACTCCAGATGATGGGGTCTAATCACTTAATCTAAAGGTATAACTAAGGGTCTAAGGTTTAGAATCCCACCTCACAGATTAAGTTAAGGCAAATCCTAATGATAAATCAAATTCATTATGATAGATCTCTATTCTTAGTTCTAAAGTTTAAAGATCAATTAATCATTTAATAAACTAAAAAAATCTATAAACTAGAAAACTCAATGTTTCATCTATTGAGTAAATTGGGTTACTCAATAGATAAATTCTAACTTAAGATCTATTCTTAATCCTAGGAATTAAGGTGTAATAACCTAGGTTGTTACTTTGGGTTAATCTAAGTCTTAATTGAGATTCTAAGTCACTAATTAAGTAATTTGGAACTCATCTCTAAAACTTAGATCAAATTAGAAGTCAATTAAGTCAAATCTGAAATTCTGGAAATTTTCAAACCCTAGAAATTGACTTTTTATCTAGACCTCAGATTGAAAATCTGACCTTGCCATTGCATTCAGAACCCCTAAATTAGCTAGGGGTAAAATTTTGGAGGCATTTGGAAGTCGTTGGATTTTCGTCGAATATTTTAATAATATTTAAGTACCTGAAAATTTAGATAAATAAATACTCATCAAATTAAAAATCTGAGTGCACCGTTGCATTCATCACCTCTCAATTAGCTATGGGTGATTTATTGAAATTTTATGAATACATTTAATTGTATGATTCTAATTAATAAAGTTAATATAAATTAATTTAAATAAAATATATATATAATATAAATTATTATATTTAATGGATTCCGTTAACTCCTTTAATGTCGTCTCCTCCATATTAATTTTCGCCGGTTAATCAAACGGCTCGTCGAAACCGTTTGATCATTAGATCAAACGGTGGAGAGGCTTCGTCCCCGCTCGATCCTCCGCGTGGAGCGAATGCCTGCACGCGGCCGACGCCTGGACGCGTGGCCAGAATCGCATGCGATCGAGACTCCTCCATAGTCCAAATCCCTTCGCCTTATCTCTGCTCACTCTTGATATTATCGTAAAAGTTCTAAACCTCGAAGAGCTTCCTTGTGTGCTGTTCTCGACTCCGTAATTGTTGCAAAAAAAAAACCATTCTGGTACGAATCTATTCCAAGTTTATACTCATTCATCTTTGCACTTAATGCATTAGCCTAATTCAATGTTGCATTTAAACTTGTTTGTGATGAATTAGTTAATCAAATTCCATTAAGGATTGCAGATATGAATTTTTGTCGTTCAGATTATCTTCTATACATTGCATCTTCTTCTAATTCCAATTCGCATGCTAATCTGTTCAATATGCATTCCTAAGGTTCTAATGCAATGCGAATAGAGTATGGCAATCATTAAAAATTTGTATTCTGGAGCATTTTTTTTCATTTCGATTTTTCCCTTCGTCGTCACCCTAGGGCTACGTTTTGTCAACGGCTTGGACCATCCCCGCCGTTGGCTTGGGTACCATTGGATGGAGCTCAGCAAGCCCTACTTGGTGTTATGCGGTCCGGCTCCTGACCGTGTGCGATGGACCTCCGTTGATCGTGCCCTAGGAGACCTTTTGTTCCTTCAGGCTCGAAGCAGGGACGATGACCCCCGCTGCGTATCGAAGCCCAAAGTTAGGAGGTGGTCCCGCGGTATGTGTCATCAGAAGGAGGTGTATGGTGGGCCCCCACCATATGAGTCAGCCGCATAAAAGAAAAGAAAAGAATTAAATTATGTAAATACAGTTTAATTAAATTAACTTTAAAACCTAAAAACTTAACAAATTAATAAATCAAAATTGGTAAATCCAAATGTAGTAAATAAATACACTATTTTAATCAGGAAAATTTAATGAATATTATAGAATTATTAATTTTCTATTTTGATGAATATTTCATATAATGAAAATTAGGGGTATTAATTAAATCCAATTAATATTACAAAATTTCAACTAGTCACAATTTTGCACACACTTATCCAAACCTATCAATATGAGTCTTAAAATACTCACAAAACCCTAAGGATCATTTTAGTAGGGTTAATTTTATTGTTTGGATTAGTATTTGACTAATCACTTTTAGAACCTAACCCTAATTACCCTAATTAGACCTAGAACTTCAATTGGCCATAACTTGACCAATTAAGCTCCAAATTGGATGAATCAAATATCAATTTAGACTAGAAAAACCTAATTAACAGTACTCTGTAAAAATATTTTAGATCCAACGGTTAGATTTGCTAATCACCTCTAATTACTCCAAAACTTGATTAGTAAATATTAGCAAATCTAGTAATCCAAATTGAGTGATTTAAGTTTTAGAGGACTCATAGAGTCATTTAGTACCTAGTTGTAAGGCTGGATTAGTGTTTGAGTGATTAATTTCACTAATCACTCACTAATCACCCTAAACCTTAATTAGGTCATAACTTAGTCAAATTAGATCCAAATTGAGCCTACCACATGTCATTGTAATCAGTGGACTATTTGTAAATCATAGCCACTAATTTTACTCAATTTGAACATTAATTGACAAAGTTAGGATTTTAACCTTAATTAAGAATCCCTTAATTAACCTATTAAGCCCTAGATCTTGTATTGGCCATAACTTGGCCAATACTTATCAAAATTTAGTAAATTTAGATTCTATGGAAAGCTTAGGCAATAAAAGATAGTAATCTGAAAGAAAATTTAAGTTTTATTTAGCTAATTTACCAAAATGCCCCTATGAGTCAAATTTACAAATTTAACCTCATAAGGCTTAATAATCACCCAAAATTAGTATAGTTGCTGTCTAATCTTATATTAGACAGTAAGAAACATATTCCAATAGAAAATTTTAGTTTTAGAGCCCTAGATCAAAAGTTGATCTTTTGAACCCTTAAGTAGGGGCAAAATGGTAATTTTGCCCAAATTTAGGGTTTAGCTTTCTAAATCTCTAAAATTATCTTATAATCATTAGAATCAATAAATATAATGATTTATAGCTAAAATTAATCTAGTTCAAGCCTAAATTTGATTTTAATTAAAATCTCAATCTTAGCTCTTAAAGGAAATTTCTAAAGTCTTAAGTGAGTGAATCTTCTTCCTTAATCATTCTTAGAACTTTCCTATAGGCCTTATAACACTAGTTAGGATGTGAGTCATCAGAGATACTCTTAGTAATTAAGAGCTTTAAATTTCTAAGATTAGGAATAGATCTTAGGTTAGAATTCATCTTTTGAGTAAATCAGGTTACTCAATAGATGAAACCTTGAGTTTACTAATTTATAGATTTTCTTAGTTTATTAAATGATTATTTAATCTTTGAACTCTAGAATTAAGAATAGAGATCTATCCTAATGAATTAATTTATCATTAGGATTTGCCTTAACTTAATTTGTGAGATTTGGATTCTAAACCTTAGATCTTTAGTTATACCTTTAGATTAAGTGATTAGACCTCATTATCTGGAGTTTAATTCTTAATCTTTTCATCTCGATTTTGCTAATCAAGATGAGATTGGAAAAATTTAAACTATAAAATTAGGTCGATGATTTATTCAGTCTAACCAAGTAGTCGCCTTTTGATTAAGATATAAATAAGACTTGGCCAGTCCTAATTATCTTCAACTAGTCGGATTCGTGATTCTAAGTTACATAATGTGTAAGAATTGGTGATTCTGAAACTTATGTAACTTAGAGTAGATAGAACGACTAAGTAGACAACAAAGGATATCACCTATGTTTTAGATAGAGTCTCTTTCTCAATTTGATTTGATGCTTCGCTTACCTTGATTTTGGGCTTTAAACCATGAGCATATATGAGGTACATAAGATAATTGATAATTATCTTATGTCAACTTTGATCATTCATAAATAGCATTTTTTTTATTCTCATATTTTTATAAGGTGTAGCTTGATTAGTATGCCTCTTCAATCACTCGTTCGGGGTCAGCTTCATTGTTCGGGTCAGTCCGATAGTCTATGCCATGCCTAGTCAGTGGGATAGGATGGATAGACTCTTGCCCGTACTGACTGAATAGTCAGGATCTGATATGGATATACTAACTCAAGTACACTTACATTTTGTTTCTGTCTTAGCTCATCAGGCTAAGAGGTTTTTCAGTGATACTCAGTTCAGAGCTTCTTTCTTGGCCCATCAGGCAAAGTATTTTACTGAGTATGCCTTTAGTTGAGGGCTTGAATAGCCATTTCAATTTTTAGTTTTCAGTTACTGTTTTACTTTTCATAATCTGCATTTTAGTACTATTTTTACTCATAGTTTTCCTTTACTTTTCTATGCCTTGTTCACATATAGGATGCTAGATTTACTTGTTATATTTAGGATGCTAGTCTTGTTCACGTGTTTTTCTTACTTTATGTCGATTAGCATATAAATGTTTGATCATAAATATGATTAGGATGTATTTTCTTTATAGTATTTGTTTAGTCTTTCTTTTGCTTACCTGACTTTATTGCAGTTGCTTGGAGGAGGTATGTGCTTACTTCCTAGTTGATTTAGTTATAAACTATTTTGTTTATAACTTTATACCGTTCTTTTCTTTCAGATTATTAAGCCAAATGAAGTCAAATTAGTGAATTTGACTCATAAGGGAAAATTAGTAATTTGGCTAAATGAAAGTTAAATTTTCTTTTAGATTATTTCTATTTACTGTCTAAGCTTTCCATAGAATCTAAATTTGCTAAATTCTGATAAGTATTGGCCAAGTTATGGCCAATACAAGATTTAGGGTTATAAGGGTAATTAAGGGATCCTTAATTATGGTCAAAATCCTAACTTTGTCAATTAGTGTCCAAATTAAGCAAAATCAGTGGCTATGGTTTACAAATAGTCCACTGATCATAATGACATGTGGTAGGCTCAATTTCAATCTAATTTGACTAAGTTAAGACCTAATTAAGGTTTAGGGTGATTAGTGAGTGATTAGCAAAATTAATCACTCAAACACTATTCTAACCTTACAACTAGGTTTTAAATGACTCTATGAGTCCTCTGAAACTTAAATTACTCAATTTAGATTATTAAATTTGCTAATATTTACTAATCAAGTTTTAGGGTAATTAAAGGTGATTAGTAAATATAACCGTTGGATCTAAAATATTTTTACAGATTACCGTTAATTAGGTTTTTTTGATCTAAATTAATATTTGGATCATTCAATTTGGAGCTCAATTGACCAAGTTATGGTCATTTGAAGTTCTAGGTTTAATTAGGTTAATTAGGGTTATGACCTAAAAGTGATTAGGCAAATACTAATCCAAATAACAAAATGAACACTACCAGATTAAACCTTAGAGTTTTCTAATCACTTTAAGACCCATATTCAATAGGTTTGGATCATTGGGTACAAAGTTATGGGCAAATCAAGATTTGTGACATTATTTTTAACTTAATTAAACCCTAAACATCACCTTGCTAAATATCGGTCCTACAACAAAATTTTTGGCATCAATATATTCCTCATATTTTTTTGATCAATTTGATATATTTATTTGCATAATTTAGATAAATATCTTAGGAGTTATGTATGTTCAAAGTTTTGGATATTTTAATTTGATTTAATTAAATTATATATATATATATATATATATATATATTAAACTTATTGAATTGTAATTATTATATTTTTATTAATTAATCTTTTTAACAATATTCAATAATTTAATTTATGTATATTAATTTAATTTTCTATTTTATAAATATGTTTATGTATAATTATAAGTATTTATATAAAACTATATGTATATTTGTTAATATAACTATTAAATAATTATATATACATATTTATTATTTTTATTTATCTCTGCAGGTACACGTGGCGGCCTGTTACTGGTTGAGCGGCAGACGGCGAGCCCCACAGGTCAGACGGCAGAAATCACAGGGCCACGTGTCGCAATTTCATTGGCTGAACGGAGCGCGGCGGGTCCCGCCGTGACAGCCGAAGAGCCACGGGCCACGGGTCTCGGGCCGGGCCCCGGCTGGCCCGGTCCAGCCCCGAGAGGGTCTTCGATGCAACCGAATTAACCTGTCTGAAAATGAACCGGTGGAACGGTTCAAGAATCAGCGGCCACGATCTTTCAGATCATAAAAATGGACGGTCCATTATAATTTAAGCAATTTAACGGTTCGATTACTAATCGGGTTATCTTAATTTATTAAGATTAGCGTTAACTATAATCTAATTAAATAGGATTATTCAAATCCTAATCAGACGGGCAGAAATCGAGCATTCAAATCGACGGTCCGATTTCATCCGATGATTCGCCTTCCACGCGAACCAGACCGGCTGAAGCTGGACCCGGTTCAAGAGGTCGGGACCCTTCATCTTCGGCAAACCCTAACACGAGCGAACGACACGATCAATCGAAACTCCATTCGATCGATCGAGCCAAACGTTTATGCAATCAATAGACAAGATAATTAGGAATGCTTAAGCAAATGTGAGAAGATGGGAGTACCTCGAATAACTGCAGACCAAAAATTAGGTTTAGCTTTTGAAGATGAAAATCGGGTGTCACTAGCTTATTTGCTTTGTTCGAATCGTGAAATCGAGACTAATGGATTGCAATGGCTTTTAAAGGAGGGTCTTAGCAGTGCTAGAGCGGCGACGGGGACTCCACCTGCGAGCGAAATGGACGGGACACGTGCCTAGGGTTCGGCACGCGCCGTCCGCGAAGATGACAACTGAGGACCGTTCGATCGAACGATCGAACGGTCCAGAACCTCTGTTTCATCCAACAGAAAAATTAGATTTAGGAATGACGGCGTGAGTAGGGTTTGGACGGCACCGTTAATTGCTCATTAAATAATATTATAATTATTTAATTAGATTTCATTAATCAAAATTAATTAATTAAATGCATTCCAAAATTTTCCAATAAATTGCCCCTAGCTAATTGAGGGGTAAGGAACGCAACGGCGCACTCATATTTTTATTTCGACGAGTATTTATTTTTTGAATTTTCAGATATTTAAATAATATTAAAATATTTGATGAAAAATCAACAACTTCCAAATGCTTCTAAAATTTCACCCTTAGCTAATTTGGGTGTTCTGAACGCAATGGTGAAGTCAGATTTTCAATTTGAGGTCTAGATAAAAATAATCAATTTTTTAGAGTTTGGAATTTTCTAGAATTCTTGATTTGACTTAGCTGACTTATAACCTTAATTAAGACTTAGATTAGTCTTAATTGAGCCAAGTAACAACCTGGGTTGTTATAATTTGCCTACCGGTTAAGCCTTCCTGATGGCTTTGCAGCTGTTCACAACGTATTTCATATATCCTCATTGAGAAGATGTCTTCGAGACCCTTCCCACCTCATTCAACTTACAGCAGTAGAGATTCAACCCAATCTTTCGTATGCCGAAGAACCTATCAGAATCTTAGCTCATGATCAGAAACAACTAAGGAATCGTTCAATTCCTATGGTCAAAATTTAGTGGAAGAATCGATCGTTAGAAGAATCTACTTGGGACAAAGAGGCGGATATGTGTAATAAATATCCCCAGCTCTTTGTAAACTCAGGTATTGTTTTTCTCTTTTATATCAACTGTATTTAAGCTTGCATCAATAGAATCTTTCTTCACTTAGGTGATGTAGGGGACGACATCGTTCTTAAGTGGGGGAGTCTATAATAACTCTAAAGTTGTTACCCTAGCTAGATCTTGATTAATTAAGCCAAACCAAGGCTTGATTTGAATTCCATTGGACTCAATGGGTCATATAAACCTAACTCTGGAAGTTTGAAATCATTTGGAGCTGAAATAGAAAATTTGGTATTTTTGGCTATTTTTAAGCCCTGAAAAAATACCTAAATTATTTGATCTCCAAATTAAAATTTGATTTCATTTTTGAATTCCTCATACCAAAATTAGCTAAAGGTAAATTTTTGGGACTTTTTGGAGCTCATTTGGTCCTAATTTGGATTTAGGATACTTAAGGATAATTATATATTAATTAATTGATTTTATTTATATTTAAATTAAATTTTAATTAAAATTAAATCGGTGGGATTTGCTGTCGGGACCGCGGCAAATCCGCTGCGGGGTCCCGCAGCGGCGCATGCATATAAGCCACCCGATGCGATAGCACGCATCTCAGCGCGTCTAATCCAACGGCTCGCATACCGCACACCGTGACTTAATCCCATCTACCCGATCGGCATCTCAGATTCAATGCTCAGGATTTAATCCGCGGTTCAGTTAAATAGAAGCCGCATCAGACCGTCTATCCCCAACGGTCGCTCCATCAGACGGCGGAGACGAACCGGAGCACTGTGGATCGTCTTCCTCGTATCGCCTGTCTGCGTCTGGTCCCCACCCCCCCGATAGCCATGATCCTCCCTAACGAGTGGCAGTACTAGAAATTAACCGAATTTCCTCTCCTGCCCTCGGCGCGTTCGTCTGGCCGGCTACCTTCTCCCCAAATTGCCCATAGCCGTTGGCCCGAACCATTTCCTTCGGCCCGAGCCTCTCGCCATTGCCCAAGCTCTGTAAGCCACCCCAAAGCTCCCTCAGGCCTATAAATACCCCCAGTGATTCATAGTGAGACCCTTTGCTCACTGTGAACCCTCAATTTCCCCAATTGAAGCCTCTGGAGCTCCCGTCTTCCTCGGCGAATTTCGGCATTTCTGAAGCTTGAACTGCTGATAGAGGGCCCGTATGGTGTTCAAACCCCCTGTGGAGCTTCGTCTACTGACCAGGAAGCTTAAGGACACTCCAATTCTCCTCGGTAAGGCCAATAACCCGAAGTCAGGTACAGCCTTTCCCCCATTAAAAGTTATTCGGCTCAGCTTTGTTCCTGTCCTTTGGATGAGCCCTGGATGTCGCCTAGTGAACCTTAGCCACTTAGAAACCCAATGTGATTGTCGCCTGGGGCTAAGCTAGCTCGAGTCGATCGTATCGATCGATTGAGCTAGTAGCCGAGCCAATGGCTGAGTTCGAGTAAGGATCCAGCGATTGGCTGCACCTCATGTTAAGATAGGTTGGGGGTTCGACGCGTCTAGTCTCCCTGAACGTGTAGGGATTAAACCCTGGTCGAATCAAGGCCTCTGTGAGGAGAATTTGCCCCTCACAGTCGGCCTGAGATGCCCGTATCGAAGGCGTCTCGATCGAGTAGCACCCTGTTGATCCAGAGGGATCTAGATGGGGGTTCTTGGTCCAATCGACGCGTCTTGACTCAGGGAACATGTAGGGATCAAGCCGAGCGCCGTCGTCGACTAGGCACCGAGAATTTCAGCGCCAAAGTTCAGCGGGCTTGGGACCCGTCGAGAGGAAGAAGACGAAGTCATGGATCCTTGGGCCGGGCAGACCCGTGACCCGCACGGTTCTGATTTTGGGCCGCGGCTAATTAAATAATTACTGGATGATATTTTCTATGGTTGCGAATTTAATTAATTAAAACCTATGATTCCAATTTAAATAAACATTCATATTAAATTAATTAAATAACTGTGGCTATACATATCCAAATGGCATGATCCAATATACCATTTGAATCAGAAAAATTCAAGGAATCTAAATATAAAATAAAATCTTAGATCTAATGGTTGGATTAAGAATTATTTGCCAAACCTTCTCTGATTTTAATTAAATCATATAAAATTATTTGATTGTCCAATTTATGAGATTAAGGGCTCTGATTGCTCCTTGAACCCTAAGGAACAAATTCAGACCCTTAAAGGTAATTTTGGATAATTAATTTTCTTAATCACTCTTTAATCACCCTAATCAAAGATTAGCAACTTAAACCTTAATTAAGCCTCTGATTTGGGTGGGGATAGTTCCTAATATCATGTTAAGCCTATTATAACCTAAGTGTGAGGTTGGATTGCCCTAGAGTGCCCTAATTTAACTAATCACCCAAATTGACTTAATTAAGTGATTAGTGTTAATTAAGATTAATTAGGTCATCAAAACCTAAAATAAGTGTGTTACTCACTTTAGTAATCATTATGAATCATATTAAGTCAGATAGGATCTAACTTGGGCAACTAAACCCTAAAATCCTAATTTTACCCTTAAGAGGGGCATTTTCAGTCATTTTGACCAAAATATGTTTAAATGTTCCTTAAAGCTTGGAAATTTTAGTAAGCTATCCTAAGGTAGATTACAAGTGTTCTCTGAACTCTTAGAATAATAGTAAAGTTAATGTCATCTTCAATTCAAGAAAACTCCACTTAATCTCTAATTAAGACATTTAGATCTTAAGTGATCTTATAAGAGTCATTTGGCATTAACCCTTGAATCTAATAATTGAGGTAATTAAATATCACCCTAATAAGTTCAGTAAGGTTAACCTAAGAGCTAAAACTTAAAAGAAATGTAATTTGTAAAGTCTAAGTTAAAAATCTAGCTTAAGGTCTAAAGTGATCAAACATCAGATCCTTAGATCTTAAGTAGTCCTAAAATGGTCAATATTAATTTAATGATAATCTAATGCATAGAATTATTAATTTCAACCTTAATAAGCTCCTTATAGATAAACTATGACCTTAGATTCTAAAAGAATCACCAATGAAGGCTCTTTATTTAAAACACTAATTAGAAGTCTAAAGTGATCAAATCTCAGATCATTAGATCTTAAGATCTTAGACTTAGATCTTCAATTTGAAATTAAACCATCTCCAATTGAAATTCTTTAATGATTGATTGTTTAATCTTTTGAAACCTTCTATGTGGGAATAGGATGATTCAATCTAAGATAAGGAAATTATCTTAAAGATTGAATATAGATCTTAGATTCTCATGTTCTTAATCGATTGTTTTATCTTATAATCAGTAGAATAGCCTTTCACTAAGTTTTTAGTTCCTGAATCTTTCAACTTATAGGATTCCTTACCTTTAATTTGGGTAATAAGTGAGAAACCTATACCCTATTTAGAATGTCACCTTGGATTTTAGGATTTGAACTCAACATGGGGTTTAAGTTCTAAATCCTTAAATCTTAATTTACTTAATCAAGATTTGGGTAAGTGAGTAAATTATTATTAAAATTAGGTCATTAATTTATTTATTTAAACCATATAGTCGTCACATGATTTTGGATTAGAACTTGTTAAGTTATAATATTTAACTTTAAAGATGTAAATCTGAGATTCTACTCGATAGCTGGATATTGGAGATCCTAAGCTTGTATCTTCTCAGAGTAGTTAGATTTGGTAATTAGACAACAACAAATATCACATAAGTCTAGATTAAGTCTCTTGCTTACTTTGACTAGATTGCTTGGCATACCTTGGATTTTGAGCTTTATTCCTTGAGCATAATAGGAACACTTAGGATATAGATGATGTATCATAAGCTAGAATTTGTAAAGCATATATCATTTCATCAAGTTTTTTAGTATTTTTAGTTAGTAGGAAAGGTTTTGAGTATAGTGTTGCCACCTTCAATATTCAGTAAAGTTTGGAAGTTACCCAGGCCTCAGAGAGGAACAGGGATGGCCTAATGGCTGGGTATTTTGATGATTTTCGGGCTTGGATGGCGGTGCTATATCTTAGGCTTATTGCTACTCTAGTTTAGTTCAGTACATACTGCATGTTTTTGCCACATGTTTTAGTGGCTTTACTTATAATTTCAATTGGCTTTACAATATGTTTCAGTAGTTTTACTTTCAGCATTGCTTGCTTTCTCACATGTCTTAGTGGCTTTTCTTTCCTTTCCTTAACTAGCATGTTGTATGTATACTCATATGGTCTACTTATATATATTTGAGTATGTTTAGGATTCTAGAATTGTACGTTTTTAGTACTTGCATTTCTGTTATATACTCAGCATATGTTAATATGATCATAATCATGTTAGGAGTGGAATTATCATAGTAGTTGCAGTTCTTTTGCTTTTAGCTTTACCTTGCTTACTTTCATGTCTTAGTATGTTATTTCACATACATGTTGAATGCTATAAATGGGTAGTTTATAGTTATCCTTTCTTTGTAACTTGCTGCACCCTATACTACTTGCATGTTTAGTTGAATTATAATGTGATATCTCTAATGTTTCAGTTCAATAAAATAACCTAAAATGTACTTAGACAATTGTCTAACTGTAACCTTTTTATTTTGTTGGCTGGGGCCCTGGCATTTGTGATACCGACAAATGTCAGATTCAAACGTGTTCGTGGGCAGCGTCGCAGAAGAGGATCGGGTTCAGGAGGAGGATCGTGCTGCTGCTATTTAGATAGATCTTGCCTTTTTATTTCAGTGAGATTGAGAGATGTTTTCATTTTTCCTTTAAACTTCAGTTTGTAATAATTAATTATGAATGTATTTTATTTCTGCATTATGATGAGTTACTATATTGCATTCTCTTTTCCTACTATGTATACTTGTGGATGTTATCCTATGATTATTGCTTCCACCAGTTTGATATCTATATATTGATGAATGTTATAGCACTTGGTGACAAGTTCTTGGCTTATGGCAGGTTGGGTTTACCTAACTTTACTTAAGTTGGGGACTTTCCATAATTGGAGCACTGTACTTCCTTGATTGTCAGTACGAGGGCCCCACAACGTCACCTTACGAAGACTTTCATCGTACCTTCATTGCGAGATACATAGGATAGATTTTTGTGTTTTCCCCAATAGCTGTCTTTCCTTCCTTATGCTTTAACTACTGCTTCCAACGATGAATCATTCATCTTTTAATAAATAAAAATAGATGAGCTGTTATGATCTCTCATTTTCTAAAATGCTGAAAGTATGATATTTTAATTCAGATTCTAGCAGACCAATCATGAATCCAGGACAGAGCCCCTCACCTGCTCCCTCCAGCTCCTCATCCAACGAGGTGAGCGCCTTACTAGAGGCAGTGAAGATGATGGTGGAATCCCACCAGCAGTAAGCAAAAAAAAGCCAAAAACAGGTTAGGAAGGCTGCAAAAGCCCAGGTAATGCAAGCTGAGTGAATGGAACAACTCTTGTTGTCCCAGATAGCTCAGAACCGTACAGCGATGAAAGCTGCCCCGATGCTACAATACTCCCACCAGCACTACATACAGTCCACAGACGGGCTTCTACACAACTTCCTTTGTCTAAGACCCTCCACATTCAACGTGAATCTGTCGGCCGTTGACACGGAGGATTGGCTAAGGATGGTAGAGAAGAACTTGACAAGTATCAAGTGCCCAGATACGGAAGTGATCCGACTTGCCACACACCTACTCTACGGCGAAGCCGAGCACTGGTGGAACCAAATCCGTACCACACACTTTGCCGACATTCGTTTGGAGGAAATCTCTTACGAAGAATTCGAGGAGGTTTTTCGCGCTGAATATATTGCACTGTCTGAGCGCTGCAGCATGGCAGAAGAATTCCTCAAACTGCAGCAAGGGAATCGTACGGTGGCTGCGTACAATGCAGAGTTCAAGAGGCTCACCAAATTCTCCATGAGCCTAGTGCCCACTGAATTGGACAGGTGTCACCATTTCCAGAGCGGTCTCCGACCCTCCATACAGTCCCAAGTTGTGCCATTCCGCATGACCGACTACCGGGAACTACTGGAGACTGTCAAAGTAATAGAAAAGCATCAATAGCAAGAAGTTAAGAGGCTTGTTGACTCTGCAGTGCACAGGTAAGATAACCCAAAGAAAGCTAGAGTTTACCAAGTCGAGGCAGAAGCCCCTGCTACTGACCCTTCAACGGCTGTACAAAGCCGCATCCTTATGGCCGGTGCTTCCACGGCCAGAGTGTCTACTTCACCTGTGGCAGACCGGGACATGGCTATACTCAATGCCATATGATCGATAAGTTTGATGGCACACCGATCAAGCACGTGCAAGGCCAACCAACATTTAATCTTTGCCAACGAGCTCCTGCCACTACTACAGTACGACCAGCCTTACCACCCCTGCTCCTCAGCGTGAGGCACTTCCTACCTCTCATCCTACTACCTCAAGGCCACCACTCAAGCAGCCTTACAACAACATGCCTGCTGGTCAGGCGCGTGTATATGCTCTCACACCTACTGAGGCCGCAGAGGACAACCATGTGGTGTCAGGTACACGCTTCTAAACCAATCTATCATTTCTTATTACTTGCTTAATAGTAACTTGTAGACTACTTCATCCATAATTAGGTACTATTTATATAAATAATAAACCCTGCAATATTTTATTCGACACGGGAGCAAGCCACTCCTTCATCTCTGAGAGCTGGACGAAGTCTCTCAATTTATCAATACATCGCTTAGCAAAACCTCTAAGCGTAGGATTACCATCCGGAGATCAACTGCAAACCAATCAATTATGTAAGCTACAAGTTCCCTTCGGAGAAACAAAATTTGAGGCCAAGCTTATAGTACTGCCGATAGCCAATTTCAATATTATTTTGGGCATGAATTGGCTAAGTCAGCATGACGCCACCATCAACTGCCAAAAGAAGAAAATCACCTTGGGCAGTGGTAAACAAGCTAAGTCATTTATAGGGAACTTTAGTACAAGAGCTTCCTTAGTCAATGCTATTCAAGCCAAGAAACTAATAAGCAAAGGCTATAGTGCCTTCCTAGTGACGATATTAGGGGAAAAGACAAAAGAAGCACCTATATCCCAGAATCCGATCGTTTGCGAATTCACCGATGTTTTTCCCGAAGATCTACCCGGTCTTCCACCTATACGGGAAGTAGAGTTCGCAATCAATGTGGCCCCGGGTACTCAACTTATCTCAAAGGCACCCTAAAAAATGGCACCCAAGGAGTTGCAAGAACTAAATAAGCAACTACATGAGTTACTGGAGAAAGGTCTTATTAGGCCAAGTTCATCCCCATGGAGAGCTCCAGTTCTGTTCGTGAAAAAGAAAGATGGGTCAATGAGGATGTGTATTGACTACAGAGAGCTGAATAAGGTGACCATTAAGAACAAATATCCACTACCCCGCATTGACGACTTATTTGATCAATTGGCCGGGGCGAAAGTGTTTTCAAAGATCGATCTGCGATCAGGGTACCACCAACTACAGGTGAAGGACTCAGATATTGCAAAGACTGCTTTCCGGACTAGATACGGTCAAAATGAGTTCTTAGTGATGTCATTTGGACTGACAAATGCACCTTCCATCTTTATGGACTTAATGCAACATATCTTGAAACTGTACCTGGACAAATTTTTCATCGTGTTTATAGATGATATCTTGATATACTCTAAGATGAAGAAAGAACATGAAGGACATCTCCGGACCGTATTAGAAGAGCTAAGGAGCCACCAGTTGTATGCTAAATACTCAAAGTGCGAGTTTTGGTTGGAATATGTCGCCTTCTTAGGCCACATTGTAGATGCTCAAGGGATCAGAGTAGATCAAAACAAGGTCAGCACAATCCAAGAATGGGTACAACCCAAGACAGTGATAGAGATTAGAAGTTTCTTGGGTTTGGCCGGATACTACAGAAGGTTTGTGAAGGGCTTCTCTCAGATAGCCTCTCCACTCACCAAACTTACCCAGAAGGCGGTACCCTTCAAGTGGTTTGTGAAGGGCTTCTCTCAGATAGCCTCTCAGCCGCGTTCCAGGCACTAAAGGATGCACTTACCTCTGCCCCTATCCTAGTCCTACCTAAGGAAGAAATAAACTACCAAGTCTATACTGATGCCTTTGGTATAGGCTTAGGTGCTGTATTGATGCAGGAAGGGAATGTTATAGCATATGCTTCCCGCCAACTGAAGACCCACGAAGGAAATTATGCCGTTCACGACCTCGAATTAGCCGCTGTAGTGTTTGCCTTAAAGATTTAGCGTCACTATCTATATGGGATTTAGTGCTCGATTTTCACAGATCATCAGAGTTTGAAGTACATATTCACTCAAAGGGAATTGAACTGTCGACAGAGAAGGTGGTTAGAATTAATTAGTGACTATGACCTTGATATCCAGTACCACCCTAGAAAGGCAAATGTGGTAGCTGATGCTCTAAGTCGTTATGCTACTCTTAATGCTCTTATTTCTAAGAGTCCTCTGGAGGAAGAATTTTGTAAGTTGGATATCCAATTAGCGCGTGGTGATCAGGTGAGTACAATGCTCTCAATGATTAATGTGGAGCCCACGTTCCACAGAGATGCATCTATTACTCAAACAAAAGATGACGAGTACCTAAATTTTAAGCAAGCCATCGAGAGTGGTCGTCGTACTGACATTCGGTTCCATAAAGGTACCATCTATCAAGAAGATCGCCTATGGATTCCCAAATCCATGCAACGAGAGATTCTAGTAGAAAGCCACACTTCTGGTTACCAAGTACACCCTGGTAGTACTAAGATGTATCAAGATCTAAAGAAATCATTCTGGTGGTCTGGAATGAAGAAAAGTGTGGCTGAATTTGTATCAAAGTGTCACGCCTGTAATTTAGTCAAGGCTGAGCATTAGAGGCCTGGAGGACTTCTCCATCCTCTAGCAATCCTTGAATGGAAGTGGTTGGACATTTCTATGGACTTCATGATGGGTTTACCCAAATCAAGATCTGGTGTTGATTCAATTTGGGTCATTGTTGATCAGCTGACCAAATCAGCACATTTCATCCCAATGCGTCAAACTAATTCAGTAGAGAAATTGGCAAGGTTGTATATCAAGGAGATCATCCGACTTCATGGGATTCCGAGGTCTATTGTATCTGATCGTGATAGTCGATTCACTTCTAAGTTCTGGCAAGCTGTGCATCAAGACTTGGGAACTACCCTAGCCATGAGCACCACTTTTCACCCTCAAACAGACGGCCAAACAGAACGAGTTAATCAAATCCTTGAAGACCTTCTTCGCCTATGTATTTTGGATTTCTGAGGTTTTTGGGAAGATCATATTCCCTTAGTTGAATTTGTATATAACAACAATTTCCAATCAAGTATCGGCATGGCTCCATATGAAGCCCTGTACGGCAGAAAATGCAGTACGCCCTTAGCATGGTCTGAAACAGGCAGTGTTCAGCTGTATGGTTCAGATTTGGTTGAAGAAACAAATAAGAAAGTGCAATTGATCCAGCAGAGAATTAAAGCAGCTCAAGATCGCTAGAGTAAATATCACGATGCCCATCATCATTCTCTGGAATTTAATGTTGGAGATTTTGTGTATCTCAAAGTGAGCCCAATGAAGGGTGTATTCCGTTTCGGTGCAGCTGGAAAGTTCAGTCCTTGCTACATCGGACCATTCGAAGTAATAGAGAGAATTGGTTCTGCAGCGTATAGATTAAAACTTCCTGAAAATTTCTCTGCAGTTCATAATGTGTTCCATATCTCCTCACTGCGGAGGTGTCTTCATAATCTTCGCATCTAATCCAACTTCCAACAGTATCCCTTCATCCGGATCTTTCTTATATGGAAGAGCCTATCATAATCTTAGCTCATGATCAAAGACAGCTATGAAATCGTTCTATCCCTATGATAAAGGTTCAGTGGAGTAATCATTCTGTTGAAGAATCTACTTGGGAAAAAGAGGCTAATATGCGACAGAAATATCCGAGTCTCTTTGATAATTCAGGTATCTTTAAGATTCAAAATTTTCGTTCTTAATTTTCTGCGTGTTCTTTTTTTTTCCTTCTTAGTGATGATGTCGAGGACGGCATCATTTTTAAGTGGGAGAGTTTGTAACAACCCAAAGGTTATTACCCAGCGTGAATTTAGCTTAATCATATCGTAATTACCATTCCATTAAGATCATCGAGTCATTAGATCCAAACCCTGAAGGTTTGGAGCGATTCGAAGTTCAATCCAATATTCTGGATTATTTTAATATTTAATTAATTAGAAAATTGAGGTATTTATTGTGACCTCAAAATCAAAATTCGACTTCGCCATTGCGATCGTCACCCCCAAATTAGCTAGGGTCAATATTTTGAACGCGTTTGGAAGTCATCGAATTTTCGTCAATATTTTAATGTAATTTAATGCGTCGAAAAATAGGATAATTAAATAATAGTCGGAATTGAAATCCGACTTCGCCGTTGGATTCCTCACCCCCAAATTAGTTAGGAATAAATTTTTGGGAATTTTCGGAGCACGTTTCAAAAATCCAAAATTTTAAATAATTAAGGGAAATAAATAAGTAATTAAGAAACCTTTGGATCCCTTATTTGAAATTTCTCCCAAATTTTTAATTTCATTCGGCTGACAGCCCCCCCCCCCCTTGGCCGGCACCCCATGCCTCCATGCCTCCCTAGCCTCCCTCATGATGGCTCCCTACTCCTCCCTATCCCCTAACCTCATTATTCCTCTCCTTCTTTAAAAGAAGAGCACAACCCCTCTTATTTGGATTGCTAAAAATTTCCCCTCCCATCCCCCTCCATTGCTGTACTTGTGGAAGGAGAAGACTCCACTCCAAGATCTTGAAGGAAGTGAATGTTTCTTCTCCATCTTCCTCCTCCTCTTGCAAATGACTAAGGTACCCCTTTACCCATCTCTTTTGCCTTCTTCATATAGCTACAATACTTGAATACATCTCTAGATATCTATGTTTAAGTATGGAAGTCATTAAGGCTCTTGAAAGCATCATAAAAAAATGCTCTATTTTTCTTGTATTCTGTACACCCTATCATTTATCTGTATTTTTAGTATAGCTAGGATGATCCGTTCATGCCGATATTGGTGTCGTTGGAAAGGTATCAAAAATACCTTTCCATTGATATATGGCACCGCTCATGGAACTCTCTGGATTGAGAGTAATTAAGCTCGAAAAATGGCCTATCCGGGTTTCACACCTGGCGAAATCACCGTCTGGCGCTACAGCGAGCTGTAGCACGCTGCAGCGGGTCACAGCGATTGGTCGCAAGCATAAAAACTTAGGGGAAAATGTTAATAGAACTAATTGAATAATAAATTGTGAAGTCAACCGCTACGATACGCGGTCGCGCGCTGCAGCGGCATTTCAGAACTTAGGAAAATGGCCTTAAATTTAATTGAACAGTAAATTGTAAAATGGGCCGCTACAGCGTGCTATAGAGTACTGCAGCGGACTATAGCAGAAATTCAGAACCTTAGAAAATGTGAAAATAAATTAATTGAATAGTGGATTTGCAAAATGAACCGCTGCAGCGCGCCATAAGCGTGTCACAGCGGATTGCAGCGGACTGCAGCGAGTCGCAGCACAATGGCGCTACCGCGCGCTACCACGTGGAAAGCGCGACAGCGCGATAACACGCGAAGAGCGCTACAGTGCGCTGCAGTACCCAGATTTGCAAATTGCCCAGAAATTCTAGAAAACTGCCCAGATTTTTGTAAACTGCCCAATTTTGGCTGAAGTGGCCAAAACTTCACTGTTTATGTATTTTTAAGACCCCTAGGACTCTAGTAGGGCTAAGTTATATCAAAAGTGAACTTATTTTAGTTAAAATTGAACACTGCATAAAAGTTTATATGAAAGTTAAATTTGAAAACCTTGCTATTGTTAATAAGTGATCAAAACCTACCTTGTACCTAAAATGCATTGTGCAAATTGTTGGATACCTTAGAATTTCAGTGCCAACAATAATCTAAAGTAATATTTAGGTTTTGAACCCTAGAAAATTAGAAAATTACCAATTTACCCTTATGAATTCAAATGACTATAAATAATTCATTAGTCCTCAGAATTTAGTGTTCTTGAACTCTATGGAATTCTTGAACAATAACCAACAGTAAATTATATAAAAATTTAGATTTCATTAAGTGCAACCTACCAAAATGCCCCTTAGGTCGAAAACCTTAGTTTGGACCTATATAACTCATTTCTTATCCAAATTTGGCATACTTACTGTCTATCTTAATGTTAAACAGTAATGAATCATTTGATAATAAGAAATCCCAATTTGGAGCCTTAAATTAAAAGTTGAATTTGTAGACCTTTAAGTAGGGGCAAAATAGTCATTTTGCTCAAAATTTAGGTTAAACAATCCTTAACCTCTAATTAGTCTTCTAATTCACTAAAAATCAATATTTGAATTATATTAGAATCATTTAAGTGAGTAAAATCAATATTTAGGTCAATTTATCAAAATCTCTAAAAATTTCTCTAAGTCCTTTTTCCTTAGGATATTACATACCACATAAGGACTACTCTTGAGAATAGGACTAGATCCTAGGTTAGATTTCATTCATTGGGTAAATAGGTTATTCAATGAATAAAACCTTGGTTTTATTAGTTCCTAAAATTTTACAACTTATTCTGATTATTTTGTCTTTTAACTTAGTTTTAGGATAGGAAATTCATCCTATTATATTTGATTACTTAATAGGATTTGTCTTAATTAGTAGATCACTTTTAGAATAAAACATAGATCTTATGTCTTGTCCTTTGGATCATGTGATTAAGCTCAATCTTGTGATATTTAATCTATAATCTATAGGCTTAGAAGATCTTGATCAGATCTTAGATAGAACAACTAAATTCATAAAATTAGGACGTATGAGTTATTGATTCAACACATAGTCGTCATTTGATTGAACTAGATTAGAACCTGATCAGTTCTAATCATTTTTAACTTATAAGGACAAATTTCTAAGTTACACTCGATAGTAAGAAAACAGTGATCCTGAACTTGTGTAACTTGGAATAGTTAGAATGGATAATAGAAAATAAATGATATCACCATATTAGTAAAGTCCCTTGCTTACTTTTGATATTTTGTGCTACGCATTCCTTGTGTATTTTTGTGCCTTAACTCTTTGAGCATATCATACAAGATTTTGATGCATGAATAAAATGTTAGGAAAATATGGAGACTCCTTAGATTCCTTGCAAAAATATTAAAGTGATTGATTAAAGATAATAATTGTATGTGTTAGAGCTGCCTCTTAGTTATGTCTTCTTTGCCTAGTCTCCTTGTTGACACTAGGAGAAGACCTAGTTTATATCTTCTTTGCTTAATCTCCTTATTGACACTAAGAGAAGATTTGTTATATTTTTTTGCCTAGTCTCCTTAATGACATTAGGAGAAAACCCTATATATCTGTCTAGTCTCCTTGCATGACACTAGGGCTATATAGTTTGCACCTAGTCTCCTTGATGACACTAGGATCCTTTTGATATTCAGTGGGCTAAATTAGCTCTTTTCTGTATGGCAGTTAGTACACAGATGTTTATATATATGCAGTTTGATATTTTGGTTACTTTTCAGCATTTTTATTCAATCAGCTATTCCTTTGTCCTGCTTATATATATATATATATATATTTTAGGATGTTAGAACTTTGCTGCTATCATATGTATCATTGCTGAGTTATGTTATTTAATTTGCATATTTCCTTTGATCACCAGCATGTTTAGGATGTAGTAATTTCTTTCAGCACTTGTTTAGTTATTTATATATACCTTACCCTATTTAGTTTGCATGTGAGGCATGTCTTAGCCTCTCTTCTTGCTTAAGTTATAAACGAATATTTATAGCTTTTTCCTTCTTTATTGTATTGTTAGTTGCTCCCATATTTGTATGGTTATTGCTTAAAAATGGTAAAATGATGATATTATAAAACACATATAAAACTTATCAGCTTAAAATGTACTTAGACAATTATCTAACACAAAATTTTCTCCTTTTTGGCTGGGGCCCTACATTGTGAAACCGACAATGGCAGGAATAAAGCCGATAAAGGATCCAGTACCTGAGGAGAAGCTATACCTAGAGGAGAAGCAGCAGCTCATGCCAGAATATATCTAGTCTTTAGATTTATATGTGAGGATGAGTGCATTTGCATTTTCTTTTTCATTTAAACTTTAATTATTGTAATAATACAGGTACCCTTGATCGTATATTTGGATTTATATGCTTATATTCTAAGCCTTATTTTGCACTTATATTATATTGTGATATTTGGATGTCATTTACTGCTTCCGCACTTTGTACGTTTACTTATATAGTGACTGTTAGATTGATTCTATGTTAATCCTTCTCTAATTAGATGGATTGTGGATTTTATCATAATCTAATAGTTAGTGAGGGGTTATCCAGAGTGATACTCCACCCTTAGCTTAATCCCTTAGTGGATTAAGGGTGCGGGTCGCCACACTATCTCTCCCACTTCTAATTTTAAAGCATTATATCTATTTAAGGATAATAAGCTTATACTTGAATTCTTGACAGGAGAGAATTTTTTGGGCAATATTATTACAAGTTGGTTCAACCATTTCACCTATAAAACCAAGATACTGATATTGGAAGCAACATTGTTACTCAAACTGATCTCACTTTCTTATAAATTTTTACCTGCACTATTTCCCACAACAAAACCTCATAGAGAAAACACAACATTTTGGGCAAATTATTTTCACTAAAAGTGCATTAAAAACTTACCTAGCCAACAAGGTTAATATCACCTTTAGCTTCCACATTCAGCAAAATTTAGAATTCCTACATGGGCTCGGACATTTCGGCATAGATTTTATACTATCATGCTTTAAAATATTCAAAGTATCGTTACTATCAGCTACATTGAGGGTAGAGGTTTCACTAGATTGCTCCTCTTAATTTTTTAAATTCTCAGAAGCAACCAAAGCTAGCCATTCACCACTAACTCCACCCACAAAAGATGACTTAATAAAATCATTAACAAAATTAATATCATCTCCCCCTTCCACAATAGGGCTAACCATATCGTATGGAATAACATCATTATAATTCAATGGCAAAAGATGTTTATGAGGGGCATCAATAATAAGTTTCTCAAAATCATTATTTCTACTTATAAGCTATGGGACACTCTGAAGCTAATTACTTATCAAAGTATATTACAACCTTAAGCCCAAATAGGTTATCCAAATAAAATTAACAGATACATCAAAAGTTACGTCTACATGAGGATTCCACTTGCAAAACTTCATGGCAAGTATATTATATGAACCTTTAGCCAAAAGTTGAGTGTCGAGCATACTCATTGAGAATCATAATACTTAATAGTAATAGTTCCAGAAAGTTTTAATCTATTTAGAAAAGCAGAAATTAAGCTAAGCTTTTCCCAAACAAATTTGCCTACTAAGATTAGCTCATAAGGACAAGAAGGCCTTTATAATTTCCTCATCCGAAAAAAATGGTTGGGTTACTATTGTGTTGCAAGATTGATCCGGAGATACTGGAGAAATTTTTCTCTAGTACTTTACTAATTGTCCTAGCAGCGGAGGTGCTTTCAATATTTTTTTTCAATAAAAAAAAAAGAAAACTGAAAGAAGAAAACTATGATTAGATCAAGAAAGCATGATCAGCTAAAAAGCGTAAAAAAGCACATTAAAAAGTTTAGAAAAGCTAAAACCCATGAGATTTGAGCTCCCACCACATGATTTTGGACGTTGCTCACCGCCATAGGCCGACGAGGAGAAATCATAAATTTTGCCTATTGAGGTACTAGCTGTGGCGCCCCACCCCCAAATCCATAAATTATACTTAATAGGTTGTGTGCCACTCTGGCAAATCTCTCACTTATCATTATATTAGGTAAGATCCATAATCCACTAATAAGGGAAGGGTGTGCACATAATGAATACATGATATCAGTCACTAAATCAATACAAGTACAGAGTACAAAAGCATATAAAGTAAACAATACATCCATTTTGCCATACATCAACTGGGAGACAAAAAGTAAAGTGCTAAAAATAACAGTACTAAAAAGTAAACATAGTCACAAGGGTACTTATATTATTACAAAATTTACTTAAAGTTTGAAATTAAATAAAGGCAATATTACTCATCTTCACAAATAATATAAAAGAACTAAAGATCTTCTGCTCCACTCTGACATTATCGAATTCATAATGTCAGGGCCCCAGTAAAAAAAAAAATCTTATTAGACAATTATCTAAGTACATTTTAGGCTGAATATCTTACATAAATTATTAATGTCACTATCTTACTTAAATCAACAAAAGTGAACTAAATAGCATAGGAGCAGTAAGCATACAAAAAATAGGATAAATTATAAATATATCATTTATAACTAAGAAGGAATTGAGGTAAAAGGCACACCTCAAGCAAACTAAGTAAGGAATAGGCATACATATATAATACAGTAAGTAAAAGTACTTGAAGAAAAGTCTAATTCAAAATATACTGATGATCACATGACATATGCTGATTTAAAATAGTAATTTGAAACTGGTACATATAGTAAGTAGTAAAATCTAGTATCCTATAAATATATACAAGTGAACAGGTAAGCAAAAATACAGCTGACTAAAATAACATGCATCAATAACACAGTAAATAGTAAATTGAAATTAAAACGAGTATATATAACTACCATATCAGAAAGAATTGACTAATCGGGCCCAGCATAATTCTCAAAACCTTTTTGGGCTAGGGCAGACAAAAATTCCCAAAGCCTTTCTGTATTAGGGTAGACAAAATAGAATATTAGGACTGAAGAGACAGTAAATACAAATACAGAATCTCTTAGTTATTTTACTTTTGTTTATATGGACACGTCCAGAAATAGCTGATGAGTCAAGCACATTTGTAAGACTATATGGGTTCCAAGCTTAACACATACTTCTCAATGAGTAATGTTAAGCATCCTTATTTCTCCTTACACATGTCCAGTATAGTAAAATGCATCAGATCACCAAATAACTGAACACAATGTAAATGTTATCATAATATTATATGTTTTTATTTTCATGCAACAATAAATTGTATGACATGTCCAAGGATTTAAAGCACAATTTTAAGGAATGCATAGGCAACAAAATTCAATAATGAGCAAGAGACTACTGAATATGGTGACACTATTGTTATCTAATTAAACTATTCTAAGTTACACAAGTTCAGGATCTTAAATTCCTACTATCAAGTGTAACTTATAAATATAATCTTATAGGTTATAAAATATTAAGACTAGCTAGGTCCTAATATGATTAAATTAATGTCAACTATGTAAGTTAAATGAGAAATCATCACGACCTAGTTTATGAATTTAGACATTCTATACTAAGAACAATCAAGATCTACTAAACTAAAGATTATGATTTTAATACCACGAGTTGGAGTTAAGCATATAACCCAAGGGTAAAGTCTAAGGATCTAGGGTTTTACTAAGAGTGAACTACAATTAAAGCAAATCCTATATAAGCAAGGTCAAACTCAATAGAATGATTCTCTTATCCAGAATCTAAAATTGAAAGGCAAAATAATCAAAATAAAGTTGTAAAATATAGAAACTAATAAAACTAAGGTTTTATTTATTAAATAACCCACTTTATCTAATGAATGAAATCTAACATATGATCTAGTGCTAGTCTCAGGAATAATCCTAATATGAAGTGTAAATTCATAAGGAAAAGATTTAGAGAAGATTTTATGGAATTTCACAAATTTGATTGAATAGTTGATTTTATTCACTTAAATGATCCTAATACTGTTTTAATATTGATTTTTTTGATTTAAAAGATAAATTAGGGGTTAAGGACGCTTAACCTAAATTTTGGGAAAAATGACTATTTTGCCCTTACTTAAAGGTGCAAAAAGTTACTTTTTGATTTATGGCTCAAAATTAAAATTTTTTATTGCCAAATAATTCCTTAATGTTTAACATGAAGTTAAATAATAAGTACACTCAATTGGATAAGAAATGGGTCATATAGGTCCAAAGTAAGGGTTTTGGCCTAAAGGGCAATTTAGTAATTTATATCTAATGAAATCTAAATTTTTTATGTAGTTTATTATTGGTTGCTATTCAAGGATTCCATAGAGTCCAAGAAACTAAATTCTAATGTTAAATGGCTAAGTTATGAATAATTTAAAATTTAAAGGTAATTTGGTAATTTTTTAGGGTTAAAAGGGCAAAAACAAACTTTTCCATTTGAAGTCCAAATTCAGTGTCTATAGCTTTTCTATAACACACTGAGTACTTTAACAGGGAATAGACCTAATTTGAATCTCAATTGGTCAAGTTATAGTCATTTCTGATTTTCTAGTATTTAAAACTTAAATATTATTTTAAATTTCTATTGACACTAAAATTATAAGCTAGTTAGCACTTTGAATTTCTTAATTTGGAGTTCAATTGACCAAATTATGATCAATTAAAAATTAAGGGTATTTTGTTCATTTTTTAGAGGGGGGTCCTAAATATCACTTTACAAACTAATCTTCAAATATGAATATTAATACTACCACAGTGATGAGGTTATTCTCCTGATCACTTCAAGACACATATTGACAATGTTTGGATAACTAGGCAAAAAGTTATAGGTATTTAATTAGGTCATAAAATGGCACTCAGTTAAATATTCTCTGAATCAAATTTTTGAATTGCGTCATTTAATTTTTTTTTTTTTTCTGAGTAAAATGAGACCTATATTTGATATATTTGGATCAATATTTATAATTAATGAATATTATTGCTTTTACACACACATATATATATATATATATATATATATATATATTAATTTACTATTTTTAATTAAATTAATTATCTAAATTAAATTAAATATTAAATTTATCTTACTGAATTCAATTTGCTAATTTAATAATTAAATTTGCAAATGAAAAGAATTAAATTAATCAATTTAACTAATTTAGATTAGCTAAATTAATTTAATGCTAATCTACTAAAAATCTTAATCAAATTTAATTGATGTTTAATTGACCTAAACTAATACATTAGCTACTGATTATACTTAATAGTATTAATTACTTATAATTTAACTAATTAACTAACTATTAATAATAATACTTTAGAGTATACAACAGTGAATATGCGAATATATATGTATATATATATATAAAGGTTTCTAATTATATAATTATATATATTTATTTATTTAAATTTGAGCATGTGGCGGGACCCGCGGGGACACGTGGAGGAAGGAGACGGGCCGCGGAAGACACGCTGGCCCCACAGCTGACCCGGACGAGACCGCGCTGATGCGGACGTTCAGGTCCGGGCCACACAGCGCCCCCAGATGCGTGTCACGCACGAAGGCGGGCCCCGCGACTCGGGGTATGCGACCCCCGGATGCGAACCCGCACAGACCTAGGCCGAGCTCGGGTCGACCCGGCCCGTCCCACACTAGCCCTCACCTTCCCGAGCGGCCGAAGCTAGGGCATCGATTCTTGAGCCCTTCCCGGCTGAACTAGGGTCCGTCCTGTACGGTACCGACAAGAGCTTAACGAGATCGCCCCGTCAAGGGTCGAATCGGCGCACGGGTGGCCTGGACCGGCGGCAAAACCCAACGCTATAAGACTAGGGTTCGGGGACGGAGGGCTAACGGAATCCACTATGGATCGATCGAGAACTTGGCTCGATTGATCAAGCCTCACGACAATCGAGACCAATCGATCGTCGACCAGCCATGTAAAATAAGGATGCGAATGCTTATACGTGAAATGCAATAAGGAAATAGGGTTGTTTGAAGTACCTGAGATGTGCGGCTGCTAAGGTCTTAGGGTTTGCACAGGAGGGTGGTGATCGAGTCCAAAAGAGCCAAACTTCGTCTCTAAGCATGGGCACGAGCCTTAAGGCCTGCTGGATGGACAAAGCGAGGCGGGGAGGCGCGCCGATAGGCCGGGCGAGGCGGCCGAGCGACGTGTGCCGCGGGCGGAGACTGCGAAGAGGACGATGAGCGAGAGCCGTCCGATCCTCGATGAGACGGCTTGGATCAGCCGTCTGATCAGACGGCCGATCAAACGGCACGGGCAGAAAACAGCGGATAGCGTCAATTTGGGTTAAGGGCGCCACGGTTTAAATATTTTAAATAATAATAATTTAATCAATTAATTAATTTAAATTCTATTTTTATTAATTAATATTATTTAATTTTAATGAGCCTCAAAAATTTTCGAATATTCACCCCTAGCTAATTGAGAGGTGAGGAACGCAGCGGCGATGTCAGATTTTCGATCCGACGAGTATTTTATTTTCCTAATTTTTGGGTATTTAAATATTATTAAAATATTCGATAAAATTTCGACGACTTCCGATTGCCTTCAAAACATCACCTAGCTAATTTGGGGGCAATGAGTGCAATGGCGAAGTCTAATTTTTGATCTGAGATCAATTTAGATTAATCAGTTTCCTGGGTTTCTAGATTTTTTTTTTCAAAATCAAGAGTTTAATGACCTAATTAGAGCACTAAGATAGATTAGGACTTAAGTTAGTTCTAATTGACTAGGATAATAACTTGAATTATTACACTAGTGCTCTTGTTGGCTGAGAAAGAAAGAGGGTAGTGTCTATTTGGCCTTAAAAAACATAACAACATATTGATTTTATCATTTAAAATTCAATTGAATATAGGAAGCACTAAAATATTTTGAGTGAGTTTGCCTCTCAAGATATAGATTGATGGAGTTAATATGGGAGACAAAATAGAATTACCAATGTTAACATCTATACAATATTTATTTAAATAAATTGAGGGTTATAAAATATTTTCCTAACTTGATTTAGATATTGATGGTTTTCTATTTTAAGGAAAGGAGCTTCGCACAATCTTATGCAATTATTGCGCAGAGATATACTGATTTATTCTTCACATATATTTTCCATTAATGGGCTTTAATGTGCCTACAAAAATTTGAATTTTATTATGCTTCAAATTGAGCAGCATTCAGATTGCTGAAACCGACAATGGCAAGCAAGTCTCCAAATGCTTCCTTCCTTATGTTGATCCACATTGTTTTTGCTTCAGGCAAGTTTGTTTCTTTAGTCCATATATATCTGAAAAATCATGCCAACAATTTCTCCTTCTGTTTTTGCCCGTAGTTAAAATAATGACACCCAAAGCAGAGGCACAAAAGAGATGCTTGATGATACTTAACCTGAATAGTTGATACCTTCCAGATTGCAGGGAGCAATGCTTCAAAGAACACAATGTCTTTGGAAGCTGCATCTCCAAGACTGCTGGAAGCGGATATAAATGCTTCTGTGCTTACAACTGTTCATCTTGATCGGTTGGTTTCAAACTGCATGTTGAATTTTTAATGTTTTTTTTTGTAATTGCTGTTATTTTGATGTATTTTGTAAAGGAGCATTAAAATGTTAAATGTTTGAAAAATATTCGAAATGTGAGCAAAGTTATTTCTATTGATTTTGTTTTTCTTTAGCTCTTTCATAGGAAGAGTAAACTAAAAGGGAGATACAATTGTAAATTTGAGCATTAAATTATTACACAATTTTGTGCAATAGTTTTATATTAATATTAATTGAGGTTCACATGTCAAAATTATGATTATAATTTTATTAAAGTCGTTTAATTGCCTATAGAAGCGTTGGAGCACCTGTGGGATTACCGAGATATTATTATTTAAAATATATGTTCAAATCATTCACATATGTCTTTGCTGTCTGACTCTATTAAGAGAGTTTATTATCACACCAACTATCAACTATCCCTCCCTCCCTCTCCATTGCTTTCTCTAATAAAAGCTTTAGCATAGTCCTTAGTTGTGTATCAACCAAGAGCCTACTAAGTCACATAAACACACGGAGAGGTAATTACACTTGAATTTTGCTTAATGATGATAAAAATAACAAGACTCATGAGATGCATAAACTGCATTAATTATTTGATTCCAACCAACCTATCAACTCATGAGTTATGCTAAATAAACAGATCATCATGCAAATTTCCATTTAAAATATTATATTTGTGTATATGGGCCAATAAATTTTAGTTTTACATAGTTCCTTACAAATTTCAAATTATGAAACTAGATCACTCCCATATATCTCCACACTACTAAAATTAAAATTGACACAAAATTCTATAAATTACAAGAAATAACATTCGAATTCAATTTTCATCAAAATTTTAACAAAAATATGTTTAAGAAATGATATATCTAAGAAAATCATATAATATAATATTATCATGCAACCATATGTACACACCTATTTATTAAGAATATCCTATAATCATTCCATCTCTACTTTTAACTTCAATTCAACAATGATAGATAATGACTCGGATGATCTTAAATAACTCGGATGAAAATTGACAATCTCATACTAATGTGAGGTTTGATTCCTTGCCTAATTAGAACAAAATCTAAAATATGTTCAAAATGATATCCCTGGAGAATTTATAAAACAATTTGGCATTTTATTAAAGAGGATTGCTATAATTACCTTAAAGAAAATTTGGGGTATTCCAATTCCTAAAGTTCTTACTCGCACAACCATTTCTTTCATTCTTAAAGGGAATAATAGTAATTGGTGGAAAAAATTCAGACGTATCAATCTTTGTTCCACTTTTAACAAAATCATCCCAAGAATAATGGTGAACAAAATTACAGATTTACTTATTATATTTATTGAACCCAACCAAAGTGGATTTATTCGAAGCAAGAACATCAAAGACAATATTCTTATTACCCAAAAGCAATTCCATGGTATCCCTTAGGAATTCAAGGATTACAATCTTGCTCAAGAAATTGATTAGAGAAGGTATATAATAAAACTAATTGGAACTATTTATCACACTCCCGAGATGGATATAGAACAAAGGCCCCACCACCCCCACCCCCTTTCTCCTATCTTCTTTTTACTTTCCATAGACCATTAGTTGAAGAATATCAGTAGTATTTTCATGCAAGATTACAAGCTTAAATTTATTCTGGGTGATAAATTAATGGTAACTCATCTTGCTTATACAAATGGCTTACTAATTTTTTCTAATAGGAATAAATGGTTGATTGGAAAACTAAAAATCTTCTAAAATCTTATCAATTAGACACTAACATAACCAATAATGTTAATAAAGCTCAGCTTCTTATAAATAGAAAAGATCTTGTTAACTTGGTGAATTATATTGCAGCTAAGTTGGGTTTTAAAAAAAGGTAAATTTCTAAATATTTACATTTGAATTCTAATCATTATTGGCCACGCCAAAGATTTTTTCTATACAAACTTAAGAAGATCTTAAATATATCGAAGGTTGGGAAGATATACACCTATTATTAGGTGGGATGCTCACTCTAATCAAATATTTGCTTAATATAATTCTTATATATTGATTGGATGAGATTGATTTATAAATGTATCAAGTTAATAATGAACAAATTCTTATGAATGCATAAATGTAGCT